>JACBFG010000026.1:1882246-1964027 GCA_013435955.1 Diaporthe sp. HANT25 | reverse complement strand
GAGGGGGGGGGGGGGGGATGGGTTCCACATGGAACCAGGAAAGATTGTGGACTCATGTAGGTTCTCATCTCATGCCGTGAGAAGTGCTCCAAGATGCCAGCCTCAGATCAATGATGCTGTTCGTCTTCTCAGCTCTCGGTCATGCTCGCTCCTTAAAACGCGATCCAGTCATCGTTGCGTCGACGCAGTCCATGAGCACTCCCGAGCAAAGAGATGTTCAGTGATCGTGTCCTCAAGATACCGTGCGATGGCGCAGACATGTTTTGTGGTCACCAGCGAAAGGTTGTTGATGATGTCGCCAGAGCTATTTCAGGCCCGGAAGTTTCTGACGTCGAGGATAGAGCCGCAACGGATCCCTACAAGGACCCTGCAGCCGCGGTAGTCGGACTCTTAAAAGTGCTGGTCAAATGCCAAGATGGTGGGGCCGAGGCGGACTCCGGTCGGCGCCGCATTGGCGGGATTGCGGCATCGGCTTTATGGCTGTCGCAAGTCTGGGAACGGCATTTGCCTTTTGTTCGCCCGCCGCTGACTCTTGCTAGCCCCTGACACATCCTCCTCAAACAATGTTGCGCAAAACATAACCACGTTCTCACGGATTCGACTGGGCATGGCAGCGGCCCCTTTTCAATACCGCGCCTTTCTGCGCAAGCAGATTCTCTGCTCCAGGTCCAGCAGCCGACCGCGACAGCAGCAGCGACGATGGAGGCACAGCAAACCCGAGGCCGATGCATCGGAAAAGGAGATCCCCATCCCCAACACGGTGCCTACTGCTGACATCCCATTTTGGATGCGAATGGGGCCTTTGACCCGTACGGTGCAGGCCTACGGTCGAGCGCAGAGGAAGCGGCCCTGGATCACCCAGATCTGCACATCCCTAACCATCTACTTCTTCGCCGACTTGTCTGCTCAGCGCATCAACGGAAAGGAATATGATGTCGAGAGGACCAGGCGCTCCCTGATCATTGGAGGCATCTCCTCTATCCCCAGCTTCGAATGGTGCGCCTCCCTCCTCCTTCTGCATTCGTTGCGAACTGCGACACATGCAGCAAGCTGACTGTCTGCATGTTGTCCAGGTTCATGTGGTTGTCGCGCAACTTCAACTACTCGTCGCGAGTCCTTTCCATAGCCACCAAGATCATTATCAACCAGTCGATATTCACGCCCTTGTTTAACACCTACTTTTTCGGCATGCAGGCATTCCTGGCGGGCGATAATTTTGTTGAGATCTGGGAGCGTGTAAAAAGAACCGTACCTGTCAGCATCATGAACTCGGTGAAGCTGTGGCCCATCGTCACAGCCATCAACTTCCACTACGTCCCCCTGGAATACCGCAGTGTCTTTGCAGGCGTGATCGCAGTTGGGTGGCAAACTTATTTGACGTGGCTGAACCGGCGCGCCGAAGAGGAAGAGGCCATTTCCAGGCCAGGTGGAAGGATACCACCGTCAGGCATAACGATGGTGTCCTCTTAGACCCCAAAGGCTGTGCCTAGACCGGCGCAGACACGACACCGTATACATAAAATGGTATATATGCACAAGGAAGGCTAGGAAAACAGGAATTAGACGGCGTTCAGGTTTCGCGGCCATAGAGAATAGACCGAATAGACTTGGACCAGGAATAAATACCCAGAACAACGCCTCGGGGCCAGAAGCTACTCGGTAGTTGACACTGTGCATTGACTCGTGATCGCGCCACATCGTACGGTGCTGCAATGCAGATCGCACGGTAAACAAACCACATGTCAGGAGAGGCTCGTGCTGCTGCCGCAAATTCCCAACTGCGGCAGTCTCCTTCCCAGCCCAGCGTCATTGTTACTTCAACCCTCGTTTCCTCAACACCAGCGAGCCATTGAGCCCTGGCGCCGCCCAGTGCCTCTCCTCGACCATGGCTCGACTGACACCGCGCGGTCTGCGCACATCTCTCACGGCTCTGCGCCTCGCCAGGCCAGCTCCCCGACCTCGATTGTCATTGTACCAAGGCGCGCTCCGTTCTGCATCCTCCTCCCCGGCGACCGAGGCCCCGACGACCGAGGACCCCTCCTCGAGCTCCCAGAAGCAGCAGCAAAAAGATGAGCAAGATCACAAACAGCCTCCCAAACGATCTGCCATCGGTTTTGGCACGGTCGCCCTGTCAACATCCCTCCTAGCCTCCGCCTATCTTGCCTACCTCTACGCGACTGACACGCGCGCGTCATACCAACAATGGCTCATCCCACCTCTTCTGAGACTCGTCTACTCCGACGCTGAAGAAGCACATCACGTCGGCACCAAGGCCCTTAAGTTCCTCTACGAGCTGGGCCTGCATCCACGCGAGCGACCAACCCGAGCCCCAGGGATCGTCCCCGAGCCTAGCGACCTCGCCACCCAGGTGTTCGACGTGAACCTTGCGAACCCCATCGGCATATCAGCAGGACTGGACAAGGACGCTGACATCCCTGACGTGCTGTTTGAGCTCGGGGCCGGTGTCGTGGAGGTCGGCGGCTGCACCCCTAAGCCACAGGAGGGAAACCCTAAGCCCCGCGTGTGGAGGGTTCCGACCGTGGAGGGCATGGTCAACCGGTATGGCCTGAACAGCCGGGGCGCGGATGCCATGGCGGCGAGGCTGCGGGAGCGCGTCCGGAAGTTCGCGAGATCCCTGGGCCTGACCGAGCGGCAGGTCCTCGACGGGGAGGGCGTAGATGTCCCCCCGGGCAGTTTGCTCCCCGGCAGACTACTTTGCGTGCAGGTCGCGAAGCAGAAGGAGACGGATGAGCGTGATGTTGACGCCGTGGCGAGGGACTACGTCTACTGCGTGAACCGGGTGGCTCCTTACGCGGACGTGCTGGTCGTCAACGTTTCCAGTCCCAATACGCCCGGGCTGAGAGATCTGCAGGCCGCGGAGCCCCTGGGAAGAATATTGAGCGCTGTTGTTCAGGAGGCAAGGAAGACGAATCGCAAGACCAAGCCGAAGGTCATGGTCAAGGTTTCACCCGACGAGGACGAAAGCGCGCAAATGGCTGGCATTGTGCAAGCTGTGTACATGAGTGACGTAGATGGCGTCATCGTGGGAAATACGACCAAGAGGAGGTCGGGTCTCGTGCCAGAGGGTGTGAGGCTCAACTCTCGGGAGCAACTGGCACTGACGGAGACGGGAGGATTCTCTGGCCCGTCCATGTTTGACCGCACCCTGGACTTGGTTGGGAGGTATCGCAATATGCTGGATGCGGCATCACTGCAAGGTGATGAGGGCCAGGATGGTGCCGCCGCTGCCTCGGCTCTGAGCAGCATCGTGTCCCAGGACTCAAAACAGCCTCCACGGAAGGTCATCTTTGCCACGGGCGGCATCAAGAACGGCGAGCAGGCACTCAAGGTTTTGAATGCGGGCGCCAGCGTGGCCATGATCTACACAAGCATGGTCTATGGTGGAGCTGGTACAGTGACACGGATCAAGGGTGAGATGAGGTCGGCATTGACGGATGGTAAAGCGTGACTCTGAGCCTGCATCTTTTTCAAGTGGCAGCAAAATAGACAAAATGACATTCCCCCGAGCATGAGTATATAGAGCCGAAGTCCGAGAATCAACTTGTCTGACCCTGCCACGCTTCGAAGCTCCACGTAAAATTTCTGACTGGCTATGTAGCCGCTTCCAGGAGCTTCACTTACCAGCCGTTAAACGAAGGTAGTGCAGACTCGCAGACTCGCAGCATCGCTGAGAGAAATCATCAAGTTCTTTAGCGAGCCCGTGACCACAGCGTTGTGGCCGCCTGTGATCATAGCCAGACTTTATTGCATGTGAATTCAAGCAGAGCGGGGGTATGCACTGTGTATAACATGATTCGTGATTTTATTTCCGTCAAGTGATCCTCATATCAGGCCAGAAAAGGAGGCATATTAGCATAAAATATCATCACGGACTGGCACACAGCGTCGCTCTAGACCTCCGGATGCCATATTCCGACGCGACCCCCATGGCTAAAGTTCTGCTATCAATTATTCTTAAACACTGTGCTCGCATCTTTGTGAGGAACCATTTTGTTTGTTATTAATCTCTCTATGGATCTATTGAGACTAAGTTTCGCCAGAGTGCGTGGTGAATTCTTAAGACTATAGAAGTTTCTCCAGTCTACTTCGCAGACCAGTCTTCTCAGGGACACCGGCCTCCAGTTCGCCGCTTCCACTCCCATCACCAGTCTTGGGACTTTGTGCGTTGATGTAGTCCGCATGATTCGCGTAGATCTCGTCCGGCCTTACGGCCCTGTCTATAAAGGTCTCCCTCTCGGGCAGAAGCAAAGATAGACCAGTGTAAACAACTGCAGTCCCGACGAAGCCGATCATCCAGCCGATCTGGTAAGGGTGAACTCCCAAACCCACATCGATGTTGGGGTTGATGCCGTTGACGAAACCGGGAAGACTTGGTATAACACCGACGAGGAAAGCCACTATGGCTCTCCAGTTGACTCCGCCCTTGTATCGGTATATGCTGTGCGGATCATACAAGGCCAGAGTGTCGTACCTCCGCTTGTGCACGACCCAGAAATCGAAAAGCATGATTGCTGCGATTGGGCCCAAGAAGATAGCATACGCGGACATAAAGTTGAGGAAAGATCCCGCCGACGCAAGGATCTTCCACGGCACCAAGGCCCAGCAGAGAAGCGCGCAGAGGAGCTGCCCGCGGCGCAGGTTCACATAGCGCGGGAACAGCGCCATGAAGTCGTTGGCGGCCGAGAGGGAGTTGGCGGAGATGTTCACGCCAAGTGCTGCGAGGGAGAACGAGGCCGCGGCGAAGAATCTGGCGGGCCTGTTGCTCCAGTGGGAGATGAGGGCGATGGGGTCCCACTCTATGACGCCGTAGTGCACGCCGCCAGCGGAGGCGGAGGCGATGCCGATAAAGGCGATGAAGGTGAAGAATGCCGGCAGCAGGGGCACGTACATGCACTGCCACCTCACGGAGACGCGGCTGTACCTCGAGAAATCGGCCTGGTTGACCGACAAGGTCGCGTAGTTCCCAATGACGGAATTCATCGACGCCAGGAAGGCCCAGCTATAGCTAGATCCGGACACGGTCGCCTTCTGATCGAAGATGTCGGACCCGCGTGTGCTGACGAGGGCCCAGATGAGGATCGCGACCCAAGCCACGGGGACGATGATTGACTTCGCCATAAAGAGCCACCGGAGCTGGTTCGGGTGCATGAGCAGGAAAGGTATCTGCGCGAACCAGAAGATCACGAAACACCCCAGCGTGGCGTCGTCAATCCCCTGCCATGGTGGTATGTGCGACGGGAGCGTCAGGAAGGACGGCCATATCGCGCCGATCATGCAGCGGACGGTGAATGCCCCGTTCATCGTCTGGATCGCAAACCAGAAGGTCGCCAGGATAGCCCGCGAGACGATGGCGACGTATGACCCCCAGAAGCCCCAGGCGGCGCGGGCGATGACTGGGAACGGCGTGTGGTGGATGACACCGGTCGCTCCGTTGAATGCGATCACGATGGAGATGATGAAGAAGCTCAGGGCCACCACGGCGATACTCTCGCGCCATGTCAGCCCGACCGCAATGACACTGGCTCCGAATTGCCAAGTTGCTGCATTGAACGCATCTGATATCCAGTACGCTATGAAGCTTGTCACGCCCCATTTCCTCTCGTTTGGGGGCACCGGGTCAAGATCCTTGTTTGTCCTATTCGCATGTCAGTCCATGTATGGGTAAAATTGATCACGAAGAACGGAATTTCATCTACTGACCATCTTGCGTTGCCCTCAGCAAACGAGGACTTGGGCTGCTCAACGTGCAGTCGAGGCCTTTCCAACCGGGGCCGTCGAATCTTGGGGATCGCCATTGTCCTGCTTCGTGCGAGTCGTGAAAAGTGAAGCAGATGTCCCTCGAAACGACTTACCGGAAACTGGTACCGTAACAATGCAGACGAAAGAGGAAGAGCAAGGTATTTCAGAACTCATATCCACAATGCCTATCGGCGCCACCGGGTGCCGGTGGTACGGCTTATCATAAGACGAGAAGATGGTATTGGCCCAGAGATACGTAGCCGTGAGACTATACCAAGGTAGTTCCGCGGGCCTTGGCGGGCTTGCATGGGCTGATCGATAACGGTAGTTATACCCGGCTGTCGGCCCAAGGGGTTGGACAAGGTTGGAGCTACGGTGTAAGCTGCGTGAGACCTCACCACTGATATATACCAGATTCGAAGTGCGTTTGCTAGTGTCTTGAAATGGGTAGTACCGATTGTGTAAGTGCATGGTCACCGGACCCTGGCTTTATGCGAAAATATGCAGAAGTAAAAGTGAAATTATTGACATGGTCAAACTGCCCATGTGCCGACAAGATGCAAATTGACGCATCTGGTTCTGCCTCCTACTCCATACATATACACATGTATTGTGCGTGTATATGTGTATGCGTGAGAGTGAGCGCGCATGTGTGTCCATGATGCGCATTGCGTACCCACGTTTCACAGCAGCTCCCCCAAAGCTCGCAGTCCGTCTTCCAATACCTCAGGATCGCCCAGTCTGAACCGCAAATAGCCCCTGAAGTCGCCACCACCATCCTCACTGAAGCAAAGCCCCCCAGGGACAACGCACACGCCCTTCTCCGTGGCCAGGCTCCGGGCCAGCTGCACGTCGTCCACAGCCCGGCCGTCACCTGCACCCACAATCTGCACCCACGCGGTCCCAGCACCCTGCGGCCTGACCCACCGGCACCTGTCCCCGTGCTTGCCCACGAAATCCTCCACTTTTCCGATGCTCTCCGCACAGCTTGCGAGGTTCCGCGACATGAGCTGTGGGAGGATCTCGGGGCTTAGCGCGTGGCGTGCGATGCCGTCGTCGATCTGAGATACAGACAGCGTCGTGTAGTCCCGGAGGTTGACAATCCGCTCGATCAGATCCAGGTCTGGGGATACGGCCCATCCAATTCTAATTCCAGGGAGGCCGTACGACTTGGACAGGGAGCCCGTGGAAACTGTGTTGGCGTAAGGGAGGGAGACCAGCGGAGGTGGAGGGACGGTGGGTGCGTGGAAGAGGGGGCTGAAGACTTCGTCTGAGAAGACAGTGATGTTGAAGTCTCGGGCTATGTTGATTATCTTCCCCAAGAAATCCTTGGAGAGGGTGAAGCCTGTGGGGTTGTTCGGGTTGCTTTTTCACGTTAGCATGCATACTTCCATCACGTCTTTAGCGGATTTACAGACTTGATGATTATTGCCTTGGTGTTTGGCTTGATCATCTGTCGAAGCTGTTCAACGTCTGGGGCCCATTCGTGCTCGGGCTTCATCGTCCAGAGGTCCACATCGACGCCCTGATGCTTTGGCAGGAGATATAGCTGCCCGTATGTTGGGAATTGGCAGATGATATGGTCTCCTGGCCCGCAGATTGAGGCGAGCACGAGGTAATTGGCCATGATTGATCCCGGAGTAATGACGACGTGGTCTTCAGTCAATTTGACATCGCTGGAGGAGTGAAGATCTGCGATCCTCCTGCGCAGGTCCACACTGCCCTTGACTTGGCCATATGTGAGCTTCAGCTCTGGGTCAATCGGGCTTTTCTTGGCTGGATGAAGCTCTTCTAAATCTCTCACAGAAAGAGCCGTCGCATACGATCCTGAGCTGAAATTAGATCCGTCACAAAGACATTCTCAAGAAATCTAACCTTGGAGTTGATGCTTGGCCACAGGCTGGCAGTGATGTATGGGTTAGACCATGGATATCCATGCGATCAAGCCATGGATGGGATCCTACCCCATATTCTCTCACTATCCAGAAATGTCAGCCTGAGTCTCATGCGCAGAGGAAGTTCCAGGCAACGACAAACCCCAAGCATCAATTTTGAATTCAGCGATGCTGTGTACCGGCATATTGGCTGTTGTAAGACTAGGAACGAGCTATGAGTACAATATTACGACAGTCAATTCTCAGCTGAAGCTCGATGGTATGGGTTGCTCGCAGCTTAATACTGCGATAATACTGGTATAAGTGACAAAAGAGGGGTACATGCCCGATTTGACCTGCAAGCACCGAAGGGCGCGTTGTGTTCCCGGTCTCGGTCTCAGAATAGGTATACTAATTTCTCACGCAGCTTGGACCGACCATCCGATCCAATCCCAATGTTGCGAAAAGCTATATTATAGCGAGCTTTGATTGAAACGCGTCCTGTTAATGATATCATTCGCATAATTCGAGTTTGTAAGCTGATCTCACTTAGCCTGTCTGAGAAGCGGCTAACAGCGATGGTCTCGTTTAGTCAATTTTTGAAGAGTGCTTAATATTTCCTTGTGATATTCTTGAAGGCCTAGAGTAATATAATTACCTCATTGACCGCACGTCCTCAAAATGCTCTTGTTGTTCTCTGTCCCTGGAGCTCCGCCTTCCTATCCAGCCACTCTTTCCCAGCTTCACGCTTGATTAATGGAAGCTCCAACCTGGAATGAATTCCTTGTTCGGGTCACCGATATGAAGAGTTCCGAGCCAAAGGTATCGGAAAGCCACAAGATGGATTTCCTGGCTAGCTTTCCCCTTACTACCTAGGAATACGGCGGCCCTGCCAGACTCGGATGTTCAGTCCCCGATATTCCACAACCCGTGTTCCGAAGACCAGATGCCCGTCAGGCCTGTGTACCCGTTCCCGAAAAAGACTGTACCGGCTTTAATATCGTTGCCCGATGGCATGAGGGTGTCCGGACATATTTGACAAAAACATACTGTGCATTACAGTAAGTACCAAGGCACGCTGGTCTTTGGGTATCAATCGCTTCTATGCTATATGAATGGCTCCTCTGATATGACCAAGGCATCTCATGGGCCCTGGTTTTTCCTTGTTGGCTCCTGTGTCCTGTTTCTTTGTGGTGTGCCGCCATGCAAATCACGCGCCGATGATGCCCCAAGATCTCATCAACTCTCTGAAGCCTCCGCAATAACCTCTTAATGCCAGGATGTTACCCGTACGCGTTTCGCCGAAGCAGTATGACAACACGTCCATGTTCTCGGACTCATAGGTGGGAATGTCCCAGAAGCTTTCCAGTCGCTCACCGACGTCCGGGATGTCCATGTCCGGGGGCAGCTTGACGGGGAAGAACAGGTGCAGCTCGATCTTGACGATCCTGCCAGTGTGGTAGTCCATGCAGACGGTGAGGTAGTACGAGGAATCCAACAGCACGCCGACGATGTCTTTATAGACCTCTTCCGACGGGGCTGGGGCGCCAGTCAGGGCGACCATCTTGTCCAGGGTCTCCTTGGACAGAGGGCCCTGGCCAAGGAAATAGGGAGATATCAGCTGCTGGGGGTAGTCGAAGTGGACGACCACGAGCTGTTCCAGGCCGATATCAAGGAATTTTTGCCTGTTAGCCTTGATGCCCTCGGGCATGCCCGGGGTGGCAAGGACATAGTCGAGGGACCGCAGGCCGTTCAGATACATGAGCAGGGCGTCGCACCCCTTATCAGCTGTGAACTCTGGCTGCTCGATGGCGCCTTTGCACTGGGTTCGGACCGCCCTGGCGAGGTTGAGGATAGGGTTGTCGGGATGCAACCATCCCTGGTCCTCGGCGATTTGCAGCGTATCGGCAGGTGTGGCCATGAAGAGTCGGAATGAGATGGGGAGACCAGGGTTGCTGTTGCCGCGTATTTGTATGGCGGCGTCGTCAATGAGCTCGCGGTGGGCGTTGATCACCTCCTTCATGACCTTCTCGTCGAATGGCCCACCCAGCAGTTCTGAGCCCATCTTGAGGTCCTCGAGGAAGCGGGCCTCCACGAAAGGCTCTCGCTCCGATGAGGTCGACATTTTTTCTTTTCTTTTTGGCCCGCCGGAAAACACTCAGGGGAGCGGTGTGTGCGCGTGCGTATGGGTGTGAGTGTTTGGGTGAAAGTGAGCCACCGAGTGAGTGAGTGAGCCTAGGCGGTGTGTGTGTGTTGCCGGGTGACTCCAGGAGGTGAATGGCTACAGCACGGTAGAGAACTGAGATGGGTTGAGCCGGGCTGGGATTCTGGAGGCCTGGCAGCGAGCAGCGAGCAGCAAGCAACTAACTGTTGGATGCAAGACCGGTCTCGGCTGTTTCACGTCGGCGAGGGAGGTGTTGATCACTTGACCGGCTGGGGATGCAGAAGGCTGTCGTGTCTGGCCTGTCTTGCGTGGTCGCGCAAGGTGAGCGGCAGATTCTTATTTGTTCACTTCGCGGCCAGGGCAGAGCGTCCCCATCACCGCCGTAAACGAGCCAAAAACGGGGGTCGAAGGGCGGTCGTTGCTGGTTTCGGACACAGCCCCGCTGACAGAAAATCAAGGGGACGGCGTCCGCGAGTAATTGCCAACACCCCACCGATAGAGTTCAGGACCAGTCACGTCCACCCAGCATGAGCTGTCGGAAAGCATCCGCCTCATGCCGCGACCGCGGGTTGGTGTCATGTCGTCGCCCGGGGTCCACTGTCGCCCGTTGTGCTCCCCATCTCACGACTGAACGAGAAAACCGATGTTGCATTCGCAGGCGGAGTATGGAGCCTATTTTTCTTGGACCGGCTCCATCTCAGGGGCATCGCTCGCCATCATCGACTCGCTTCGGCATTGGGCCTGCAAGCGCGGCGCCCACGGCCTGCCACCATCTGCCGGGGGTCGCCAGCATGCCCAGGATGGGCCCAAGGATTCCGGCTTGCTGGGACCAGTCTTTACTGAAAGTCGACATACTGCCCGTCCCAACGGTCCCAGTCCGCGGGAGAGGCACGCGAGTCCCCAGCGCCCATCTCCTGCCACACCAACGCCCACCACCCGCGCACCAGCCAGAGAAGCTTTCCATGGTTTCCATGAACCAACCGCTCCTGCAGTCCTCCAGCGCGGGCTGTTCCGTGCGGAGGACTGTGTAGGGCACAACCGTTGGGCGATCCAGACGATCCTGGCCGCTCATCAATCCTCAGGGGCGACCCCATTGCCGATGGAAGCTCCCGAGAAGCCTACGGCCTGCCAGTCTCAGTCTAGTGTACAGTCCCGTCAGCCGCATAACCGCGCCAACTTTGACAGCCCGTCGGTACCCAACGTTGAAGACACGGGACGGCACGGGCGTGGCGTCGGCGTAGCGTTGGAACGCTGACATGCTTGGTTGGTGAACCATATCTGTGTGCTGTACAGTGTATGTATACCACTTACACACAGACGCGCTTCTCTCGGCTCCCCGAACGGGCGCGATCGCTAGAGGTGTCCATCTCCGCGAAAACGGCGGTGCAATCTGCAAAAAAATATGGCCCTCGCTTGCCAGCAAACTCCATGCTCTGCAGCCCGCACCCGTCCCGCAATCCCGGTAATTCCCATCGCAATTCGAATCAATCTCAGATCTTGCGTGTTCCGGCAAAACGGTCTCCCGAAATTCATGAGGTCTCGGACTGGTTGATCACAACCAAATGTCTTCTCTCGTAACATTTGAATATGCATATGGCCGGCCTGGCTTCCCTCTCGATACGCGGTCTTGAAGTGGAGGTGCAATGACTCTCATTGTGTACTCCGATCATCCCTGTTTCCTCGACCTCACCACGCCATGCACGGCGCACGAACTCCCCATTGCCCACAGAACAGAAGGGACAGGGGCCACTAATGGGGCATGGCGTCTTGTCCAAAATGGAATTTTCTGGTCACAGTAAAAAGATCGGGCCAGATGATCTCGCTCTCTTCCTGATGGGGGAACAATGCTTCCACATGACAATTACCTGCAAGCGAGCACGTCGTGGACTGTCGAACCCTGGGAAATGCTGCACACAATAGCAGCAAGTGATTTGAAACGCTCTCAACACCCAATGACTCGCCCCTTACAACACGCCGGAAATCAACGACCGATCTGATTTGTTTCCGCCCATGAGCAAGGGGCGGAAACGAGGTCTCAATCTTGTTTCGAATTCAGTTAAAGCACTTGACAATTCCGGCTTCTAACGCCTGATTAAACTGACATACTGTCTAATACGGCCCCAGAATCCGGCGGCTTGCTGTCTACCTACCTAGGTAGATTATGTCAAATGCCGCCCCACAACATAGGCCGCGGAATGTTATTGCACCCAGCCGTGAGGGTGAACAGTGGGCGTCACCACGTCACCCGAATCGTAACCCAACTTCGTCACCCTTTACAGCTCGGTTGCAGTAGTCTAATCATCCTCCAACCGTCGAGTGGACCCACCCGCTGCCATATCTTAGATGGCACCAACTCGAAACCAAGAAGGAACGCCACGAGCCGAAGTGATTGTAGTTGCGCCAAATAGCATGCATTTCTCTGCCGTCTGACCACAATTTGCCTAACGTCAAGCCTGAAGGAACCGCCTTTCAGGGGAAATACCTTGCGATGTGGACTCGACCCTCATGAAGATCGATGTATGGCATGGATGGTGACATAGCAGGGAAGTACCGCTCGTACTTGGCCTTCAACCTCTTCCTTTGCTTGTCTTGAGTGTTGTGCAGCCATAGCAAATCTGGTCCTCGTGACCATGTGTCTTTATTCGAAGGGTCGATCTCATTTTCGTTGATATCAGAGATGTAAGTATTCGAGACGTGCGAGATGCTGTCAGATGGTCTGGTAGGTTGAGTGAAAGCTCGGGGCCTGACCATCGTCCGTGGTTTGGCTGTGGCCCCCTTGCCGAACACACGGCGGAAGAATAGACCGGCAGAATACATTATGGATAAAGACTCTTGTGAAAATGTCTTGTTGTCTTTTGGAATAAGAATCGTCGCAAATTTGCGATACAGTGGTGCAGAGTGATGATTGTTGCCGACGTTGAAGAATTTCCGTCTGAAGTGCGGAGGAAGAGAAAATTCAAATCTGCATGTTTCGTTCTCATAGTGCATTTCATAATAAACGTTATTATGTTTGAATTTGTGTAGTCTAGGGAACTCTCACGTCGCGGATAAGTTAGTCTTCGGACTACTTGTGTTGATGGTCTATGGCGGCACCAGAAGCGGTTCTCACTAGTCTTATCTATACAGCTGTCACAAGGCTGTCTATGTTTTCTTAGCTATAGGCTAAAGATTTATTTTTAAGCTACTATTATCAGTATTGTTTTTTTTTAAATGCTGGGTCTTGAAGCATTTACTAATGTATGAAGGGACCGCATACAGCCTCGTGTGTATACGGATTAAGAACGAGACCACCTAGGGAACTCTCAACATGAAGTCACCTTTAGTGGGAGACTAAGAGCCGGGCTAGTAGTCATGCGACAGGAACTAACCAACGCACTCCGCAATTGTAATCTTTAGGGCTCTTTGAATAAGGATACCCTTCACTGCTTAAGCATGGCGCACAACTAACTAACTTAGAAGGACCGGCCAGTAATTCTCAACCAGTATAAGCAGAAGACAGCCGGGTTTAGAAGCCGCGCGTAACGCTTGGGATACATCAAGATTTTGGAGCAAGGAGGAAGTGAATCAGTTTTTCACGCATAAAAGTATTGCCACCAATCTTGCCATGAAGCACAGATGGTTCATTGTCTTTGGAGTCTGTAATCATCGAGTACGGGCTGCTAATAGCACTTGCTAATTGAGACTAGATCTAGGGTCTGCCGAACTAGGGCTTCCAGTCCGTCTTGTCTTTTCTCGTTCCTATCTATTTGGCTGATACCGCTGACTTCTGAAGAGCTATGACCATAGCCTGACTTTCGGGTGACAGTGCCTTGAGTTGCCGATGATGCATCAGTAAACATAAAAGGTGGTTGTCTCGTTGTTTGACGCGCGAAGCTTATTGTTCCTTCGCACCAGCATAAACTTGGCCAACCAAGCTAATAGGAAAGTGGCCAAACTGAAGCCCGCGCTGGCACCCATAGCAATAGCGTATCGAGGTTCGTCGCTCTTGGGCCATAGGTAGGGAGTCCAGATGAAACTCGCATTCATAATTGTCGTCACAATGGCGATGGATGCGCTCTTCTTTTCCTTCGTTTCTGCACGTAGGGTTAGCACATGCTCGCACGACAAGCTTCAAAAGTTCGGAGGCCTTATAATCTGCAGTGATAACAGCAACAGACCAGGGAGAGAAAAGGAATGGACGTTGCACTAAAGTATAACCAAATGACACTTACGCCCACAAACACTGCCGCACCAGCCAAGAATGAGACTGTTGACTCCATAAGTCCCGATGGTGAAGATAACCATGGCAACATAACGGCCTGCCATGTTGAGGGTGGCAGCCGCAGCCACGAAACCGACTATAGCCACACACTTAGACACGGTGATATGCCAGGTGCGTTCGTTCCAACGGCCAGATGACCAGGAGAGCAGGATCGTAACCGCTCCGGCGATCAGATAAGGTGGGCAGGTGAGAACAAGAGTAACAGTTTCGCCGAGGCCAAGAGTTTCGACAACAGTTGGGAACTGTTAGTTGAAAGATGTAAGTTGCCAGAATCAGGACCTTTTCCGGGAAGAAGGCGACTTACGAAGTTCTTGAATCCATTGGCTGCAAGATGCATGTGCGCCATGGCTGCAAAGACCCAAACCAAAGGATCACGAGCTGCTTGTTTAAGACCAGCCAGAGTACCTGTCTCACCCTTATTCTGAACTGTGTCCAGCTCCATACGGCTGTACGCCAGTTGACGTTCGTCGGGGGTCAGCCACTTTGTCGTGAGCGGGAAATCTGGCAGAACGAAGTAACCGATAAGGGCACTGCTCGCAAAGAAAGTTAGTGAACCAGGATTTAGTGACCCTTGAAAGAGATTCTGGCCCCAGGAAGAGTGTGGACTGACATGACAAAGGTGACCACTCCTTGGAGGATGAACAGCCACTGCCAGCCAGCGAGGCCCATTGCATCGTCCATCCCATAGAAGACGCCGGCAGCAATGAGGCCCGCAAAAGCTGTCGCAAGGACATTGCCTGTGTAGAGGATAGCGATACGGGTAGCAATCTCTTTCCTGTTATAGAAAACGGACAGGATGTACACCGCGCCTGGGTAATAAGGGGCCTCGGTGACACCCAAGAAGAAACGGGTGAGAAGAAGGCCGACGAAATCCTTGGACAGAGCAGTGAGTGCGCTGACAGTTGCCCATAACATCATCATGATTCCCTTGGAGGAGAGTTAGTTATTATGACCCTTCTGCTGATAATATCGACTAACCATGTAACGACTGGGTCTGGTTCGGTTTATGAACATGTTGGAGGGAATTTGACCCAAGATGTAGCCAACAAACAGGATGCTGACGCAAGTTTGATATTCTGGAGGGATGGTCAAATCATACTCGGAATATCTGTGTGATTGTTCGAGAACTTACGCGTGCTCGACAAATTCAAGTCTTCTTCGAGGTCATTCAAGCGAGCCAGAGCGATGGCGTTCCGATCAAGATAATTGAGCCAGTACATTGCTGAGGGAGGCCAAGTAAGCTGGTGCTAATCTCAGCTGAACTGGTTGGATGGTTATGATACTCACACCAAAGCATGGGCATAATCCATTTGTCCAGCTTCTTCACCAAGGCGATCTCCTTTGGATCAGTCTTCTCGTACGCTCCGGAATAATCGACCTTGCCTATGCGAGGGACCGGCTTTTCCGGCCCAGCTTCGCTGGCGGTGCGGAAGAGGGCATCGTCCTGGTGGACGACATCAGGCTTCTCGCTGCCCGAATCATTCTTGGTCGCAGGTGTAGACATGTCTGTTGTGAGATACGTAGGACAACACAGGGCAGGAGAATCCAGGTGATGTACAAGGCTTACAATGGCCGCGTCGGAGGATAGCAGGAATATCACTCGGCTTTATATTAATTATGCTGCGGCCACACAGGTTTGGAATGCATCCACCAACGGCCTTGTCCAGGCGGTCAGCCACCAAGAATGTTTGTGTCATTCATGAGTGTCTTCCGCCATCTGGGCACCCTACACCCCGAGCGTTCAACCCCTCAAGCCAAGCGTCAGGGGGTCCAGTCACCACGATCCGAGCAGAGTCTATTCGACGACAGTGGACCGACACGTTGGCTCAATCTGGGGTGCCACGACGCTAGAGCGCAAGGGCTGATGTTTCTAAGTTGGTAATCCGGGGGAGAGCTAGGGCTCTGGGGTTGAACTATCCGATTCTGCCCCTTAGCTTCCGGTTGCCTCCTTCAAAAGTCTGGGGAAGAATACTTTCAAGACTCTTGGCTTCTGCACACCATCAGTCACTAAGATAATCAGCTTGGCTGGGGGACCTTGTCCTTGTTGAAATTGAGCGTCGGGGTCAGGAACGCCAAGTTGAGCGGGAAATTCAGTTTACACGAAGCCTCGATTGCGGAGTATCACTGAACTTCGAAATTTTGAAGCCGCCGACGTAGTTCTGAGGGTAGGCACACCGAGAAAAGCTTTGCCGTCAGAGATATCCAGTTGCAACCTTCTTACAGCCCAAAATGGCTTCGTTGGGGAAAACCATGATTAAGTGTCACAAGTCGAGACAAGTGTGAAGGATTTATGTTCCAAGAGCCAAGGCCCCCTTGGCGACTTGTCCCTCGCGATAGTGGCCTTGGAACAACTTCTCCATTCGACCGCACCCTCATCCACCTCGCCCAGCAACGCCACCCACTTTGTGATACGTTATTCCGACCATACCAAGAGCCGGCAGATATCACAAGCTTGTCGTGGCCTTGCAAAACCCTCATGATCAAGACAACGGCCCGATGTCTTGGGGCGCAACGAACGCGAGAAACTCCCGGAGCGACCTGGTTCGAGGCTCAGCCAGACCACCACAAGTTCGTGTAAAAAAGCCTCAATCCAAAGCTTCACTAATTTGGTGCGATGCTTAGCTTGTCAAGCACGATAAGACCGGGAGAAGAACTTTCTCAAGCCGCTAGCAGTCTTGCGCAATTGCTTGTCCCCCACGAAGCACCCGAGGGAAAACAGAGCCTTGGTGAGCGTTGCTTTGTCGTCATGGTGTCATACATAATCGCATTCCTCACCTGTGGTACAGATTAATGCAGATTCCAAGACCTGCACAGTAATCGAAGTGCGTTGTTGTGGTTCCTGCTCTCTCGGATGACAATGAGAGGGGAAGAGGCCGTCGGGCAAGAAGCGAATGTACAATGATACACATCGCCCTTTATAGACATGCGAGACCATGCACGACTAGCACTAGGTTAGGTACAGCTTCTACCCAGATACTCAACCGCAACGATACGGAATAGAACCCCCAGTCAGGCACATCGCGTCTCAGGTTTGGCTTCGTCCAAGCCGTCAGATTTGCGAAATCCACCCTAGAGGAGACTAGTAAGCCACTTCGTGATTGAAATGTCATATCCTTGCTTCAGATCCGCCTTGGGGGTTGTAATTGTCCGACGGCTCAGGTGAAGTGATCGAAGGGCTCGTCCCCAAGTAGGAAGCCGAAACTGTCTGTGCATGGGGAATCTGAACCTTGACGGCGCCTAGGAGCGGGGTGTTTAATCTCCCGAATTTCCTGTCCCAGAATTATCACCGGGCTTGATGAATTTCACAGCAAAATTTCGTAAAATCAGGTGCCTAGCGGGAACTGAGTCAAGGCCTCTCAATGACAACAAAAAGTCTGGTCTCTACCACTGGCTCAAGATGTGATCGCTGCTGTTCGTGGCTGCATGTACGCAACATCGCCAAAGTTTTCCTACACGGGCCTACAAATAGTTCGCATGTCATCTTCTGGTTAGCATCTCATGTATTTCTATGGTGCATAAGCAGCTGGTACTGCGTCACGCGAGGTTTGATATATCTACGTCCCTGTTGCCTCGACCAAATTCTACCGATCACAAACACCATGGGCACCTCGTATTTCATCTACTGCCCGGCTCCACTGATATCTCACGGTCAGCGCATACACTCGTCTAGGCTTGCTCTTTGTTCTTCGGTTTCCTGCAGAAACCGAAGATCTGTGCAATCTCAACCCAGAAGCCAGGAGCATCTTCCTCGTAACTGGCCTCGTACGCGTCAATGGCTGGTGCAACCCAGACGAGATCTGCTTCTTCGGGCTTGATGATCTTGGTACGATGCGTCAACTTCCAGCCAAAATAGAAGAGAGGCGCAATCAAAACCATTGTGTAGTACGTGAAGAAGGACTTCACGTCCCAGCCGCCGGGGAGAAACACGCTGTAGCCATACACAAATACAATGGTAGTCATAACGACCAAACCGATGTAACCACAGTAAGGCTGAAACCTGCCATAATAAGGAAGCTGTGACCGATCGAGCCCCTGCACGCGGCAGGCTCGGTAGAAGAACAGGTACGTCGTGCAAATGACGATGTAGTTGATGACTTGAGCGCCTGTGACGAGGTTGACGAACCAGCTCAGCACCTGGGAAGTACTGCTAGACAGGTTGAGGAACGCCAGGCAGGGGAAGATCATGGTGCAGCCTAGTGCGTAAACAGGTGCACCAGACTTGGTGCATTTGCGGAGAAACTTGGGTGCCTGTCCATCAAGAGCCAGCCCGTAAAGACTCCGGGCACCACAGTAGGTGTAAGCGTTTCCAGCCGAGAAAATGCTGGTAACCAATAGTGCGTTGGTTATGTGAGGCAGAACACCAATACCGAGGTTGCTCATGGCGATAACGTACGGCGACGCGGCAGCAGTTCCGGCGCCTTCGCCTTCACCCGAGAGAATCCGGACGAGGGTTGGGTCGTTATAAGCAATCACAATTCCAACACACAAGGCACTGCCGATGAAGAAAAGACCGAAGCGGAGATACGCTGTCTTGAAGGCGGCCTTCAAGTGTCGTCGGGGCAGCTTGGTTTCACCGGCCACCATAGCAACATATTCGGGCCCCACGATTGTGAAAACGGCGCTCCACAAGGAACCCAAGAAGCCTTGGAAGCGGCCCAAGTCACCGGTCGTGATGTGCTCGGCAAATGCGCCGGGGTTCTGCCAGTATCTGAAGCCGTAGGCGTCATGCTTCGGATTGCCGCCGACCATGGTGACGAAGGTGAAGCAGAATAGAATCGCAAGCAAGGAAATCTTTCCTGTAGCTAGCCAGAATTCGCACTCGCCGTACCATTCAACTGCGAAGACATTTATCAAACTGTGCGTGGTTAGTAAAGCCTTCGCTAAGGCCCGCAGCCGATGGAGCAGACTAACAAATATAGCACAATGGCGACGGAAATCACAGCAGCGACCGGTATATCATCACGCCAGAAGGACAGGACCAGAGTCAAAGCCGAGAGTTCGAATGGGATCAGAATGGCTTCGTAGATGAAGAAATTCCAGCCGGCAAGAAAGCCAAAGGATTCATCCACCCACTTGCCAGCCATCCGGATGAAGGCACCGGTGACCGGCTGGAAGGAGGCCATTTCAGCCATGCAGTTATTCACCAGGCCCATGATGCAGGCATAGAAAGTATAGGCGAGGAAGAGGCTGCCAGGTCCTCCGGCAGCGAGGCCGGTTGAGATGCTGACGAAGGTTGCCGTTCCGATTGAGCCACCAATGGCAATCAATTGGATCTGTCGGTTCCCCAAGTGTCGCTTGAGCTGGTCCGGATCGGAATTGACGACATTGCCGATGTGCACACTTCCGTGCGTCTGGGTCAAGCCGAGGCTCTTCCCGTTGTCTTCGCTCTTCCTGTCGGAGTCCATCCCCACACCTATGTCTGAGCTGTTTTTATAGGTGGACATGAAGGCGGTATACCGGAGGCGGCTAATTCTTGCACATGACCAAGGAGGTCAGAGAAATGGATTTGAAATTCGAAGAGTGGAAACTGCGGGTACATCACAAAAACAATTGTGTAACATTGAATTCAAAAAGTGGAATAAATAGGAAAATCTAGAATGCTACCTGGCCCAGCCAAGCGAAAAGCCCCCTGAGATACGGAAATGAGCCCGACATTTTGCATCGGGTAAGCCGCAGTTCTCGTCCTGACTTCCCTTATCTACCCCAGACCCATTCCCATAGAATCTGGGGTAGGCCGGGATGAGCTACCCTAACGCAGGCGGTAGTCTGCTTCTTATATCTTAGGTGTGATCGGATGGCCTCCCGTTGCTCACTTATATAATCAGCCTTATCGCCACCGAGCGGTATCATCCGTGATAGGCGGACGAGGCGAGGGGGAAACTTAATTACCTGATAGGTGCAACGTGCATGTATGGGACTGGACTGCTATCTGCGGTACCATCGCGATCAAGTCATGCAAGATAGACGTGGCCAGGGCCGTGAACGGGCTTGTGCATGTGACGCGCTGCCGGAAGCTGTCCAGGTGATGTTTATCATCGCATCTGGCTCCGGGCGCTTGACGATATCGGCATCATTGACCAATGGTGTGTAACGGCAACACGGCTCGCGACTACCGTGTCCCATCCGAAACTAGAGCGTAACACAAACTAGAAGGTATTAAGTTATGTTCATCGTCCCGGTACTGTCCCCAACAGTTGGATGAACATTAGGAACATCTTCTCTGCTGTAGATCCAACTGCTTTGCTGAGAAGAAGAGACTTCGCTTCAAAATCGACATAGACTTTGCTATGAAAAAAGTCAACCGCTTTTTTGGATCTTTACGATCTGCTTCTCCTTTGATCGCGGTCCCTCCGCCGGTCTCTAGTCGCCCGCCCCTGGCAGCTTTGCCTAATGGCAACCTCCTGAGGTCCCTTTTCATAGCGGGGGTCTCATCCAAGAAAGCACTCCTCATACCTTGCCTTAAGATACTATCTTTCCTCTCACAGCCAGGAAGAGGCTACCTACTCAATGTTGACAAGAATCCTTTGATTCACGGAATACTCAAGAAAACATTCTACAATCAGTTTTGTGCCGGCGAGACGCCTTGGGAGACAAGACAATGTGTCCGCCGTCTCAAGGATCTCGGGTTCAGCGGTGTTATTCTTACATATGCTCGCGAGACAGTCTTCGATCACAAGTCTGAGAGATCAGGCATACAAGGTGTTTCTCAACCCAAGGATGTGGCCCAATCTACTGTGTTTTGCAAGCATATCGACGAGTGGAGGAATGGTACGCTCGAGACCATAAAACTTATCGAGAACGGGGACTATCTCGCACTCAAGTAAGTTATAATGGTTCTTCTAAATCTCTGGACTGTCCCAGAAAGTCTCTCAAGGAGAGCCTCTCGGGGATTACTTCATGTACATGTCGTACCACCAGAAACAATGGCTAACTCCATGTCTCAGATTGAGCGGAGCGGGCCCCAGTGTCACCGAAGCCTTCGCCACCGGCCAACCAGCACCACAACAGTTTACCGATGCTCTGTACGAAATTTGCTCCCAGAGCAAGGCACGTTCAATCAGAGTCATCGTCGACGCCGAATCACAGCATTTTCAGAAGGGTATCGCCGCGGCCACACTTGACGCCATGCGCAAGTTCAACCGAGATGGATCAGCCGTTGTATACAATACCTACCAAGCCTACTTGAAGCGCACACCGGACGTGCTCGCCAGTCACCTCGAGGCAGCCAGCAAGGATGGTTTCACGCTCGGCCTCAAGTTGGTGCGCGGCGCTTACATCCTCTCGGACGACCGTACTTTGATCCATGACTGCAAGCAAGACACCGATAATGCATACAACGGCATCGCCAGGGGCGCGATCAAGCAACAAATCGGCGAATATGGAGCCGAGGGCGGCAAGCCGTTCCCCTCGGTGAACCTCTTCCTGGCCAGCCACAACAGGGAGAGCGTTCTCGGAGCCCACAAGCTGCACCAGGAGCGGACGAGGCTGGGCCTCCCCACCGTGCCCGTGGGATACGGCCAGCTCCACGGCATGTCGGACGAGGTGAGCTTCTCGCTTCTCGCTGAGAGGACCGGACCCACTTCCGGCCCAGAGGTATACAAGTGCTCCACGTGGGGCAGCATGGGCGAGTGCGTGGCATATCTTCTGCGGAGAGCCGTTGAGAACCGCGACGCGGTGATGCGGACGACTGATGAGTACACGGCACTCAAGTCCGAGGCATGGAGGAGACTCAAGTTTGGATCTTCATCTTCTTACTAGTCAGGCCGGTTGTTTACCATAGCATTCATCATCAATTGATTTCACCATGAACAAACAAGCCATATCTTCCTACCAAGACCGCCTCAAGCCGAGCTTGCTTTGCCTAACGTCTCATATGCGTATCACTTGACCATGGTCTTATCGGAGGCGACCCACCGGATCCCCAGAATCGTGGGCGGGGTGTGGGTTCACAGCATCGGCTGAGCTTCCGGTGCGGCAACGGATGGCCTAGGGAGACCGGCTTTCCCGCCAAGATAAGGCGCCCGCAGTTTAGAGTATTACCCACTAGGGAAACACGTCACAGAAAGTTTGCATCCATCCGAACCGGGATTGTCTAACCCATGCATCGGCAAGGTCAAAACTAGGCGACGCAGACATCAATGTGCATACAACGTGGAAGAGCGTATTCTATGTTCGACCAGTGATCATTCCTCTCTCTATCTACCGGCCCTCTCTTGGTCACATATTTACCTCACTTACGTCACTGAAGCTGGTCATTACTCTCCCGTGACTCCAATATGTCGTCTCTGTGCATCTTGGGCTGTGGTATGTTGGCCCCTCCCGCGCACACGTGCTGCAGCTGAAATTTACTAATGTATGCGGCGCATAGGAAACCTGGGAACAGCTATCCTGACAAGCCTAGTTGAGGCATCTGGGAAGGGAGGAGACTCGCTAAAGATCAATCGGTTCATTGCCTGTGTCAGGAGTGAGCGGTCTGAGAAGCGACTGCGTGACAAGTTCGCTGGGGTTCCGGAGGGCCGTCTGAGGATCTCGAGGAATGACAATGCAAGCGCGGTCAAGGAGTCTGATGTGGTTCTGGTGGGAGCAGACCCTGCAGACGTCCGTCAGCTGTTGACAGAGTCTGGGCTTGAGAGCATCTCTCTCAAGGGCAAGCTGTTCATAAGCATCGCTGCAGGCTGGACCAGACAGGAAATCGAGGCTGCCCTGCCAGACGGTTCCACCACCGGAGAATCGAGGGCGCATGTTGTGCGCACATTACCCAACATCGCAGCTACTGTTGGCCAGTCCATAACCGCAGTGGAGACGCCCGATCCGAGCCTGCCTCCCGAGTATCTTGAGATCACAGACTCAATATTCAACCACATAGGCAAGGCAGTGCACCTGCCTCCACGGCTATTGGATGCATTCACCGCTGTTGGAGGCTCCACTCCAGCATTCTTCGCCGTTATTGTCGACGCATTGATAGATTCTTCAGTTGCTGTGGGCGTGCCGAGGAAAGAGGCCACAGACATCATCGTGCAGTCAATGCTTGGGACCGCCACTCTCTTGCAGAGCGGAATCCACCCGAGCATCCTCAGGGATCAGGGTACTTCTCCTGAGGGGTGCACAATTGGAGGGCTAATGGTGCTAGAGGAGGCCGGAGTTCGAGGCCACGTTGGCCGGGGTCTTCGTGAAGCCGTCACAATTGCCAGGTTAATGGGGAAGGATCCTCACGTGAACGATACGAGGCATTAAATCCGTTTAGACACTAGGCCTCTAGAATTCAGAATTGTCCTGCCCAAGAAGCATGACCATAATGATCAGCAGCAAAGTGAACATCGCATCTCGCTGAAAAATGGCTAGGTTTCTAAAAATTTCGACTGCCCGAGTAGGTGGTATACTATCTATAGATTGAGATATTGTCCTCTAGAGTCGACTCAAAGTGCTCCCAAGACCTCCAGAAACACGGAGCGGCAAGCTCTCTTCAATCCTTGCGCACTCTTCTGTTCCTTTCCGAACCGCCGACTTGGTCGCCTCCGCTAGTGGTCCATACGGAGTCCTTGGCTGTAATTTCCTCTCTGCATCCTTGATTCCGGCATAGGTAGCGCTACGGATGGCAGCCGCGTACTTTGTCGCGCCAATGCCCTCCTTGATCTGCTGCTCCGCCAGGGCCGCCTTCTGGTGGATCCTCAAGGCCTCGTCGTACTTTCCTTGGCGAAAGAGGTCGTAAATTTTGACGATCGTCTTGGGGAAGACGTTTGCGAAAGCGGCGATGCAGCCAACGGAACCAGAACTCAGCCCACCGATGATGAAGTCGGACTGGCCACCGAAAGTAGCGAAATTGTTGGGAAGGGCAGCCGCGAGGCGGACGATCTTGGCCACGGATCCGCAGGTGAGCTTGACACCGACGATTTTGTCGTGCTTCTGCGCAAGTCTGGTGATGATGTCTGACGAGAGGTCGACGCCGTTGCAGACCCCAGGGAAGTTGTATATAACAATAGGTAGCTTGCTGCGTTTGGATATGTCGGCGTAGAATTTCTCGATGACTGCTGGTGTTGTGGCTTTGCCAAAATAGGCGGGCGGCAGCACCAGGACGCAATTGGCGCCAGCCTGTGCGGCATCGTCGATGTGCTCGATCACCTGCTTGGTCGAGTGTGCCCCGACGCCCGCCATAATGGGAAACTCAGGGCCAATCGCATTGCGGGCGGTGGCGATGAGAGTTTTGCGCTCCTCGCGCGTCAACAGGAAGGCTTCCGCATTTGTGCCGAGGATGACCAGACCGGCGAGTCCAGTTTTCGAAAGATATGAATAGTATTTGGCCTGCGCATCCAAATCTAGCTCATCCGTATCCGGGTTAAAAAAGGTGACGGCAGGGCACCAAACGCCTCCCGGGGGAACACTTGCGGCCATGGCGCTGTTATTCACTGGTTGCGATGGCTTACACGGCAGTTAGCCCCGACTGACTTCTACGGAAGACTAGACAACTGTGTGATGCCCGACGATATATCCACCTGGACATCTCGCGATTATATTGACCACTTGCTCATCGGTGTTCCTACTCAGAATATTAAGTACCACCCCTGATACTGCCATCATCTACCGACATTGTAGCCCAACATCCCGATGTCTCCCCGGGAAAACCGAGTATCTCGATGCTCGTTGGAAACAGCGCATTGTGCATCGGATGGGCCGTCCTCCTGCCTCAACGCTAATGCGTATCAATGCATGACCGGAACCTACTCCGACATGTGTGACATGCCGGTGGGTAGGCCGGTGGAGACGATCTGGTAGTTGCATAACCCATGCATCTAAACAGGACAGCACACGGCTCGGGTGTATCGCCGGGAAACCGCCACTCCGTTTTATTGATTCAGCACTACCACAAGACTACCATTTTCGAGATAGCAGATAGATATAATCTGCCGGCTCGTCTCCGACTGCGGGATGTGACGTAGATACTTGAGTTGAGGGAAGCCGCCAGTGGACGTAGCTCGGGCTAAGCGCCGACTTTTAATACATCAAACACACTTATACATCAACGCCGTCTTCATAGCCATCTGGTCAAGCGGAGGGGTATCATCACTCACCATCAGGCCTCACTTTCGGCACACGTAGCAGTGGAAGATGAACAGATTAGCAGCACCCAGCCGGCTGGCAAGACTTCCAGCGCGCAACATCCTCCGGGGTGCAGCTGCAAGCCGAGGGAAGGCAACCGTCCCGTTCAGACTGCCAGATGCACGGAACGAACCAAATGTAGGTCTTATCCTCCGTAAAAGACCACCTGGAATGATAACTGACGGATTCGCATAGCCCGAGTACAGGAAAGGTTCTCCTGAGCGTAAGAAGCTCGAGGAGACGGTAGCCAGGCTCAAGTCTCAGATCCCGCTGCAAAGTGAGATCTTCATCAATGGCAAAGTTCAGGCACAGTCTGCCTCGGAAAGCCAGCCGCTCCCTAGCGAGCATGCCACCACATTCACCAACTTCCCCTTGGCGAGCAAAGAGCAGGTTTCCAACGCCATTGAGTCCGCGCTCAAGGTCAAGAAGTCATGGGAGCAGACGCCCTTCGTTGACCGGGCCGCCATTTTCCTGAGGGCTGCCGAGCTCGTCTCCACCAAGTACCGCTATGAGCTCATCGCGGCGACTATGCTCGGCCAGGGCAAGAACATCTGGCAGGGAGAGGTCGATGCCGCAGCTGAGCTGGCAGACTTCTTCCGACTCAACTGCAACTATGCTGCTGAGTTGCTCGAGAGGCAGCATGACCGTGGAACCCCGGGCATGTGGACTCGGCTGGACTACCGACCACTGGAGGGTTTCGTCTATGCCATCTCACCTTTCAACTTTACCGCCATCGGTGGTAACCTGATCTCAGGTCCTGCTTTGATGGGCAACGTTGTGCTCTGGAAGCCCTCAGCGTCCAACATCTACGCTAGCACTATTGTCTACAAGATCCTCCTGGAGGCCGGCTTGCCCCCAGATGTGATCCAGTTTGTCCCTGGTGATGCTGAGGAGATAACATCCACCGTTCTTTCTCACCGAGAATTTTCTGGTCTCAATTTCGTCGGCTCATCTGATGTCTTCCGCTCCATCTACGCCAAGATCGGCGAGGGTATCGGTAAGAAGCAGTACCGGGATTTCCCCCGGGTCGTCGGCGAGACAAGCGGCAAGAACTTCACCCTCATCCACCCGTCAGCCGATATCTCCAGCGCCGTCTACCACACCATCCGCGGCTCTTTCGAATATCAGGGTCAGAAGTGTTCAGCCACCTCCCGTCTCTACCTCCCTCAGTCAAGGTCTAAAGAGTTCCTCGACGGCATCCAGTCCAAGGTCAAGGAGATCACCATCGGCAGCCCCGACAAGGACCTTTCGGCCTTCATGGGCCCCGTAATTCACCGCCGCTCATTCGACAAGATCAAGGGCATCATCGACGCCAGCAACAAGGACCCTTCGCTGAAGCTCCTGGCCGGCGGCAAGTACGACGACTCGGTGGGTTACTATGTCGAGCCCACAATCTACCTCGCGGACTCGCCAACGCACCGGCTGTTCGACGAGGAGATCTTCGGCCCCGTGCTGGCCATCTACGTCTACCCCGACGACAAGTGGAGCTCCGTCCTGGAGCAGGTCGACAAGAGCGGCGGCGGCTTCGCGCTGACTGGTGCCGTGTTCGCCAACGACCGAAGCGCCCTCAGAGAGGCGGAGGACACCCTGCGGTACTCGGCCGGAAATCTGTATCTGAGTAAGTCGAATCATCCACAATGATGTTTTTTCCCCTTGTAACAGCCCGATTTGTTTGCTAACAAGACAAACCTCGCAGACTGCAAGACCACTGCGGCTCTCATCGGCCAGCAGTCTTTCGGTGGCAGCAGGGCCAGTGGAACCAACGACAAGGCTGGTAGCTCGAACCCTATGTTGCGCTTCACCAGCCCGCGCCTGATCAAGGAGGAGTTCTTCCCGCAGACTGGGTTCATGTACCCTAGTAATGAGTAGCCATAGGCATGAATTGATGTATGATCTTGTCGTATGAAATAGTCTCGTCACCGCAAACGTGTGCGCACATCCAATGGAACATAACCATGTGGGAAGTTGCGATGAAGAAACGCGAGTATCTTTCCGTCAGTCTTCAGAGCATCAGGTCAACAAGAATCAAGTGAGGACCACATGCTTGTCTAAGTACTATTTTCACGTAGGTGGTTATTGCGGAACTCGTCCCGAGGTCGGTGTCCTGGGATTCCTTTAAATCAGTGTAGCATTGAAATGCCTCTTATGTTCCCGTTACGATTTACCCGTTTATCCATGTAACGGGTTTGGAGATAGTGTCATCATATCGTTGTGGGCAGCTACTTGTAAGCATGCAATTACCAACTTTTGCAAAAATAGACCTGCACCACTAGAAGGTAGAGCGAATGAAAACATGACCTATCCACGAAAGCCCGATAGCGCCCGCGTTCAAGATGATGAGAAAGTTGAATCCTATGATTGATCAGTGCCATGGCATTTCTGAGTCATCTAATATCTATGATTTTTGTTGTCCCCAAATCATATAAGACTCCTTAATTGCAATCCGTCTACCCTCCACATTCTCCTTACGAATAAAATGTAAGGCTGCTATGCAATTGGCGGTCACAAACCGAAGAATATGGCCTGGCCGATATCATCGAAGATAGACATATGACGACTCTGTAGCCGCCTCATTCCTAGCCAACTTCCGCCACCTCTGAATTCCCTGGACAAGCCAAGCACCAGTCAAGTGCGTCCGGCAGTCATTGTTCCCTGGCATCTTTAGTACCACCAGACTTGAGAGACGAGCGCACGTGGTTATTAAAGATGACCCCGAACCCGAACGCCGGGACGAGCCGGAACGCACGCATCACCGTGGTTGAGGCAAGTTTCTCCGTGGCCTTGCCAGCACGACTGACGAATCCGAGGCGCCCCGGACGGCCGTATATGTCCAGTGCGAGAAGGTGCACGGGTGTGGCCACGACCTGCGTCAGCGCCGGGACAAGCAGCTGGGATGCCGACGCCTTAGCCTGCGCGGTACGGGCCAGCGAGTCCGGGATGATAGCTGACACCTGGGGCGCGAGGGCGAAGGAGCCGAAGACGGTGATGATGTCGCGCATGAGGAAGGCCGCGGTGGCGGATTTGGGCATCTTCCTTGGTGCAGCATTTTGTGATGAGATGGCTTTGGGACTTCCCGCCCCTGTCTGCGCCGACGCTGCGGCGCGTGAGATCCTGGCCGTCTTTGGCTCGGGCTCCTGGGGCGTGCTGAAGAGCTGCGAGAAGCGGACGTCCTTCCAGACGCCGAGGGGCGTGTTGACTATGAACACTGCCGTGGAGACGATGGTCCCAGTGAGGGCCTTCTCGACGGCAAAGTACTTTTCAGACAGCGTTTCTGTCACGTTGGCCGTGAAATATGTGGCTGCGTACAGGGTCCACACCACAAAAACGGGCTTGGTCGCGAAGAAGCGACGTGGGTGTGTGAATGGACACAGGAGGTTCTTAGCCAAGGTCCTGAGCAGTGGACTTGATGTCGACACACTCTCAACCACGGATCTACATCAAGCGTTAGTCTATGTGTTTGTATTCCTAAACCAATTCTGTTTTCGCTCACCTATCCGTCGCTGTGATTATGGGAGCTATGATAGCTGCGGATGTTACTGCAGCTGTTGTATCCGCCACTAAGTGACGACGGAAGCAGACTTCGCCTTGGTCTCGTGAACGACCGTCTTTCGAATCCTGTTCCATGCTGCTGGTGAAAGACTGCTCACATACAGCTGCGGCTTGTTCGTGCTTGCCACCGAGGACCGAGACGAGGAAGACTATCCATAGCCAGCACCGCTCACTTCCGGAGAAAGCATCACATGTCCATTGATTCCGCAGTGTATCACGGCTAACTCCGTATTAGAGTTGATGTGTGCATTTCCTCGCTCGTGGGTAGTCGCGGGCCGATAGCGCCCACCCGCTTTATCGCATTTCGGAAGCCATTCCGAGGCGGTTATCAGTTACGCCAACCCATCCGACCGCGGGGGTGGGGGGTGCAAGGAGCGGGTTCCACCGGTCTCCGGCCACGGCATAGCGGCCCGCGATCATGTGTTGACGATGGTAACGCATGGCGAGGATGAAGTTGTTATCTACAACGAATCGGCATGAATTCACCTTGTCGGGGCGTTGTACAATTATCCAACGTGTTACACGCGAATGAATCAAGCTCCAGATCTTGACTTCACTTATACGTGCTTCCACAGTCGTTCCCACGGCTAACACCCGGCTTACAGACACAGTATTTGCGTTGTTTGAGTGTCTGTATAATTGCCTTCATTTATAACTTCATATAACAACACCAAGGTTGCATACGACAACGAACATATGAACATGGGCGTTTCAAAGCAAGACCACATCATCATCGTCGGTGCCGGAGCTTTTGGCCTGTCAACAGCTCTCCACCTTTCTCAGGATGGCTACTCCAATATCACGGTGCTCGAGCAGGATGACGAGGTACCATCAAGATATTCGGCCGCCAATGATCTCAACAAGATTATGCGTGCTGAGTATGAGGACCCATGGTACACGGCTTTGACCATGGTGAGTAACGTGCTTCCAAAACATAGTATACAATCTGCCATGCAACTCTGCTTGAATACACTGTGCTAATCATATCTCACCACCAAGGAAGCCGCAGAGGCCTGGAAAAAGCCCCTGTTCGCGCCATACTTCCACAGGGTCGGCTTCCTGCACTGCGTCTCAGGAAAGGCAGAGCAGAGGGCGATTGACACGCTGAACCGCTTCCGCGGGGCCGCAGAGAGGAACCCGGAGCTGTCCCGGTTCGTCGTGCCGCTCGACTCGCGGAGGGACATCCAGGACTCGGCGTGGCAGCTCGAAGGATCACTTCCCGGGTGGAAGGGCTACCTGAACCGGTACGACGGGTACACGCACTCCGCGGACGCCCTGAGGGCTGTGCACCGCGCCACACAGGCGCGCGGCGTGCGCTTCATACTAGGGCGCACCGCAGGCGCGGTGGAGGAGATCGTGTACTCCAGCGGACGGGCGACGGGCGTGCGGACCAAGGACGGGCGGATCCACGCCGCGGGGCTGGTGATCGTCGCCGCGGGCGCCGTGGCGTCGAAGCTCATCAAGGGCGCGGGCGGCTTCGTGCACGCCAAGTCGTGGGCGGTCGCGCACATCCAGCTGACGCCCGAGGAGAGCGCCGCGCTGCGCGGGATCCCCGTCGTCTACGCGCGCGACCTGGGCTTCTTCTTCGAGCCGGACCCGGCCACGAACCTGCTCAAGCTGTGCCCCATGGGCGCGGGCATCGTCAACACCGACCGCGCCACGGGGGTCTCGCTGCCCCCCGCGCAGCACGGCGACAGCACGGGGTTCCTGCCCGCCGGGGACGAGGTCAAGCTGCGCGAGCTGCTGCGCCAGACTCTGCCCGCGCTCGCGGACAGGCCGTTCGTCCGCAAGTCGCTGTGCTGGTTCGCCGACACCGCCGACTCGGACTTTGTCGTTGACTACGTGCCCGGCTCGTCGAGCTCTGTCGTTTTGCTGTCGGGTGACTCAGGCCATGGCTTCAAGATGTTCCCCATTGTTGGAAAGTGGATCAAGGAGCTGCTGGCGTCACCGAACGGCCAGACCAACTCGCGGTGGCGGTGGAAGGAGACGCCCAAGGGAGGAGACTGGGGCAGCGCTGTGAGCTGGAGGGTTGGTACGACGACTGAGTATGCGGACATCAAGAGGGCAGGAAGGGAGAGCAAGTTGTGATCGTATGTTTGTCGCTTTCACACATCTGTAGACCCCTGATTATGCATGTGGGCAGCGTAGCTTGTTTCTGGGTAGCATAGGGCGCGAATGTCTAGTTCCTACCATATACTATTATCCACTATAGCACGGTCTATCCATTCAGCATCCTCGTCCTGAATAGAACTGGCAATGGCCAGTATATGCTCCGCCCATAGGTCATCACCACCTCCGATGGTGGTAGGGGGCACATCAAATGGTCCCGGATGCGGCATGGGCATGAAGCCTGGGTTGCTTAGAGAAGTACTGGCCGCCTCTGGATGGAAGACGTTGCCCTGAAACGGGGGAGGCCCAATACTCTCCGCGGGAGCAGAACCAACTGACGACCCGGGCTTGATCCTGGTGTCATCCGATATCGCAACCAGCATTTCATCTAAGCGCTGGATCTCTGACTTGCGCCAGCTGGCAATCAGGTTCCCACTTGATTCGATGTCTTCGAGCAGTGCCAGGCACCTCCGCACCCAAGAGTCACGGTCTACCAGAAGGCTCTTGTCGACAGCTGCTCCAACGAGAAGACTTGTTGACGATACGTAGAGGGGGTCAAGGTCCAGCGAGAGAAATGTTTCTGCGAGTCACATCAGTATACAGTCTTGATCATAGTTTGACAGATCCGAGTGGGCCCTTGCTTACCAAGGAGGCCCTGGGCCTGTAGGCTCTCGAGAATTATGATTATTTGCTGAGCAGCTTCCATGCACACTTGGAGCACGGTGCCGAATCGATCTGGGGTGGAGGGCTTCGAGCCCGCTGGTGACTCAAGCCTTATTTTCAGGCAGCAGAAGACTAGGGGCCGTGTTGCTAGCACGATACACTATGTAGACGCAGATGCGCTGGTCAATCACCCTGTGCTGATTCGTGTAGGGATAATAAGGTCGAGGATATTTCATACCTGATGATACAGAAGATGAAGCGAGGCTGACATCCTCGACACTCCATCGCCAGACTGGTCCAGCCTTAATGGAAGGGCCTGTGTGAGCTCGCCAGCCAAGACTGCTATATTTTCCAAAGCCGCCTTGGTGCTGATTAGGAAGTTCTTGTTGGGTCGGCCATTCAAGCCGTAGACAGCTGTAATGGATCAACCATGTCAGTCTGTCAATCATGCCAAGGTGCCAGAAAAGGAAGAGGACAAAGCCGGGCTGTGCTGGGGCGTCGTTTCTTACTGTTGTTGACCTCAGCAATCAAGCGGGCCAGCTTGATGTGAAGGTCGAGAGAGGCTGTCCGTTGTGGCGAGCCTTGATAGACTGGTAGATGGCAGTGCACATCACCGTCTTGGATGGACTGGGGCAGTCCCATCATGCTTGTCATTTGCCGATCTAATATGTATACCGTCCACCAGATCTTGCGACACCTTTGTACATGTGGCTCTCCAAGGTGGACCACTGGCATATCTGTGTGCATACCGTACGCGAGAGCATTACGCATAGCTTGGCCGATCTGAGGTACTGGTCAGCTTTTCGGTGGCAAAAGAGGGAAAACACATGCGCGAGAACGTACAAACAAATGTGCGGCATTGCGGTGGTCGACAGAGTGGAGATAAAGTGCTATGCAGCACAGCATCTCGCTGGCAACGACCGGATCGTGGCAGAGTATGTGTGCGGGTGGGAGGATCTCCATTGCTTTGAGGAAGAAATCTGCACCGCACGGGCGTTTCCCGACAGGCTTCTTCATGACGAATATCTTCCCGAAGGCCAATATGAGGAGGAAATGTATATACCACAAGCCTGCCTTTTCGCGTGCGATGTTGCGATCAGGCTCGGCGTAGAACTGCTGGAGTCGATGGTGGAAGTCGTTGTCGTCGAAGAGGTGGAATATTTGACCACAGTGGAATTTGACCGCGTTGATGAGATATTCAGAATAGTCCAGACTTGGCAATGCCGGCGACGGGTTGTCCTTGTTCGAATCTGACCCTGAGCTGGAGCCGAGCAGGCTTTCCCTATTATTCCATCCCAGGTCGTACGCGCTGCCATCAAAGAGCACCATGCCCGGTGGCAGGGGAGCTTGGTGTAGATTCTCGTAGGCCATCTGCAGGAGCTTGCCTGAGAAGGACCAATTTGACGTCGTGCCGAGGTAAACTATCGGAGCAATGTCAGTCAGTGCGACAGGATAGACGCATAGGACGGGTGGAGCAGGGACAAACAGGTTCTTCCATCTGACGTCGACATGAACGTCGATGGTGAAGCAGCAAGTGGGTTTGTGATGCCCGACTGGTTCAGCCCCTGGTCCTCGGATGAGGCCCCATGTGCGGCATCGTCCAGGTGGCTCTGCGAGTTGCCTGCACGTCCGTCGATAAAACACGTCAGTCCTCAGATCGATAGACTCATCAAAAGTGTCTGGAGATGACGAACCATCTTCAAAACCTCCATCATCGCCGTGAGCTGAGACTGACAGGGCTGATACGCTGCCCTCGACGGCGGGATATGCGGACGGTCCGGGAGGCAGACCTCCCTCTGCTGTGGGCGGCGAGGGTGGATGGTTGTGCTCTAGTCGACCACTTCTCCGTTGTAGGTCCAGGAGATACCTGAGAGACCTCTTTCAGCACGCCGGAGGTCGCAAAGGCTGGCATTCTGGAAGGAGGGGGCGCATATACGCTCTGGATACGACGACCTTTGTCTCGTTGTCGTCGAAGTTGCAAGGGACCTTGCGTTTCTTACAGCCCTCACAGGGCTGCAGCCCTGAGCACTTGATCTTTTGCTTGCGGCAACGAGAGCATCTGCACCATGTTGGTATCGTGTTAGATGAGAGGCCTGTCTCATATGGTAGGGAGCGGGTGTGGGGAATGAGGGACTTGCGCGTTGGATGATCGTTTTGCAGTTCTTTTGGCGGTGGATGTCTCCATAACCACAACAGCAGCATATACAACGATGGCTCTAAGGCAGGGGACGCGTGAGGCTCTGGGATTCTGCGATACCAGATTAGCTTTGAGACTGCCGTGCTGGACAAGGCATTGCCAGTTATGTCGACCGATGCATCCGCGTCAGTTCTAGGCTAGGTGCTGTGCTGGGTGAGGTGAGGCTGGGGCCCTGGAGCGATTGGGTGTTATCAGTGGAGGCCACCGGCCGGCTGTGTTACGTCTGCGCCTGCAGATAGGCGGTATTTTTGGTAAGAGCCCCTATCTACCGTATCTCTGGGCCCTGTTATCAGCCGCTTGCCTCCCCCGCATTTCCCCAGATTTTCATAAGTCATATCGACGATTGACATCCCCACCCACTACAGCGGGAGAGGTGGGCGTGACTCCAAATTACAGCAGGTTGGGGCCTCTCTTTACTCATCCCATGCTGGCCTGGTCCTTGTTCAGCCTCCCTTTGGTCCCCTGCCCACTTCAGAAACTCTAGACCTCCTTGGCTGAGACCGCGACTCGTCGAACCTGTCACCGCCCATCACAAGCTTCCATCGTAGATCCATCCACCTGACAACAACGCATCAGCCACGGCGCCGAAGACGGACAATGCCTCTATCGCCCGGACATCTGTCGGCTTTGTTGCGTCGGGCCATGTCCACGTGCGCTAGATCGGCCAAGAATGTCTAATTGCATAAAGAAATGGGCCCGATCGATGCGATATGGCCGATATAGACGTACCTCGGCTGTGCCGATGGCCATCGGGGCATGTCCCGGTCGCTCTATGCGACTATCTGAGGCCAACGCTAGTGCTTCAATTACTCAGGAACTATCACGCGCTGAATCTCCTCGCACCGGTCTGCCGGAAATGCTGCGAAACGGATGGGGCTAAATGCAATGTGCCCTCTCCAGCCGCGCAGCTCTTGCTGGGCTTAGTTCCAAACCCAGGCTGACGACTGCTGATTGGGAAGAGCTGCATAATTATTACCTGACAAGAACATCCATTGATTAGACTTGATGTCCGAGACCGGTCCTGATCTCTGAATAGCTCGGCGCGGCTCCTCGAGGATCTCTTCGCCGCACGCACGCATCATCGTCGTGGTGGTCACTGGGTCCATCCAGTGGAAAAAGGCTCTACCGGGATGTTGTCCCCTATACAAGGCCCTTTCCTGAATTCCCAACGTGACTGGGTTCAGGTCAAAGCCCCGGCGTCTCCGCGTCGTTCCAAGCAGCAGCTTGACGGAGACCTTTATTTAGATGCAACAACCCCAATAGGGAGAGTACTGCCTGGTTCTGTATATTGAGACATAGGCTCGTCAAGAACCAATGCGATAAATGCTACGGTATAATACAGAAAATGTGTATTTGCATCAAAATGTGTGAGATGCAGAGCAACGCTCAACGCCACGTCAATGGATGTCTCCCTCGCTGTGAAAGTCTATGACGGTTTTCACGGCCACCGATACTCCAGATCGATATCTAGGTTGAATAGCCAGCAGGAGAACTTTTCTTCAAATAGTTTTCTATTTGATGTAGCCCATAAGTAGAAGATATCGACCACCTTGTGCATATGACATCGAGAGGGACCACAGAAAACAATCTATCAGACCTACCCTCACAATTTCGTTGTCCCGATGTCATATTCATACCATTGAGTTGGAGTTTTGGGTGCCAAACGAGCATACTGTCGGCAGGATGGGGGAATCCTCACCAAGGCAACAAGAAACGGTGGAGAACGAGCTCGAATTGATGAGAAAAAGTCCGATACTTGTTGGGTCATCTGAGCTTGTGTTTTTGCGAATTAGCTAAGCCTCCCTTCTGAAACGTATTCAGGTCTGACAGACGGTCTGTTCTACGAACAGGCTGAGATGTGGCAGCCTGCTCGTTCACTTCGATAGAACCTGGGCTGGCCTCAACGCCAAAGCCGAAAATATGAAACTCAGTAGAGACAGGCAAAGCTGAATACACCACACCATCTTGTCATCAGAGTGAGCCATATCCTTTTGAACGACTCTGGACACCTTTATGCACACATTCACGGCTCCGAGAAATGATTGGGTCGCCTGGGGAAGCAAGGAGTTTGGGCCAGCTGTTCTGCAGTGACTACACAACCAGAAGGTCCGTTCTATCGAGTGTCAAACGAAGAGCCAGGCATTTTCTGAGCTTATTTCGTGTGTGTCTGTCTGTCCTGCTGACCTACAGATGTTGTACCACTTGAACCTCGACTTGCGAGGAATAAGCCGGCGGGGTTCCGAACACCGATAGAGCAAACATTGTGCTGTCAATCCTCTTGCCTTGAAGCCCGAGACATGTCGGCCAATCCTTCACTCAACAATTACTGAAGAAATCGGTCGGAAATATCGGGAATCTTCATATTCCTTGCGTGAAATTGTGCCCTTTTGATGCAGACACCAGAATAAACTCATGTGGCTGCCTTGATCAATTCCCCGCGTAAGACCCTGACAGCTGAGCCTGCTACCGTAAGCTCGGAGATACGATTAACATTGTTCACATGAATTCCAGAAAATCGCTGTCAGCGAAACAAAATGGCTGCCTTGGATAGCTCGTGCATCCTTTACGTGTTGTTATATCCGACGCCGAAGGAACAGCCGAGCATTTAGCAAGAGTGATGAAAGACAGAGACGCCTAGAACGCTGCGGGCCCGACAGAGTCCGATTCTCCAAGCACCAAAAATGGACAAACGCTTCGGTCAGGATCGGGTTCCACGCGATGCTGAAAGACTTTCACCAACGCCACACGGCGGTGTTATTTGCTCAAGCCGTTGGGGCGCCAGGTGTGCCTATACACAAAGAGCGTCGCATTCCTCCATATGGCCTTTACGCTGTGAACGGCATCTTGTCATATCTATGTCAGAACGTGAGCAGCCACAATGAGCTCGCAATGTCGGAAATCGAGTGGCCCCCAGCAGCTGAGGATAAGCTTCACAACGGCTGAAAATCATGTTACACTTGCAGAGTTAACTCTAGTATTAATTTCATGAGTTATTCGAATGCAAATTCAATACTGTTCTACCGTTATCCTTAATAACCAGATCTATTTTGAAATGATGACGAAGACGGGAAATTTCAGCTTCACGGATTCTACTTAACTGGAAGGCCATGCCCATAGGAACCCATAATCACGAAATACTTGACAAAAGCCGTCATTCATGGCCGAATTCGTTTCAAACCACGACCTTGCCTTTGGCCAGGGCTCACTTATCCTCGTCACCGGTCTATCGGGCATGATCGCCGTTCATATTGCCCATGAAGCTCTTAATGCAGGCTTTCGAGTCCGAGGGACCGTCCGCTCGACCGAGAAGGGCCAGGCTGTCGCAAAGCTGCTCCAGTCGCCAGATTTCGAATTCGTCGTTGTCGAGGACATGGCGACTGACGGTGCCTTTGATGATGCAATGAAGGGCGTCTCCGCCGCAATACACACAGCGTCAAGCCGCGAGTTCCCCAGCAGGCTCGAGGACGTGAGAAAACCCCTGATGAAGGGCAGTATGAATATTCTGGAGGCAGCCATGGCGAACACGACCGTGAAAAGGGTCGTAATCACGTCGACCACCGGCATGGCCGCCGACCCTCTCCCGGGTGTCAAGTTCCACATTGACCATGAAACCTGGAATACAGAGGCCTTTGACATGGTGCGGACCTTGCCGTTGCAGAGGCTGGCAGAGCTGGGCTTCGATTGGAAGATGTATGTCTACCGCGTTGCCAAGCTCGAGGTTGAGCGAGCCGTTTGGGACTTTGTCAAGGAGAAGAAGCCCTCATTCACTGTCAACGTGGTGAGCCCAGGATTGAACTTTGGTAATACCATGGGCTCAGTGGGCCTCGGTGGGACCCATATATTTGGTCTGCTGGACGGAAGGATTCCTCTTATCCCATCGCGTACGTCTTGCGTCTCCCACGAGTGAGAATCTTGTCTCGTTTCCCGAGTTCCCATTGTTTGAAAGCCGTTCAAGTCCTGCAATGCTAAATATTGATTCCAGACTGTATGATTGACGTCTCGGATGACTCGAGAATCCACGTTGGTGCGGCCATCGACATTACTGTGTCCAACGAGAGGATATTCGCATGTGATGAGCCATTCACCTGGCACAGGGTCGCTCAAATTATACAAAAGCTGCTTCCAGATGCAGAGCTGCCTTGTATCGCGCCAAATGAGCCATCAGATGTTAACACCATCGATAACCGGCTCGGTGCAGACCTGCTGGCGAAATGGTGGCGTCAGCCTGGATACAAAGGGTTGGAGCAGACGATACGGGAGACAGTAGATATGTGCTTAGAGAAAAGATCTGGACAGTATAAGCGTCGTACCATGGACACGGGCTAATCAATTTTATATGTGCTTCTTTGTCTGGAGCGCCCCAGGTCGAATTCAAAATCAATTTGGGATTAACATAACATTAGAATGAAGCTCCAATACTACCAGGGCTAAGAATTCTCGCTGCGTGACAGCCAAAACCGAAGTCGATCAAGGGATAATTCTCATCTCATCAAGCTCCGAAGCTCATATATCGTATCCGTGAGTACCCAGGTAGTACTCTGTCCCCGAATATGTGAAGGATATATCTCATACTCTATCAGATCTCAAAATATTAAGTAGCGGCTCTCAATATCTAAGTATTTTCAGAATGAAAAGACGTCGTTTTAAAATTCTTTCATACTGATATTTTAATAGTGAGACAAACAAGTTATCGATCTACAACTGACTCTTTCCCCCTTTCAACACGTTGTTTATTGCCTTCGCAACGTATTGAATATTCTTGCCGTTCAGTCCCGCAACATTGATCCGCCCAGTTTCAGGCAAGTGCACATGCCATTCTTCTCGCAATGCCACACATTGTTCTTTACTGAGCGGCAGGAAGCTTTAGAAAATTCGTCAGCTATATGCGCAGGCAATCATTCAGCGGTGTACATACCAGAACAAGCCACGTGTCGACGTAATGACCGTCCAATCGCCCGGTGTCTACTAAGTATCAATATATTGCCCTCGCAGTCTGTGAAAAAAGGCGTTGAACCTACTCGTTGCTCATTGACTACCGCATTGTAGAGAGCTCTTCTGGCGGAGAGCAGTCTCTCCCTCATCGAATCCAATTCGTCGCGCCTGCCGAAATAGTCTATCGTTAGCACATATGAAGTTGGTGATCGTCAGCTGCTAAGGAGGGTCAACTCGCCAGTTCTTAGCCAGCCCTTCATTTTCCAACACTATGGTCACCAGTCGCGAGCCGTACGCAGGCGACGACGAGAACTCAGCCCGGATGAGCGAGCGCAATTGGTCTCGTACGTTATCCGTAGACTGCCTAGTCTTCCCGATGAAATGAAGCGCGCCGGCACGCTCACCGTACAGTCCAAAATTCTTGGCGAATGACTGGGCCACCAAGATCTCGAGGCCTAGAGAAACGAATCGCCGGATTCCGTAGGCGTCGTCCTCGATGCCCTCGCCCAGGCCCTGGTACGCAATATCAAAGAACGGAAGCACCTCGTGCTGTCTGAAGGTCTCGGCCAGCTGGTCCCATTGCGCCTTCGTCAGGTCTGCGCCGGTCGGGTTGTGGCAGCAGCTCTGCAGAATGAAAATGCTCCTCACGGGCGCCGTTTTGATGGCCTCAAGCATCCCAGCGAAGTTGATACCGTTCTTGGCGTCCCAGTACCTATACTTGGACGCCCGCACCCCGACGAGGTTGAAGATTGACTCGTAGTTGCCCCATGCTGGAGTACCGATATAGACAGACCTATCCGCAAATTCGGGGGTTCGGCTCAGGAACAACGCCGCCAGATGGTTGGCTCCTGTACCTGAAATGGTCTGCACAGTCGCCACCTGTGGGCTCCCAGCAATTCTTGTTAGTGATTGACTATCTTTCATCCACTGCTATCCCCTCAGCCCAGTCGAGAATGTTACCTTTCCATCCTTAATAATTGGATTAGCTGTACCGAGTATGAGCTCGGCAGCATGCTTCAAGAAGCTTGCGTTCCCGATGGTGCTTTCGTACTAACAATCGCAAGTCATCAGCTCACAACCATCTGGCATTTGCTTCACAAAAAGATACTGGACGCACATCATGACCTGGATTTCTCTCATGCAGAATCTTTTTGGCCTGATAAGTGACGCATGTAAAGTCAGTCTCCGTGTGAATCAGACATCATATGAAGCTCAACACGAGCTTACACGTTTGACGGCCTCCAATTCATGGTAGCCACCTTGCTCGTTCCGGTATACCCCAACACCGAGGTCGACTTTGCTTGATGACTTGTCACCGTCGGCTAGTTTCTTCAGGGTGAATACGGGGTCCGGTGGACCTGGGGGCACATTTTCGAACATGATAGTATTGAATCTGTTGGATGAGTATCTTCCTGGGAGAGCTTGACTGGGTAACAACAATGATCTAGTCCCGCTTCAGCACCCACTTTCTGATGCTACAAAATACCACCTGTAGACTTTTTAAATTCTCTTCTATAGTTGATCACAGGCTATCGTGAACGTTGCCATGTGCCGGCCGGCATGGTGCATACGGGCAAAAGTGCGCTGGTCGGTGTCGGGAGCGCTTCCGGTCCCCACTCGGGATAATACCCGAGTTGCTTGCAGGACGTGGACTAGATAATCTGGTTGCGCTTGATGCACCAGAGCACAAGCCATACCATCTTTTTCTGAGTATTGTGGAGGATCAAAGCACATAATATTCTCTCATGGTTTCTCTCATCTCTCACTGATTGGAGGCTGTGGGAGTTATATGGTGCCACACATCCGCCGCTATTCAGCGACTTTGCAACCAGCGTTATACCTGAACATTTCAAATGCTCATGGCAAATTTGCTTCAGCCTATGTGTTATGAGCTGCAGAACTATTCTCTTACATAATGAAACACGCTTAAATGGAGTTCATTTACGGCACGAGTTATAATTGACATAACTGTGAAAGCTGGCGGGCAAGTCAGACTGCGACTCAAGCACAGCGAGTCTTACGCACATAACACAATGTACTGAATCTCAATGGACTGCAAGAAGTTCGAAACCATCATATACATCTTGACTGACTTCACCTATCCATTCTGAACTGCATGAATCGAAAAAAGAATTCGGACTGCCTATAGCACCTCGTCTTGTGTGCGTGAATGACTCACCGGGGACGAAACTTGGTCTGAGATATTTTTCCTATTTAATCGGAAGTCCACAATTGCAATATTACTTCCACGGTCACCAGCAAGAATTTAAAATTATCTACGTCTATTGGAGGTCTCCAGAGCCCACACTGCACTTTCAGGATGAATTCTCATAAGCTGTCCATCCCAGCCTTTCTATTTCGAAGCCTCTTGGTCTTTTTGAAGACTCAAATAACCACTGAAAATAGCCTCCCACTCTTTCTCTCCGCACTGCCTTTCCGGTTTCCACCCAAGCCTCTCCATCCGACTTGCCCTTACGCACATGTGAGAGCTTAATCCAACACCAAGATGAAGCATCCAGGAGTCGGCGGGCGGCAATGGAGCATCTGGATCATACTCCTTTCCCCCCGAAACAATAGTCCGCACTAGGTCGAGTTGGCTCATCGTCTTAATCTCCTTGCTCCCTATGACACCAAGCTTGTGCAGCGACGGAACAAGCTCAGACATGCGGTCGTGAAACGGGATGATCTGGCCGACAGCCCAGTAATAAGCTTCTTTGCCCCAGAGTGGGAAGCCGGCTGGCTCGGAAGGGACGTCGGAACCGCTCTTGAGAGCATCCACGGCATTGTTCACAAGTATGACATATGCGCGAGCCAAGTCGAGTACGTCGACTTCTGACATGCGGTTGATGCCGTTGTTCACCTCGAAGCCTGAATTGAAGGCCCCAGTCGTCATAATATAAACAGGGGTTGCTAGTGGAAAAGGGTGCTCGATCGAAGGGCTCGTTCCCGCAACTGAACACGTGCATCAGCAGACAATTTCACTGATTCGAAGCATGACAGCATTCATCAAAATATTGCATACGTACCACCTGGGGGAGAGACGATGGCCACGTGCGCCTTGGAGCTGGCAGCGCGCACCGCATTGTCAGTGACAATGTGAGTCTTGTTAGGGCTCAACGCCAACAGCTCGTCTATGTCCGCAATATCATCCCAAACGCGAGGTTCCTTTCCAGGCTCTGCATCCTCATAGATACATGACGCTCCAGAGGTGTGGATATAATATCCTTTGCGATCTCGGGAGCTGCTCGTCAAGCCCCTCAGTATCGCATCGATGCCTTTGTCATGAGTAATGTCCGGCGCGGCGTTGATTACGATATCTGCTTTTTCGGCTCCTGCCTCGAGCGAGACGTAGTTTTCGAGGTCCCCAACAATAGTCTGCACTCGCGGATACTTGGCCCTGAGTCGCTTTGCTTTGTCCTCGCTACGAACGAGCACTTCGAATGTCGAGTGAGAGTGCTCGGTATAAAGGAAATCCAACACAGCACCCCCGATGTGACCAGTCCCACCAACCCTAATTTTGAATAATCGGTATCAATTAGGAGTCCACACATCCCTCACGCTGAGTTACTCACAAGAAAAATTTGGCCATGATAATCAATGGCTTTAATTATCGTGGTGTAGCTCTTGACGAATTCGATTGATTTTCCCTGAGCGCCCTCATCTAAAGAACTTCACAGCAGTGCTGAGGACCGTGCTACTTCTACTAAATGTATGCTGCTTGTTCCGGCATGCTGAGGGGCATTGCTCGGCGGCTTTCACTAACACGGAAAGCGTGCTGCGGCACGGTCAGGCCAGGGTTCCAATCCGACCAATTGAAGCACCGTCGTGTCATTTGAGCCCCCAAAATGCGTTAAAGGGACCCAGCAAGGTGCATTGATTCGTAGACTACAGGTGGATATCTCAGGGGGACGCTTGCCCGGGGAAAAAGCTAATCTCATTTTCGTTGAGACCTCGGGATCTGGAAGTTGTCCGAAATTCCTTATATCACTCACAGCATCCCAAGGTCTGTCGGATGTTTTTACGTTGGCTAGTACCGATCTCAAATGTCAAGGATTCGGTGTGCGTCCCAATCGCGCGGTGGCGCATTGACATAATTCCGTGCAGCCTCGGTATAGGATGAACCAGGACCAACACCTTTGAGAAACGTTGTCATCTCTATCATACAAAATCATGAGCATACTCATTAGCATCGGGCCCCTGCCGGGACTGCGCCAGCTTGAAGAAAGTTCTGAGGCAATCTAGATAAGCTCCCTGCAGAGAAAAAAGCACCATCAAAGTCACGCTGTATGAGATTTCGTAAAACAAATTTTTAGAAGAAATCGGATATTCGCACCCGCAAAAACGGATGGTACACCCGTACATTACTTGTCCGTTATTACAATTTTCACACACACACACACACTCTCTCTCTCTCTCTCTGCCAATGTATGTTAGGTCTAGGTGTGTTAGGTCTGCGTGTGTGGGAGTGTTAGGTTTGGGAGTGTAGGTGTATTAGGTCTGAGAGTGTGGGAGTGTTAGGTCTGGGAGTGTTAGGTCTGGGAGTGTTAGGTCTGGGAGCGTTAGGTCTGGGAGCATTAAGTCTGGGTGTGTTAGGTCTGGGTATGTGTAAGTGTGTGTGGTAGGTACCGGTATGTGAATTGACTGTGGGCAAGCAAGTTCCCTAGGTATGTACGGGTGTACCATCCAATTTTGCGGGTGCGAATATCAGATTTCTTTTAGAATTTTAGTGGCAGGAAAGGAACTCTTCTCAAATGTAGAGGTCGTATTACCGCCCGTATGCCAACTTGAAGTAGTCGACTCAGATCTGTCGTATTTGACAATTAGTGACATGAGTAATCTCCGCTGGCATCAAAATGTTTCTGCTCCTTCTCATGTCCCCACAGCTCAGCTTCGCTATATAACCTGAGGACGAGGCAAGTAGACATGATTGAGGCTACCAGTAAACTATTTTAGTGATTATTAACGCAGTTTGATGCTCTCTCGGAGGGGAAATCTTCAGGAACTCCATCGTGCTTGCGGCAGACACGCCAATTCTTCAAAGCTCTTCCGAATCAAACTCTTGCTGACAAATTCACGTGGCGGGTGACATAAGTTAATACTCAATTTATAGATGTTTTTTATTAGAGAGAAGTTATTACAATTTCTTTTCTTGATTCAAGAATAAATATCTTCTCTTTCTTACTTAAGTTTCCTGCTAGGCCTGTGGCTGCTTCACGCTCATCTCTCTCTTCCACCTAGCCTGGTTCTGCGTCTGCAGGCACAGCTTCAACCACCCATTGGGCGTGGCTGCCTCATATACGGTAGACGGAACTCGCATGACCGTCTCCTTGTAAAGGCAGTCGTTCTCGAACCTCCAGCTGCACAGCACGGCGCGCACCATGCCGCCCTCTCTGCCGCAGAGGAGCGCCACGGTGGGCGGCCGCTCGGCAGAGAAGACGGAGACGCTCAGGTCGCCCATGTCGACGAGCGTGAAGAGGCGGTGGCCCTCGGGGACCACGTTGTGGAGGTAGTCCTTGGCCGTCTCGGGGTGCGATATCCAGTGCGGCTCCTGGCCTCTCCTCTCGCGAGGGTGGCGAGCAAAGGGAAGCGCGCAGAGAGGCGTGGACGACGGGGCGTAGGTCAGGCGGCCGTTGTCGTTGCCGAAGACGATCTTCTCCAGCTCGGAGATGGGCATCACGCCCTCGAACGCGACCAAGTTCGGGCTGCTCCTCTCCACCTTGCCGCCGAACAGTCGCCTCACGGAGAATGGCGCGGCCGCCGAGAGCAGGACCGCGACGAGGAGGAAGCCGCTGCAGAGCCAGGCGAGGTTGGCGATTTTGACTTCGGTGCCAGCCCAGCTCGTCCAGAAGGGGAGCCACTGGACGACGAGGTTGAGGCCTCCTATCAGCCACCATAGCCCAGCAGCGACGAAGAAGGCGGCCAGGACTTTCTTCGCGCCTCTACGTCGCTCCACCACGGGCCTGGGAAATCGCTTCCATCGGATATGAATGGCTTTGCAGTTGTCGATGACGACTGTCTTGTCCGCGTGTGCGACGCCGACCACGTCGCAGAGAGGCGTGATCCCGTGAAGGCGCGTCCCAAATTGATCCGGGAAGGCCAGGCCCCGGAAGAGGTCGCTATCGTCCAGGAGCCGGTCTGGAAGGTAGGTGTGGGCCTGGAGCTCCTGGGGCAGGATCGAGACCATCCGTTCGATGATCTGGTCCGAGTCGTTGCTCAGTGAGAGCCGGGCCAGGTTCTGGAAGAGCGTGTCCTCCGGGTTGCGCTCGAGGCGGTAGTGGAGGAAACCCATCACCGCGTAGGCCAGGTCCGAGTGGTTCTCCTGCTTGTTCGTCCAGCCCTTTGCCGCCAGCGCGTTGATGATGGACGGCAGGAGCTCCAGCCGGCTTAGAGTCAGGAGGCCTGAGTAGTGCTCCGCGAGGTTGCGGATTGGCGAGCCGCCCTCGTACAGATGCTCGTCGGGCTCTCCCCAGAACGTGGAAGTCATCTCGATCTTGTGGACCTCGTCGTGGTGCAGAGTCCCTGGGGAAGTCTCGTGGCACCAGACAACACTATCTCCAGGCGCCAACATGCCCTCGGGAAGAGTCCACAGTCGAGAACCCCAGTTGACCCGTGCCTGTTCCGTGTCTTCGTTGAGCAGAATGGTGACCAAGGCGGAGCTTCGCACGATGTCACACATAGTGTAGACGTCGTGGTCCTTGTCGAGCCCATTTTCCGGGGTGATGCACTGGATGTCCAACCAGTATGCCTTGTACCCCTTGATCGTCGCAATCCGTCTGGCCATCCGCAGAATCTTTTCCTGGTCTGCCTCACCTCCTGGGAGAGTCTGAAACTGCTTCCACTGGTAGCTGATGAATACGTATCGGACAGAGGGGTACTGTTTCGCATCAACAAGGACCCAGTCGTCACCCTTCTTCACAACAATTCTCTGAGGGCGCATCGACCTCCTCCGCACGTCCACCGTGTGTTCGCCTTGACGTCTGGGCTTCCCATCTGGCCCTGGAGCCTCATCGAGAACATTGATGGAGTATTTCGGCCAGTCCCCTAGAGGTCTGTTAGAATCGTGTTTCTCCCTTCATTTAAGACAGAGTAGGTTTAGGGTAGTCAAGGACCATTAACACTCACAGTGAAACCCTTGAAACTCGGTGTAGGTGTAAGCCATGTCGTTGTCTGAATCCCAATCCGAGAAGGGCAGGGCGAGCATGAGCTGTAATGGGACAGAGACGACGACCATGCGCAGGGCAGCGCGGATCTTATCCCACCACCTCCCAGAGTCGAGAGGCCTAAGAGCCCACTCCGAGACCTTGAGAACAGTCGGGACGCTTCCCTTGACGTTGGTGCGTATCCAGTCGCCCGTGTCGGCATCGGTCCCAACGCGTGCCAGCACCGACTCCGTCGCTTGTACAACCAGACGTCGCGGCAGGACACGCGTCGGCGAGAGGTAGACGGCCGTGTCCCTGAACTTTCCCCGGACCTGGTGGAACTCGTTCCGGTACTCGTATTTGCCGTCGTCCGTCTTGACCACCTCGCCCTTGGGGTCCTCCCAGGAATGCGCCTCTTCGAAATCGGTCGCCTGTCTGTGCATGATGGTCTCCGGGTCAGTGTTGACCTGGTGCCTGGGCCACAGGACCCTGCGCATGTGGTAGAAGCTCCATCTGTTCTGGAACCGCTTCTCGAGGTTGCGCTGGACTTTCTCGTGTGTGGTTTTGCCTGTCCATGGCGTCCAGCTCCGAGTTCTCTCGCGACTGGGCTTGGTGGCGTATGTGGCCTCATAAACTCCGACTTTTGTCTCAACTTGGGCTGCTCTTGTTGGTTGCCAGATTTCTTCGTGTCCATCTTGTCGCATCTCATAGGGGTCAAACTCTTCGTGGCCAACAGACTGCCAAGAGATCTGGCTGTTGTTGTGGTGTGGGTCATGACCTCTTCTGGCCTCACCAATGCTCGCCATGATTGCCCAAATTCTGGATTTCCCCTACTCGAAGTATAGAGAAACAAATAAGACAAAGTTGAAAGGATGCACAGGCCAAAGTACAAAGGGTATCGCTAAAGAATGGGAGATGTGCCCGAATGGCCACCCATGGTGACGACGGCGTGGGTTTTCATACTCGGGCAAATTGTTTTCATTAAGTGCAACATTGATTTGTTGCCATGAAGGCATACAGCCTTGTAGCATCCACCGTGCTGTCTGTTGGTAGAATTTCAAAAGTCCCGCCGGTCCATTTACAAAATGGGGACCATTCCTAGAATGGCATGCCGCCGATGCAGTGAGCTTCCTTCCGTGTCACTCAATCTCCACCAGATGTGACGGGACCACCCAACGGCACAGCAGACCACATCCACACAAGACTTTCACACCTCAAACCTCAGCCCGGCTCAGGCAAATCATTTATCACCGCCTCGACTGATTAGAGCCCCACGATTCAGCTTTGGAGTGGGCTGAGAGAGGTCGAGCAATCAGGTGCTCCCACTTACAACTGCCAAGACTGCCATTAATAACATTCATCCACACCAAAGAACCAACTCGCTAACTACCGAATCCACAGGGCCTAGGAGTCCAGCGGCTGCCTTAGGCAGTTACCCCAGCACCTGAAATCACGGGGACCCCTGCATCAGGCTCTCTCAATTGAAACGGATCGTTGACATGCGTATACAGTCAAGCTTTAGCAGGACTACCTTTTCCGCTGTAGATACTTCAACAAACTATCTTGCGCAGTTCCCTGGCCGCACATGGCACAGGGGAGTATTAGTTATGAAATCGGATATTTGCACCTATAAAATTGGATGGTACACCGGTACACAACTTGCTTGCCTACAGTCAATTCATACATACTTACATACGCTTATACTCATTTTACATACCCAGACCTAGCACACCTACACACTTAGACCTAAAATACCTAGTTTAATACACCCAGACTTAACACACTAATATACCCAGACTTAACACGCTTACATACTCAGACTTAAAACATCCATACACCCAGACCTAATACCTACATATATATATATATATGTGTGTAAGAGTATATAGGTGTTTAGGTATGTGTGAAACAGTAAATTAGCTATAGGTTTGTGAATTCCTACCTGTATAGGTACTTAAGTGCTTATGATATACTAGTGTACTATCCGTTTTTACCGGTATGAATATCCGATTTCTTAGTTATTATGTAGCAACTCTGCCAGTTCCGGCGGCCGCTGTATCAACGACGGCACCAACAACCTTTCACAATTCTACTTGCAGCCATTCAATCAGACTTGTGCTCAGTCATTCTCACGTGCTGTCATGGCAGAGAATGCTGTACATGCTTGTGTAGCTCTTCTCAAGGGTCGGAGGTACTTAGAAGAGAGGCACGTCAACGCTACTCTTTTTGGAGAGCACAAGGAAAAGTCTCGGAGGAGCGATCCCATATGCTTGATTTAGCCAAACAGAGAAGCACGACTCTCTCGACATAATGCAGGCTGTCGTGATGCCTGTATTTGTCCAACATAGGAATGTATCACCGGGAAAATATGGGGAGTCGACATCCGTGGTCCAGTTCCCTGTATACCGGATCCGCGCTGTTCTCCTCAACCTACGCATAGGCAAAAGCGGAAATTTGACTGTACCCCAGAAAAAAATCATCAGATTGCTTATAGCCTGCTCAGTCCCTTGTGTATGCTGCACGAAGGCTTGTCACAGGGCGGCTTGCTATATCCCTAAAGATGATGTGAAGACTCACAAGAGGGCATACATATGTAAATAGTGACGTTTATAGGTAATCAGGTTTAGTAGAATAAAGGGGTGGTTAAAATTTAAATTAGATACGTTAATTAAGGTCGTTGATCATAGTTATGCCCTGGGTGTTATCATAAGGCCGGAGCAGCAGAAGCAATGCCCGTGCTGCTGGCCATCGAGATGATGGAAATTTGGTTATGCCCTCAGGATTTCAATTTTCATAATTTGAATGTGTTACTCGAAGCAAGCACCGGCGGACCACTGAGTTGGACGATGGCCATGGCGATGTTGTTGAGCCGATATCCCAGATGGCGGGGAATTTGCACCGAGGGTCACCGCATCTTTTGGTGCACGCGGTGGGACTCTGACGAGCGTAAGGAATTTCATACAAACGCGAACATACTCATAGTCCCAGGATCTTGAAGTGTAATTGATCTATCGAGTTTCTGTGTTTCGGATTTTCAAATCACCGCATGGCAAAATCGAGGTGAAATTGGCCAGTTGCTCTGTGTGTTCTGTCATCCTAATGACGTCAAAAGCAGCTTCTCAATTTAGGAAATCAGGGAACTTTACAACTTCGATGATATATCACCCGTCAGTGGCACACACCATCGCCTCACTTCATAACTATCAATCATGTTTTAATGTTATCATCCAAAATCTCATCACCAAGGGCCCATCAAAGTTCGACAACAACTACCTAGTCGCACGCCACCCCAGCAATCCCCACCAACGCTTCGCAGTGGCACATCCCGTCAACAATGGGCGCCGTCAAAGAGTTCTTCAAGCGTGTCCTGTACGGCCTCGCACTAGGCGCCGCATCGGGCGCTCTCGCAGGTATCATCCTCGGTATTGTCCTAGGCCTCATCATCGGTGCAATCCTTGGCATTGTCCTGGCGATCCCTCTCGCGCTCATCGCCGGTATCGTCTTGGGTCTCATTGCAGGTGCGAGCGAGGGCGCGGTGGAGACGGTTGCCAACATGTTGCGGGAGGCGAAGACTGCGTTACAGAACCTCGCCAACTTCGGGACGGGTCTTGCGGAGGGCGGCCCTAAGAGGGATTGACGGAACCGTCTTCTCACTCTATTCACGGCTATTCTGGACACATCCATCAAGAGGTGAACGGCTCATCCCCATACGGGCGTACAGATACACATCCGTTGAGGATGAATGGCAAAGAAGGAATACAGATTCAAATTTTTCCGGAATAATGTGCGAACCTCCGGGAAAAGAACCGTCGTATGCGAGAAACTCACGCAGGTCCCATGGTTTCTCCCAATCCTGCCGACACTTGGAGTTCCGTCAATACACATCTTTCGCTGAGAACAAGAACACGAACATAAGCTGGACTGCAAGAGTTAGCAACACTCCCATACCACAAGGTCATAGGAATTGGTCCTCCCTCATCTTTACGCGAAAGAATTCTTGCAGGTGTACGGAATACATGGAAATCCACATCCCCGGGCCAGCGAACCAACATATTTCATCAAACTCTAGCCCTCCAAACATAGAGATAGACTCTGCACTCAAGAAGCACAAAGATTGATCCATACAGTGACTCGAGTAAATTCCATAAAGGAGACATGTACGGGCGTGTCGCAAAATCTAGAAAGTCTGCAAGATATTTATGATTTTGAGGTCCTCATTACGTACTGACAGCAGCAGATGTGGTACTTGAATAGGTATTCCTGTGCAAATGTATAATATTCGATCAACGCCCGACTCCTCAAAATGCAAGCGAAATCACCAAACAGCCCTTCAGTCCTCCATGGCTGACTTGGCCTTCTTCTTGGCATTTCGGAGCTTTGACTTGCGCTCGGCGATCTGCTTGTCGAGTTTGTCGTCGTTGCTCTCGGCCACGGCCTCCTTCTTCGTCTTCTTAGACTTAGGCTCGTCGTCTGAGGCCCCGTCTATTGACTTCCGCTTCTTTCCCACATTAGCTTGTTCCTTCCTAGCCTCGATCGCCTTGGCCTGCTCGGATCCATTCGCGACAACGTCGGTCTCTGCATCCACCCACAGCTCCTCGTCCTGCCAGATCGGCAGCGCGACAGTTTCGGGGCCCTTGACAAACATGCTCTTGACGCCATTCTTCTTCTTGGGCACAAATTTGGTCGCCATTTCATTTGCCACCTTGATGATGTTCTCGGACAACGCCTTCGGTTGCATGCCCGCGTAGCCAACTTTGACAGCAGTGTTGGTCGAGGGAGACAGATTCACAAGGGCAGCCCCAATCGCTTTCTGGATCTCGGCGGCAACCTCCGTCGCTGGGCGACAATTGACTTCGTTGGGATCCCTCTTCACCCGCTTGCCCTGTTCCTTGGGCTTCTTGCTCTGGAAGACCACTGGTATCGGCCGCTTGGTTGTCGACTTATAGAAGACGTTGATCGCCTTTGGTAGTCGGTTAATGATGCGGTCGTCTGCGAGGAAGATGTCGTGCTCGGCCAGGAGTTTGCGCTGGGCCTCATACTGCTTGACTTTGGCAGTCAAGTGTTTGTAGTCGATGACCCTGGTAACGCGCTTTCGGAGCTCCTCGGGGAAGTCTTCTGACGCAACGACATTCTTGTAGTGCCGCTGGGGATCGGCCACTATCAGGCAAATGGTCGACTCGGTATCGGTATGGAGAGGGTGGGGAAGGTAGATCTTGTTGGGTTTCAGCGCCTTGGAGTCGTGGATGTGTCGCTTGGTGGTGACAGTCAGCCAGACTGGCGTCTCGGCCACAGACAGGCTCTGGTCTCCATCGGCTGCGTCGAGAAGATTTTTCTTGTTCGAACTTGAGGCAGCCTCCTCGGCAGTTTTCTTAATGTGGGCCAGGAGCGCCTTGGACGCTTTCAATGCCTGCAACAGAAAATCAGTATGCTAGGAAAACAAGGTAGGTGTATATCTCGAGTGTAGTACCTGATCAGGATCGATGGAAAAGTCGCCCTGCTTGGCAACAGCGGTAGTGGAGGGAGCCATGATGTATTGAGTCCCTGGGTTACGGATTGAAGAGAAAGAAATTGGCGGGTATCATGGTCGTTGGCGGGAGAAACCTAGCAGCGAGCAACATTTTTTCCAGCGGTCTTATCGATAAAAGCAATCGATAACCGATCGGCTGGCCGGCTGGTTACAGCTGGCCGGGACCCCTGCATCCCAGCACCTCACCTGGATTCGGCCAGTTCCCCTCCAGCATGGCCTTGGGTCAAGTTGGTCCATCGCTCATGGGGAACAGAGTCTAGCTTTATTTGTACCTCTGTCTAAACCAAAATTCTGTTCTAAATCTAATCTATCTTGGGTCGCAATGAAGAATGGGAAGAAGATCTATACTAGAACCCAAGGGCAGGCGATTCAGACCGCGCTGTCTTCGACGCTCACCTTTCCAGAGACGACGTCCTTGACAACTGACAGGATATCAGCGAAACTCTTGAAGGTGGTGTGAGGGACTTTCTCCTTCTCGCAATACACTACGAGGTCTGCAGCTGGGTCAGCTTCATTTCCAAGGGCTTTCATCAACAGCATAGATAGACTCACCGCGGCCTTCTTTGACAAACATCAAATCTGTCTCCTTGGCAGCAGACAGATCTGACACACCATCACCAGCGTAGAACAGGTACGGCCGCTGGCCCTGAGGCAGGCTGGAGTACTTCCGGATCTCCAGGGACTTGTCGTGTCCGAAGCCGCTGTCGTCGTGGAAGACGATCTCCCAACCCCTCTCCTCGTTGATGGATTTGCCGGGCCGGGCCTTCACATCATTGCTCACAATCTGCAGCTCGCTCGCGGCCTCCTCGCCCAGGAGATGTCCAAGCAGCCCTCGGATGATAGGCGTCATCCCACCGCTCAGCACGACAATGGGGATGTTGTTCGCCCTCGCGTATGCGTGAAATTCCTTGAAGCCAGGGTCCAGCTGAATGTTCTTCAGCAACAGGTCGATACACTGGTTGTAAGGCGTGCTGATGCTGTCCATCATCTCCTGGAAGCTGTCCCTGAAATCCCTCTTGCCGTGGAGCACATCCTCGTTGCCCTTCTTGCGCAGTGCGGCACCAAAGCCAACGTTGTCGGTCATGAAGTCATTGCTGTCTTGCAGAGTGATTGTGCCATCGAAGTCTGTGAAAAAGATGTACTTAGGGCTGGTCTTCAGAGCCGGCAGATCAGACACAGGTGCGGAGCCCATGGTGGCGGTTTGATGATGGGATGTTGTTTCAAAAGGTAAGAACAAAAAGGTGAGACGTCTATAGAAGAACCTGCGAAGCGATGAGAACGAGATGGGAAAAGACGATCACTACCAGACAGCTATTGTTAGTTGCAGGACGAGGTTGACAGAGTCAGATTCACGGTCTCCACCAAAGGTGAGACCCGCAACAACCACGTTCCGGCGGCCAGCTCCGCCGTTGGAGGGACCCCTGGGACCCTGAGAAGACGTCAGTTCCAGGGCCGCAGTCGGGCCTCGCAAAATTTCTCGCCGCTAAGATACGGGCATTAACGACCTCGGAGCTCATTCCACCGGCCGCGGGGCAGGACGCCGCAGGGCCGCGGTCCTAACCCGTTAAAAACCACGACAGGCCCCTCCCCCCTCTGCCTCCCTAAATATCATCACATCATTATCGAATGCTCACGGACAAGGAGACGTTATCCAAACAGTGAAGAAAATAATTTCGATGCACTGTAACTGCTTTTGACTGACCTCGGAATTACTTTCGCTGACATTTATACCGCATCCTGCCGGTATCAGGGCTACCAGGTCCCAAAACTCTCAGTTGCTTGTCATTAACCCGTAACACCCTCCCCTCAAAAAAGGAAACCCCTATGTCGCCGTCCGCTCTTGACCATGCACGACTGCCCAATACAGGTGGCCCAAGATGCTCAGCATCAGCATATTGCCCGGAGATATCATCTTCGTGGATCATGGAAAGGTACGCAGATCACCGCATCGGACCGCTGGTGCCTCTTCGGTTCCGGCATTGCAACAGATAACGCCGTTGGTCTCGTTGACTCCGATGAAAGTGGCTACGTCGGAGTATCAAATTAGGCAAAATTTCCTAGAATGAGGATTCTCTTTAGAATGAGAAGGGAGCATATCCTACTTAAGTCAATACTAGCCCAAGCCCAAATATCGGAGGCACAGCAGTAACAGGTGTAGTTGTTGGCGGTGCCTGTGCAATTGGTGCACTTCGAGGTCGAGACGTAACCACCACTGCCACGGAAACGTCAGTATCCTTTTTCCCGTATTTCTTATGGGATTCTCGACTTATGTACCCTTGGTGAGCAACCAGGTCGGGGGACTGGTAGGAGAGACAAAGGTCAAGACTGAGCCAGGACGAGTGGGGGGCACTGCTTCCACTGAGGCAGTTCGTTCCGATGAGCGTCGTTGAATCCCCATTAAATCCTGTCTCCTGGCAATCGTGCGCGAAGTTGGCAAAGTATGGAGTAGACATGGAGGCACCCATCATGAGTGTGAGACGATGTGAAAAACGCGTTCTGACAGTTGATTGTGACGGTGTAATTCTCAACTGGCTTGTTTCCGAATCGACGAGACAAGAGATGGTCCTAATCGAAATATACTTCTCCTTATGATAGGAACGAGAGTCTCCGGCCTCGTGATTCACAAGCACAATCATGCGCCGAAATCAGACTGGTCACCGCAGCATCGCGTGTCACTATTTGACGGGTGTCACCGACACAAACGTGGTTGGGAGAGGTACTTGGGTGGTACAACTGGCTGCTGCTGGTGACGATTTTGAACCCATGAACACAATTCTAGCTTCTCGATACTATTTCATGACATCTGGGTGGAAGAATCTGCTGTCAGAGATAAGTCGCTCCATAACTACAAATCTCAGGAGCCTTCCATGTCTACCTCAAGTGATCAGCCATTCTTCTCCTTCAGCGTCACCAACGCTCACAATCTAGCTGAAAATCGATTTAGTCCCTCAATATTGGATATAGTGAAGAGCCGTCGGAGCTGCAGTAAGGATCTCGTCGAGCCAGTAATCATCGTTGTCGCCGGTATCATCTGTGCTTTCCGCCACGAGCATCTCATCAGAGCCGAGGTTCTCGACCCAGAAATCAGAGATGCTATCAGAGAGCCTTATGACACCGCACTCCAATTTCTTGAACCGATCAACAAGTTTCTCGCGGTTTTTGAAACGCCAAACTTCCATGTCTTGGAGATTGAGAATGTACCGAAACTCTCTCCGTAGATTGCCCAAGCGCTCATCGGGCTCCACCCGAGCGTCTTGTTCTGCGCTCCGTCCGACAAGCCAGCGGTGCCAGCCCTGCGCCTCATCACACTGAGCCAGCTCTTCAGCCGAGACTTGGTCCACCACGAAAAGTCTTCTCAGGTTGACAAGTTGAGCGACGAGCTTCTGCTCGGGCTCGGAGAAGGGGCTCAGTACCTTCCTGACGTGGCGATCCCCATAAGGGCTGGAAGGACCGTCGCGAAGTGACCTCATAGCCTTGGGCCCAAGGCCAATGTTCTGTACCGCCAGCCATATCTCCTTGGCCCAGTCGATGGTCTCGGCATTTGTTGAGACCCTGCCCAGGAGAAAGCCGACGTCCATCTCATCAAACCAAATGATGTCTTCACCAGAGTTGAAATGGAAAATACCCGTCGAACGACCGAGGTCGGCTTCTTCGATGTCGTTGCCATCGTCGTCCTCTTGCGGGCCAGTCTCTGGGGTCTTCAAGGCGAGCTCATCCGGTGCCAATTTCAAGGCTACCTTTCGCGACTCGGAACATGCCCCCAGGAGCGCGCGGGAATCCCTAGTGGATGCTATAGTGGAGGGAGGAACCGATAGCGTGCAGGCAAAACGACGCCCGCTGACCAAGTGTTCTCCGAGGGTCGAGATCAAGCTGGTCGTCATCACAAGCTGGTAGGCCCTGCCTCCACCCAGAGCATCCTGAGCGGCGACGAGCCATATTTGGCGTTGAATTTCTAGAGGGAGTCCGGCGAACTCGTAAAAAGCTTTGGTCTCCTGACTTGCACCGCTCTGAGAAGAACGACTTGGCCTGCTGTTGGAAGACATGCTGGTAGCTCGCTGTTATGGGAATGCGTGAATGAGGTTGAAAGAATTTGGAACAACAGAAATTGAGCTTTAAAGAGGACAATGGCTGACGATATTGTGGAGACGTCAAGGTTGAGTTTCCAAGGCTCTGGCTGCTGGTGCCTGCCTGATGTTGGCTGTTGGTACAGCACATATTTGTGACTCCACAAGCTTGCAGAGCCACGAACGTGGCTTAGCCCGACATTGCTGCCTGCTGTAGTTTTACGGAAATAGACTTTCAGTAAAATGGAAAATGAGATGTTGAGATAGGACACTGATTGTACCAGGAGACGGAGTGTACACTGCTTTTCTGGGCAATGGTGGCTGGCGGTCAGGCCCAGTCTCCTACGGGACAACCTCCTATGGGAATGCTTCCCCCGGGGTTTCGATCAAGAAGAACACTCCCGATAATGACGAAATCACATTGACTATGTGATTGCTTCCCTTAGTGAAAATCAATACAATTGGGGCTTGAAGCCAGCATTTCTTTCTGGTCTTCTATGTTTATCTTTCGGAATCATTGAAGTTTTCTCTGGTATGGCTCTCTCAGGCATTCGGCTGTGATACCATCGCAACTAGAAGTTTCCTCTGGTCGAGTCGCGACAACAATTAATGGGAAGCATCGTGTATGTCCTAATAGACACCACGTAAGCAGAGTGTCTTTCAAGAGACCGTTTGTGTCATGCCTACCTTGCTCTCCCAGATTGCTCCATCATCTCAATGCAGGGTGCACGATCTCAAGTACTCTGAGCCAATGACATCGTAAGAGAGCCCTCTGTCACGGATCTTCTGCCACGTCTCCAAAGCCTTGGTTCGAGCCTCCTCCATGGATTCCTCTTCCTTCTTGACATCCTCCTCAGGCAGGGCGTAGCCGAGAATCTTGACGCTTTGCAGCGATGCCATCTTTATCATGAAGGACAGCTTGCAACAGCTGTAGAAATGGATGAGGCATTCAGTTTCAGAATCTTGGTCTTGTGGGGTGATTGATTCAACTTGAGGAGATATCGGAGAAGTGGGTGTGTTGGTCTGGTGATCAGTGTTTTCTGGGGCAACAATTTGTTGTTGGCGATCCTGGACGGTCTCGGCATCATCCAGTTCGATGCTCTTTTTGGTGATCCCAGCCTCGTTCAGCTCAGAGATTTCTGGAGAATTGGTCAGAATCTCGGGATTCTGCTGCTGATAGCAAGACTGAGTGTCGGCGAAATGGCTTCCCATCTTGATGGACTGGCGATCGATGTGGTTGACCATTTCAAGTTTGGTGTTTGAATTTTGAGACTAGATCATGGCATAAAAAAGGTTGCGCATTTTAGTGGGATAGGTGAATTCCATCATCAGTCACTTGTTTAAAGTAAATTTGGCCTGTTGAATACGGGACGAATGTTTTCAAATGCAGCCGTTTGCCTTCTGAACTAGACGCGAGACAGGCAACCTCCATTCGGAAAGGGGTTTGTCTTCGAGGGGATTGCCCTCCTCTTAAACTTTCTCATTATTATCTTCCCTTTATTTATAAGAGAAAAGAATAATTCCTATGCAGCAAACAGGGGCATTTTATCCCTGACCAGATGTTTGAACACGCGTGGGCACACTTATGTCCAAAGTCTGGCAACTGCCCAGATTGGAAGGGACAGCGGGAACGGCCCAATCGCGGCCACCCAGCTGCCTGTTCAGGTTTGCAGTTTTCTATCCTTTGAATTTGAGGGCTTCCTTTTCTTTTCCCCTTTCTCCTGCATGAACCCGACAAGTCTCCTTGACCATAGACAAACAGCTTCAACCAATCTACCAACCACAGCTGACAAAGCGGCCATGAAGCTCAACAACCCGATGTCAGTTTACCTGTTTCTGGTGGTCGTGGTCACTGTTGCGGCCATTGATCTTGACCCGAAGTGTAAGTAGCCTTCCCAGAGGAATTGCTCCTTCTGCAGAAATAACAATCCTTTGCCTCTGCCAGCTGAGAGTGTAGTGTTTTACTGACCAATTTCGAAGCCGCCGCGCTTGCCTTCAAGCATTTGAACATCACTCTGGCCCCCGACGCGCTTGACACTCTTCAATCCCACGGCTCGTGGGTTCCCAGTGCCGCGGGCCTCAACGGTCTCGAGCCCATGTTTGGCGCCAACTACAATGAGACTCTCGAGAATGAGAAGTTTGAGGCGTCCGGCCTCGACATAAACGACCTGGTTCATATCGGCGTCAGAAATGACGACAGCAAGAAATTCAACGGCTTGGACACCGCTGGTCAGGAGACTGGCATCTCTGAAATTGACGTCTGCAGCCCGTAAGTATGCTTACCCTCAATCAGACCAAGCACGCGGCTCACGTTCCACAATAGATATCCCAGCTGCTGCGATTCGTGCCACAAATGCGAGGGGGGATGTGTTTCCATAATCATCTTTTTCATCATCCCTTGGCTTCTTTGCTCGGCAGCGTGCTGGAGCCAAGACTTTTGCAAGGGATGCGACTAGCTGGCAGTTCTCACCTGATGATCAAATTACAGGATGGAAGATGAAATTGACTCGCCTGTGGTTGGTCACAAAACAAGGAAGACGGCAGCACATGAGTGAAGATTTTAATGAGGCACAAGTGGTTGGCTTGCGTTCCCACTGAAAATTCATTAGCTAGCCAGCCAGATACATGCCAACAATGAGATGAAAATACGCTCTTGACCTGTTGGTTTTGCTGCGTGTGGGTTCTTTCCTGGCTGTGAAAAGACGTGCAGAATGGCGTATTCAGAATTTTTTTTCAATTCGCATTGTAATCATCTACGGTAAGTATACAAAGTAACACCAGCGTCTATGAGAAGTAATCTAATGTATTTATGCAAGAAGTGAAACGAAGAAAACCCAGCCAGCAAATGCCACTCATCAAATTCACCCGCATGCTGTGGTGCATGCAGCAGGAGGGCAATATCCACGCATACAGCTGAACTTGCAAAGGCCTTTGTAACTCTCGTTCTCTTCTTCCAACGGGCAACCAGAGGGGAAAGTGTCAGGCGCCGTTTCCGGAGTCCCGGTCGAAGTGCACACGCACACGTCTGAAGGGCAGTAGCCTCTGCTACAGGAGAAGGAGCAGATGCCCGCCATGTTGAGAGACTTGTCCGGCGCATTGGTTCCGCCGTTGCAGCTCTGGCCTCCGCCCGTAGAGGATGGCGCCGCTGCAGATCCGGTACGGGACGTCGAGGCTGGTACCGGAACGGAGCTACTGCTCCCCCCAACGCTGGGGCTCTCGCTGGGCTTACTGCTGGGACTGCCGCTGGGACTGCCGCTGGGACCGCCACCGGGACTGCCACTAGGAATACCACTCGGGCTGCCACTGGGATTGCCGCTGGGAGCGCCGCTCGGAGGACCACTAGGAGTACCACTCGGATGGCCGCTGGGGCCGGATTGAATCTCACTCGTCGTCGTCGTAGCAGTGCTCGTCAGCGGACCGCTTGCACCTGTAGGATTGCCACCGCCAGTGGCTGAGGGAGCACCACTCGCGATCGGCGTGGTTGTCGCTGGGGCGGGAGAGCCGGAGCCCAAGGACGGTGCTGCCGAGCATGTCTTGACGGACAGACCAACAGTGAACGACGCGAGCCCAGCTGCGTCCAGAGGATCCGACTTGCTCTCTGGTAGGGTTCCAACATAAGCGTTGAAGTTGTAGAGCCCGCACGGGCATGTATCAGTAATATCCTTGCGAGAAGTTCCACTCAAAACCTGCTTCGAATCCCGAGTCAGGGTGAACTTCTGCTGCCCAACGCCCATGTCCAATTTGAATGAGCTTGCGCCTGCTTGAGCGTTGAAGGTCTTGGTGTTCTTCCCAGACGTCACCTCAATGGACCCAGCGGATTTGAGCAGGCTGACGACAAAGACCGAGTCCTGCATATCTTGCCAGCCATTCGGCTTGCCGTTGAAGTAATTTCCACTATCGTTGTTGCCAGCCTTCATAGTATTGTCTGTTGAGTCGCAATTTACCGTCCTTGGAGTCGGACGATACCAGTAGATGACCTTGTCCTCTTTGATGTATTCATTGACTGACTGGGATCCTGCCTTATACGCAGCAATGAAAGGCTTGGCCAGGTCCCGCCATCCATCATGGGGCATATCATTTACCCACTTCGAGGCTCCGTCGTCTTCATGCTGTGAGGACAACGGCGCGATGTAGTGAGACTCGCCATAGTCATTCCAAGTGATGATCTCCACGAAAGGTGGGCTCTGCTTTAGAACCTCGGTCCATCGGTCGTACCATAAGAGGTCCGAAGGAAATACAAAGTTCTTGCTGTAAGAAACCTCTGCTCCGTAATGCGTGCTAAACCACTATTCAGAGCAACAACAAATTAGTATAAATTCTCGCTGAAGAGGAACCCAGGTCTGAAGACATTGGGGTGTGTATGACACGTACAGGAGATATGGGTGCTATGTAGGACTTCGGGCCAGCCAACCAGTTGTCATACTTGTGATCTCCCTCCGCAACAGAGACTCGAGTACCAGCTGTAGGTGCCTTGTTCGCGCCATTGTTCGGCCAAGCTATCCAGTTGAGCGCACCCTCGATTTTCGCGGCATCTGGGGTTCCACCTGGGGTGAAGTTTGGTGCGAAGTAGACGTCCATGCCAGCGGCACTTTTCACAGCGGAGACGTCCAGACCGTCACCGGAAAAGGAGGAGGCAAACACTTTGCCATCCACCATGAGTTGAGCCGGCTTCTTGCTGTAAGTCGCGATCATCTGCCCCACTTTCGCGGCATCTTTGGTCGCTGAGAACCAGTTGAAGTCAAAAGAGATGAAGAGCTTCATGTCGTTCTTTGCCGCGCTCTCGTACGCGTAGTCGAGCTGTTTCGCCGTGAACTCGTCTGTGCCGATGTTGAGGGCAAAAGCGTCGATGCCCAGGTCCTTTGCTTGGCTCATGTCCGCGTCGTAGTCGGCCGCGCTCTTGCGGCCTGCGACAATGCCCATCATGAAATGGCAGAAGACCAGCTTGCCAGTCGTGCTATTGGCCGTCGCATCTTGTCGTTCCGTAATCTGTGGTGCCGGCTTGGGGTCAAAACGCTTTATCATCAACGCCTGGACAAATGAAGCAACCAGCAGGAATTTCAAAAATTGTAGTAAAAACATTGTAGTCGTAAGAATGGGAAAACCCTAGGTGTGGAAACAAAAACACCGCCAGCGATGCACTGCATCCATCCCAAGAATGTAATATGGTGGAGCGACAGACTCGCAATCCTCTGTTCCTTTGACCTCGTCGGCTCGAGGCCCTTTATACAGTGTCTAAAGGGACGGGCGGGAGAGTTGGGAATAGCGCCCTCGTTGCGGGAGACCCACCGGCGGCCAGCCAATGGGGCCGTTCAGCACACCAACACCTTTTCCGACTGAAACGAGGGCACAAAGAGAGGGAATGTGGGCCAAGACTTCTTGCCAATGGCGTCCATAATGGCCATTTTCCACTGGCCTCAGTAGGGCTCAGGGCTCGAGGAAGTTCTCCAGGAATAGGTGCCTGCAATTTACAAAAGTCTGTCACAGGGTGGCGGAGAGATAATGCTTGGGAGGCGTGCAGGAAGGGGAAAAGTGGCGTTGGGACAAAGCAACATGCTTAGGAAACCACTGAAATATTCCAAAGTTCCCATGATCCAGCATTTCATATTTGTGATGAGTATTTCTAGCAGCAGCCAATGTCTGCCTGCGCTTGCGTGTATCAAGAGGATTCCGTCAGGCAGAGGAGAGGGGAGGGGACACAAGGGCGATATTCTAGACCTCCGATGGCAGATCCCTGGAGTCCATATTTCCAAGGCGACGGTTCCCTTGTTATGCAAGTCATATGCAGCCGAATGTAACGGGTGGGTAAGGGGTCGCTTCCTTCGTTGGTGCTGGCTGGGGTTGAGCAGCTGGCGGCTGTGATCGCCCGTAACCCTGAAAGGCAGTCCGACAGGGGGCTCCCTTGCCTCGTACTGCACCAACGGGACAGCAAACCTGTCTTTGGACTGCTGGCGGCTAATCTCGCGCTTGCAAATGTCTGACCACAATAGGTCACTCTTCTCTCTCATTGCTTTTCTTGACGAGATTCAGGGCGTGTCGGGACTATCCGCCTACCTGCTGAGTCGGCCGCCAGTATTAAATGAACTTGCAGTTGAATTGACAGATTCGCTCCTCAAAGAGCTTATAAGTCAATTTGGGTCTGAGTGGCATGAACAATAAACGCTTGCAGCGCCTCTTATCGCAAGACTCTCGTTGGAGATGCTGCGTGCTACCGGATACTTTCAAGAAAGAGCTTAGTCATGGCCTCCTGGGCCGTCGGAAATTGGGTTCAACTGTACCCCTTCAAGATATTCAGACCAAATTAATTCATCGTAGTTACCTCGATAGGTCGCGTCTCCAAGGTTGACCTTGGGACCAGAAGAATTCAAGCGATGTGCAGAGCTTTTGCTGCTACTGGAGCTGACAAGAAGGAAAGCCAAGAAAACTTCCATTGCTGCAGTTATGTTGAGAGGTAGAGGGGAAAGTGACACAGTCGGTTGGAGAAAAATAGGGGATGGGGGACGAGGCGGCGCTGAAGGACCATCGTGACCTGCAGAAGGAACGCTGAGACGGATCAGCGTGATAGCCTGTATGGGTCTTTTCATGACCTTTGTGCCTCCTCAAAAAGTATATCAAATGCAAAACACCCGTCTGTGATGGGCAAATCCGGAAAAGAGAGTCCGGTCATATATCGGGACCTCCAATGTTCCAACCCACAACAGCCTCCAACGAGGCGCCCTAGTCAGGGTTTAGTTTCACACTCCGTTGGCGGCATCCCACTATTGAAATATGATATACATTCTGACGTGGGAAAGTGGTCAGCATAGCCTTTAACTTCCTCTTGACATGTTCATATTGAGACCCTGACAACCAGAGGTGGCGCCTTTCCGTGATTCCACATTCCAAATCCGGTGCATATGAGACACATTCGGGCGTCGCACAGGCTTTTCCTAGGCTGTCCTTCTCGAACTACCCAACCAGACTAATTGAGGCACACAGGTGGGCGAAAGCCTATTTGCTTTTGACGTACTTGCAGCTGAGTGCCGCATACAGTGACACTTGCTATACCGAGACGCTATACCGAGACGGTACACTGCATGAACCCATCCCTTCCTAATTGCAACGAGTGCATTCGGTAGTTTTCTATCTTGGCTTCAAGTTTGTGCGACACTTTCCTATCCACCGACTACCTGCACCTCGCTCTAGGTAGCCACGAACGTTTGCAAGTGCGCCCCGTCGATGTCATCCGACAGCTGCAGGTCTTCGGGCATGCCCACCGCCCATACCGCCATGACCGAATGGCTTTCAGCAGGGTTCAAGACCAGGATTTCTTTGGGGTCCTTAAATTCGCATAATTTTGAGACTATCCAGGCTTCAAAAGGTCGTCGAATCTCATGCAGATGTTCGGGTAAAGCTATGAGGTCCATTGTAACCTTCCGCGTTGAGTTCTGCTCACTCATCCTCAAACCATCAAACCATGCCGTCACCTTCTCATAGTCCTCAATACTTGGCAGAGTCTAGGACAGCCATACTGAACGCCTTCTATGCTATACCCATCCCTCTCGAGATTTTGAGTACATCTTTGCGTCTTTGGTCCGTCAGGACCAGGGAAACAGATGCGAAAAGGCTTAGCTTTGACGACTATCTCATGATTTGGGCGACAGTAAGTACGCATCGTCATCATATAGTTGAACATTGGATGAGTGGCCTCTCGTCCATTAATCACATCGCTGACGATTTTCAGACTATTTCCATCGCAGTATGCGTGTCAGGACTTGTTTATGGTGCCCCCTACGGCCTGGGTCGCCATGTGGAGGCAGTCTCGGCTCAAGACTTGCAAACCTTCATGCTGGTGCGTGAAAGGCTCACAAGTATACAGTATGGAGTATTCGTTCTGATGAGAAAAAGGGCAACTACATCTTCAGCCATTTCTATGATGTTGCCATCGTCAGCACAAAGCTCTCGGTCCTCGCTCTGTACTATCGTGTCTTCGTAAAACCGGTCTTTCGAAGCATCGTGATCGTCACGGCTGCATTCATCCTCATGTGGCTCGTCACCATGGAAGTGGTGCTCGGCTTCGAGTGTCGGCCCATCCAAGCATGGTGGGGAGCGGCCGAAGGCTCGTGTCTTAACCAGGTTGCGTTTGGTTACTTCACAAACATCACTAATCTTACCTCCGACGTAAGCAGCTTCTGGATAAATTTTCCACTCCCTCAAGAACAAATATCCCCGATCTGAGATCACACCTCAAAAGTCGTTTCAGGGTGCAGGCCTTCGGACAAGCTAACAATAAGCACATTGTGGCCTGGTCCTCTTCATATTTTATCAAGATTGTGTCCTCTGTGCTTGGTTAGCTGACTCCAAATATTGCAGATGTGGATCTTTCTCCTTCCCATCCCCACAATATTGCGGCTTCAGACTAGCAAGCAGAGAAAGATCAGCCTGTGCTTCTTGTTTTCGGTGGGCTTGGGAACTTGTGTCATTAGCGGTGCACGCTTGTCGGTCGTTGTCTCCATCGGTGCCACAGACATCACTTGTAAGCAATCCACAAACGCGTCATCGCTCTATTGGCCAGATGATGGAGAAATTCAAGCGACGGCTCATGTCGTCCTTTTACGCTAAGCACTGACATGTTATTTCCAGGGGACGAGGTTCCGTTGGGGATCCTGTCTGCTTGGGAGCCATGCGGTGGCATCCTTTGCGCAAATATCCCCATCATCTACAGGGCCTTTACCAAAACGAGGGAAAATCCGACGAAGCGAAGCCTCGACTTCAGCAACCATGAGATGCCACAAGATGGAAGCAAATGGATACCGCTCCGTGAGGGCTGAAGCTTTGGTAGAGTCGGCGCATGAACCCTGCATTAAAAAAATGAATCGGATACTCGCACCCACAAAAATGGATACACCGGTACACAACACGGTTGCCCATAGCCAATTCACATACTCACTTGGGGCACCACACATACTTTTATACATCCAGACCTTACACACCCAGACCCAATATACCCCATTACATATGTGTATTTGAACTGGCCATGGGGGTGTGGTATGCTTGTGGTTGGTGCGCAAATTGTTCTTGGCGAATGTACTGGTGTAGTCTCCGTTTTTGCGGGTGAATATCCGATTTCTTAAAAAGTCTGGCGCAGCCGCCAAATAAGCAGACCTTAAGTTGGCATCAATTACCAGTATGATGTACACATGCATCCTTTATGAACCTTTTTTAACTCGTGATCTGACCTTAAGTGGCTCCATCAACTGCTCACGAAACGTATCGAAAGCACTCTTGTAGAGAGTTTTTATCCATGAAGATGTTGAAATTGGAAGGCTGAGAGGCAAAGAAAGAGGCGACAATCTCGGTTTAAAATCGAGCAAGACGGGTCTGCCACATACGGAAGACAAGGCCAATGGGGAGGGATTTCCTGTTGGTCGTAAGGCAAACGTGCGAATAAGATAGAAGCCCTAGCTGTGTGCTGATACACGAAGCATTGCAGGTCTCATCGAGCTTCAGATGAGTTACCTCGCTAATTATCTAGGAATGTAGATTAGGACAGATCATGCCTCGACGGGAATGCCTGGCCCTAACAGTATACAATCGGGCGAAATGGCGAAATGGGAGAATATAAAGAGAACTTCAAGCACCAGTTGATAGGTGCGCAACATACAGCTCCGCAGTGGGTCATTCGACTTCAGTTGCCTTTGATTTAGACGAACGATGAAGTCTGTTCGCGATCGAGACTCGGCGGGCCCACAACCAACGACTTCAATTGGCATCAGTCTATATAGCGCAGACTCGATATCCACGGGCCAAGGACAAGGTGACCCTAACAGTGGAACCAGACTTAGCCGTGTGTCAAGTAGCGCAGAGCGCCTTGCAGTTCGTCATTGCGATGGAGACGCAGCACAGGGCAGGCTGGGCGTCCAGTCTCTGCGTGGAGAGAGTTTCATGATGCCTTCCACTCAAAACGCAAGGTACTTCGATTGATAAATGTACGCATGCCATTGGTTGAGAAGTACTGCCATATGGTTACATCTGTCTGGACTGTTCTGGCGACATCTGGATGTGCTCACTTGGTCTTCTTCTGGTAGTAGTCATCATTCACTGTGATGCTCACTCGCTTCTGTTCCCTGCTTTTCCACAGTCTATTGATCACCGGTTTCGGCGATCATACTACTTCATATATTTGCTTATTCACGAAATAAGTTGAGTGAATCTTCTTGTAGTTGCGGTGCATCAGGACAAGACCATTTGACAGATCGACGTATTGGCGATGGGGGATCATTAACACGCGAATCCCGCGGCGGCAGATCATGAAATCATTGTCACGTCTTCGGGTGCAAACCCGGTTCACCTCACATCAACATGTTCAGATCTGCTGTTAACAGATTATTCAAGCACTGACGAGGCTCCACTATTGTCTTGGGACTCTTGGTAAGTGCCCGGGGTCCTCAAACAATTCTACTAGTGCCAAGTGATCTTTTGGCACAGATCTGAGACCAGCGAGAGGAGCCAGCGGGTGCGGCTGCAACGCCAAGATACTCGGCAACATAGCGCTGCTTTCATCCCATCTTGCTCTGCAGCGAGGCAAGATATGCTTGTTGCGTGGGTCTGGTGGAAGTCAGCTTGCCGTTCTTTTGATAGAACATTTGTGGAGTCCGAAATGTGTGCCCCAAACGTGCTAGACGGCCCAGACTGTCCCAGGTGTTTGGAGCACCCCAGATCAACTACTGCCAAGGAGTTTGCAGAAGTTCAGCCAAACATGCATGCTATTGCGTGTATGTGTCAATACATAGAAGTGGATGTTGCGCCTTGTGAATGTTGGATCAAGTTTCTTTTGGACTTGAAGGAGGTTTTTTCTGCACGTTTAATCGTTCGCGGTGTTCTCTTCAGTCACTAATAATTATTGAGCTGTGCTCGTTTACATACCACTTTCATTCATAATTTCGCCGTTGACCGGCTTTTTTCGCTTACGATTCAACGAAAATGAGATTCGGCACTCCGGCGCTCCTGGCCATTCTGGCCTTCAGTGATGCTGGGCTCGGCTTCACGGTATGATTACAAGTGAAAACCACACCGCTGGTTTCAGAATATTGTTACTTACATACCTTTCGTCGCAGGGTGGCTTGACAGCCCGAGCTTCAGACCATAGCAAGGCTCTCAAAGAACGTCAGATTACCATCGGCGGCGGAGGAATCACCCTTGGCGGCCCAGGCGGCCTGACTGTCGGCGGAGGTGGACAGCAGCCTGCTCAGCAGCCCGCGCAGCCCGGTGCCGCTGCCGCCCCCGGTGCCGAGGGACAGGCCCCTGCTGCTGCTCCTGGTGCTGAAGGACAAGCCCCTGCTGCTGCGCCTGGTGCTGAAGGACAAGCTGCAGCTGCGCCTGCTCAAGGCCAGGGGCAAGGTGGAGGAAACACGCTTGTTCTTCCAGGTGGACTGACGCTCGGTGGAGGCGGTGGCAACGCCAACCCAGCCGCGCAACCGGGTCAAGGACAGGGTCAGGGCCAAGGCACTTCGCTTGGAGACTTCATCGCCGGCGCTCAAGCAGCCGCCAGGAACCAAACTGGTGCTGGTCAGCGCCAGGGCGAGGGCCAGGGACAAGCAGGAGAGGCTGCTAAAGGAGCTGGCCAAGGTGAAGCCGCAAAGGCCGGAGAGGCTGCCCAGGGTGAAGCAGCAAAGGCAGGAGAGGCCGCTAAGGCAGGAGAGGCCGCTAAGGCAGGAGAGGCCGCCGCCCCAGCTGCCGGTTGTGCTGCAGCTCCCCCAGCAGCTCAGCCAGCCGAGGGTGCCGCGAAGCAGGGTGAGGGTGCCGCTCAGCAACAAGAGGGCGCCGCGAAGCAGGGCGAGGGTGCCGCTCAGCAACAAGAGGGCGCCGCCAAGCAGGGTGAGGGTGCCGCTCAGCAACAAGAGGGCGCAGCGAAGCAGGCAGGAGAAGCGGCCGCCGCCCCTCCAGCAGGCGAAGCCGCAGCCGCTCCTCCAGCAGGTGAAGCAGCCGCCGGTAAGCCAGCCGAAGCAGCTAAGGGTGAGGCCAATGCCGGCGAGGTTCAGGCCACCAAGGAGAGCGAGCAATTTAGCGAGAATGCCGGTATCACTATCGGCGCCGACGGCCAGGCGCAGAACCTTGGTGGTAACCTAGGAATCACCAAGGGAACCGACGGTAGCACTTCTGTCGGCGGCGAGAGCGGAATCAACGTGACGCCCCAGGCGCCGAGGCCGGCCCAGCCCGCAGCTCCTGTAAGTCGATGACTATCCTGGCCCTTCCGTTGCCGGTTGTCGTCGAGGGTACACGTGCTAACCGAAGACGTTCTGATGCCAGGCCCCGGCCGCTCCTCCAGCTGAGGCTCCAGCTCAAGCTCCTGCTGCTCCCCCGGCGGAGGCTCCGGCTCAAGCCCCGGCCGCCCCGGCTGAAGGTTAAGATGCTCGTCCCTACGTTGACCGGACGCAGATCAAACCCATGGTCATGTGAAGGGTCGATGGAGGTTCTGCGAATGATGACCACGATGTAATGAGAATTTGAATAGCCAACGTGCTCTACTGTTGCGCACTCAGCTCGGTTCCTTCGCTTGAAAAGCCTGGTCATAGTCAGAAGTCTTGCCGAGAAAACACAAAAATCAAGACAGTAAAATGCCCACTGTGATGCGTGATATCACGATGCGTAATGTCATGGTGCGTGATGAGACATTGTGAAATATCAGAAGAAAAAAAACGCTTCGGAGCAAATGAAATGCAAGTGTGCGACTTGTATGGTTCGTAATATCAGCCTCGTGGTCCTATGCGTATAGCACTGGAACTCGTCTGTGCTTTGCAAGCTCAGGGTTAGCCACGTGTTGGCTGAATTAGAGATTCGTCTGATCCAAGTCAAAAGCGATGGATTTGAGAAATCCCAGGAGTGCGGAATTCGAGGGATACAAGCGATTGAGCAATGAAGCCAATGTTGTATTGTTGTTTTGTGTAGGGAGAAGAATCTCCTACGCTCTGGAACGTTCAGAAGGGGCCATTTAAGGGTGTCAATTGGCCCATCCACAGCCGCCATCGCGACTTCCAAGGATAGGTACACCTTGGAAGTGACATTACGATGACCTACTCAAACGTCAGTACCCCAGATGATATAGAGTTCGCGATTCTCGCATCAATTTGTTAAAATTTCACGTGACGAATCCAAGTTTGAGCCTCTAGAAGCTGAAGAGTGTGCTCGCTGAGTCCAACAATTGTGTTCTCTCCCAGTCGGTTTGCCCTAGACGGGAATATGGATTGCATCTTGGGTACTTCGAAGAATCATTCGTGAAAAGGTCCACTCCTGACTCTCATACCCCAGAAGTGAGAGCAGAAAGTGGTGCGTGACAGCCAAGAGATTGTGACTGAGGTCGTGGTGAACGTCAAGCTGCGGCTCGTGACTTCCACTTCTAAGCTTTGCTTCTGAGAAATGAGTGGGATCTATTGAGTAATCTTTGAATAGCGCTGCAGGATTAGGGAAACTCTAAATGAATGGACAAGAGGCTAGTACGCAGAGCCCTCGCAGCTGGCCAGTGGCCTCCATAGTACATGGATTGCGCAGTAGTAGTAAAATGATCTTCAACCTTTCGTCTCTCGATGGTAAGCGGCCCGACTCGGACCGTGCGACTGCAGACAGACAAAGAGATCAAGACTTCAAAAATACGCGACGCCTGAGGCTGACGTCATGTACCATATTGCCAGGGTTCGCCGGAGATGAAAGACATCTTATTGAGATGTCCACCCGACGCGAAAAGACCAGTCCGCCTGGCTTGGCCCCTAAGTTTCCCCGCGCCGTGCCCCAGATACCCACTTCTTCGGTTGACCTCGCCCGATACCGAGCCAGCGCCCGCCCCGTCGCGTGGTCCACCCATCAGGGTACCCAAGTCCGCACCAATCTGTCGAGCGCGTGAAGTCCCTAGCGGAACGAGCGGAGATGGCAAGCTTGGGGAGCCAGCAATATTGTATCGTAGTAGTGTGCGTATATAACAATGGCGGACGCGCCGGAATCGTGGTGACTGCTTGACACTGGAGGTCCAAGTACACACCACCCCGACGGGACTGGCCTCAATTATTTGGTTCAGTATGAGGATCACTGGGACGACGCTGCTGCCGCTCCTGCTGGCGACAGCCACGGGTCAACACGTCAAGCTGCCCGGCTCCGCCGTCGAGCCACGCTGGGCAACCGCCGACCGCCATGTCTCGCCAAGAGCCGATAACTCGTCTTCCTGGCCATACGGACCTTTCAGCACGCGAGGCAGGGACATTGTGAACTCACGAGGCGAGGTCATCACCTGGGCCGGGGTAAACTGGCCCATGAGCGGCGAGACAATGGTGCCCGAGGGTCTGGAGTGGGCTTCTGTGGACGAGATCCTCGACGATGTGGCCAGTGTTGGGTTCAATTTCCTCCGCATGGGATATGCCATCGAGATGATTGACCAGATCTACGATCGCGAAGGCCAAGATGTGCCTCTCGAGGTTGCTATGATCCAGGCTCTTGGATACGTGAACGGAACAAAGGTCACGAATGAGATAATTGCCAAAAACCCTACCTGGACGCGAGAGACGACAAGGTTCGAGATTTGGAGTGACATCGCTAGCGCCGCAGCTGAGAAGGGACTGTTCATTCACCCTGACGTTCACACCGGCAAGGCGCAGTGGTGCTGCTCCCACGTTGACGGCACCGCTTGGTTCGACGACCTCCACTTCAACTCGAGCAACTGGCTGCGTGGTCTCACGTACGTCGCGGAGTGGGCCAAGGGCCACCCGAACATAGTTTCCATGTCGCTAAGAAATGAGCTGCGCGAGTCGTGGAACGTCACGGACCTTTACTACAACTGGCAGACGCTCGTCGGCAACATGAGCGCCGGCTGCGACGCCATCCACGAGGCCAACCCGGACCTGCTCATAACGTGGTCCGGCATGCAGTACGACCAGGACTTGTCGGCCCTAACGACGCGCAAGAACATCCTGACAGCTCCGTGCTACAAGTGCACGGCGATCAGGGACGCCCAGCGCCGGGAGCCCGTCTACTTCGATCTCGACAGCTACCCCTGGGCCGACAAGCTGGTCTGGGAGCTACATCTGTACAGCTCCAGCGAGGACGTCGACACGGGTACCTGCGAGATCATCGAAGCTGGGCTGTACCGCAACGGCTTCAACGCCCTCGGCATAGATCCTCCCCCGGCCTGCAATATTACGAATGACTGCCCACCTGCTCAGCGTATTGCCCCCGTGGTCCTCACCGAGTTCGGACACGCCCAGGACCCCTCCATGTATAACGTCACTCTGCAGAGCTGCCTTCAGGAGTACACAAAGAAGCATGGTATTTCTTGGGCAATGTGGAGTCTTGCTGGCAGTTACCGGATCAGGTCTGGCACTCAGGGGCTGATTGATACCTGTAAGTGATGTGCAGAAGCATCTCCTCGCCGATGCTGTTTCCCCCAATTCCTTCTGATGTGAATAAGTACTGATCTGTTGTGTCGAATAGGGGGCCTGACGAACTTCAACTGGAGTGGTTGGAGCTTCCCCGAAGGCATAGAGGAATATTGGAAACCTTGGGTTGCGGCAATGAACGTGACTCGGCTGAATTAATTAAATTAATTTGCAGTGATACTTAGCTCTGAGTATCTATATTTTTCACACTCGCATTTCCAGCTGGTCATTGTCAGCGCCTTTGATCACAAGTGAAATCTCACGTAACAGTCCTCGAAGGTCTTCTCCAGTCTTTATACAGCCAAGCGAGAAAGGGATTATTTGCGTTATGACTGGTGACTAGAAGAGCTGCTGTTGTCTCAAGTTCCTATGAACAGACTGAAAAGCCCGTTCACCATCATCATACAACAATCTCAGTCAAGAGTGAGCCTAAGCTCGCAGACTATGCCCCATCCCTATCCAACGGCCCAAAAGCCAGATAGAGCGGATCCAGGACACGATCAAGGAGCCAGACACACCCGTTTGACCCGCATACCTGCTCCTGTATCCCAGCATTATTCAGGAACGTTGTGCCCCCTGCGGCCTGGCTCGCGGTGACATTGATGCCCGTGAACGTGCTGGCGACGCTGATCGGGCCGCCCGAGAAATCCAGGTCCGCAAACCTGGCGTCCGTATTGAGAAGGCCGAAGCTGTAGAGCTGCAATGACAAGGGCTGGTTGGACGGCGCAACAGACGCATTGAATGTGTTATCAGGAAGGCCGACGAAGGCGTCATTCGACGGCACGGCAAAGATCTGCGGCGCACCGCCTGCTTCAGCCAGGTTGAGGCGGGTATCGACAAAGTCCGGGCTCAGCGCCTGGAAAATGTCGCGGATTGTGGTCAGCCTCTCATCGCCGAGCAGAATGTCGGCGACAGACCCGTCCGTTTCAGATGTGGTTGGCGCGGCGGTGGTGTTGCTGATACCAAAATAATCTGTGTAAGGATTCAGGACTTGGTCTATCTGATGGACTACTCCGTTCGAGGCGAACGTGTCCACGGCGACTATCTGCGCCTGGTTGTTGACGAGGATGGCTTGCTCGCCGCCGACCGCCGCGGCAGAGATTGGGAAGCCCTCGATGGCCTCGAAGGGCGAGGCGCTCACGACATCAGCAGAGGTGACGAAGCCCTCGGCGATGTGAGTCCGGATGATGGACTCGAAAATCGGATATGATGGAGGGGCAGTCAACGCCTCTACCACAGCCGGTGGTATTTTGTTGATAGCCTTGCCAGTGTTAGTCACATTCCATCAGAGTGGTACGGTCGCTGTGGGTAGATGTATATGAACGACAAATACTCACATCGTTGGTTGGGGTAAAGGCCGTGTAGTTTCTCCCATCGAGAAGAGAATTGAATCTTTCTTCAAAAGCTGGATTAGGTTCACTCCCTCCGCTGGCGAGGATAACGGCAGAGAAAGAAGACAGCTCTGGAATGGTTGCAATAGTGGACAGTAGCGGCTCGTCTTGAGCGGTGACGATGGCGACTAAGGCTGGGACAACCACCGCGAGCAAATATCGCGGAGCCATGTTTACAATTATTTTTTAAGTTTGTAATATCCAGGAGACCGACCCGGGACTGAGCAGCAGTTGGTCTCCATCCATGGCTGCCCATTTTATACTCTTGACCAAGACAAGTCGCCATAACATTCAAGTGCAGCGCGTTTGGTGATGCGGTAGTTGGGTGAACAGGATAAGGTTGACACTTTCTCAAAGTCGTTTTTCGAATGGAGCTGTGCATTGCATTCAAGGTGGACGGAGATCGTCGGGGATTGGCTCTGCATGAAGTCTAATCTTTGGACGTAGTACTGAGGTGGCAGTCGGCAGCTTGGCCGAGATCTGATCCAAGCATTATCGAAGGCCAGCCAAAGAGGGGTTTGGCCGCTGGGCTGCGAAGCCACCTCCTAGCGAAGAGATGACCGACATTGATTGCAATTTAGGGTGCCAGAATTGTTCGACGACGAGGGGCGACAAAGTTCGATGGCTTCCTCTGTCACGGGGTTCTCCTGGTGGGCAGGCGCAATGAGAAATCGAGATCTCCGCGTCCTTGCGACAATGACAACGGGCTTGGCAGGTTGGAATGAGGAGATCACAGCTAGATTTCGGCATCGCGCAATGGGCAACTCTCTGCTAGGCTCCAATTGACACGACTCATATACAAGCTCACAGTTTAAAAAAACCGCAGGAGAGCATGCCCATCCAAAGAGGAGTCCGGGCCTCGCGGTTCGTCAATATCCCGCAGCGCGCGTTACAACGCAACCGCGGCGGACTCCAGCGGCTCCCGTTGTGCCTCCCACATAAGCCAGTCTGATCTCGTTGTCCTGTTTGTCTTGTCAGCCAGTTGCCCAGGCACGATAGGCTGGGAGCGGCATACGGTAATAGGCCCATCGCATTAACCTTCCATATCCCCACAGCCAGGGCGACCAGCTGCATAACAACGTAGGCAAGCTTGACTTGCAGCATCTTCGTCTTGTTGGTCTCCGTCTCGAATTTCTCAAAGGCCTGATTGGTGGCGAACAGGCCGGCAATAGGATTCTTGAACGCCATGAAGACCATCATGATACTGAAAATCTGCAGCGAGTTGCCGGTCATGTACATCATGATAGCCGTCATGGGCAGATTCTTGACGGGGGCCAGTGCCACCTCCCAGGCCTTCTTGAGCTTCAGCGTGTCCATCTCCTCCGGTGTGGCTTGCTTCCGCGGTTGGATCTTGGTGTCTTTCGAGGCATCGCGTTGCTTCTGTTGCCCTCGTCAGCGATCGCTGCACGCCTCAACCATGACTGGGTCTGGAAAGGAGCCGCGGCAGAGGGCGACGTACCTTGGAGGTAGGGGCCTGTGACGGGTAGCCTGGAGGGTCCGGAATGCCATTCGCCTTGGACCTAAATGGAGCCGGCGACTGTAGGTCCAACACCCAACCGGGAGGTTTTGACTGTGGCTTGAGCTCGGACATGGTTCGACTGTATTATTCTGTTCTGCGAGGATGAGGCTGCGGTCGAGGATGAGAACGAGGTTGCGGACGGAGCAGGTGTGCAGTAAAAGTCGCGATGCCGGGGTGGAGAGGAAGAGCTGTCGTTGCGACAATCAAGAGCTCTCTTGCTCGTTGTCTTGGGTAAGTCAGCCTGGCCTAATCTAGAAGTAGATAGCTCCACAGAGCTGCAGGTTGTCAGGTTGTTTGCAGTGTAGGTAAAATGGCAGCTGAGCTAGGCGTGTCGAGAGGACGTGCGTCAACGCTGATCGAGGACCCCTGGAGGCCCCACCAGCCGCGGGCTTGGGCCTCAGTCAGGGGCGAGTCGAGCCTCCGTCTCATTAGTTTGCTAATCCAGCCTGGGGACGTCGCTTTATGATCGCTTTCTCAACCCGGTGCTGCCGGATGGACGAATTGACACGGACGAAGCCAGCCAAACCTACCAGACGAACCCGCGAGGCCGCCACGACAACCAACGAGCCCCAAGACGTTGCCATCCGAGCCATCAAGCCGCAAGAGCGAGACTGTTTGAGACACTGCGCAACACCGGAGAACACCAAAACTTGACCAGCAAGGAGGCAACGCCCTGTCCGCATTCCGATCACGCCGTACACCCCAGCAGAGCACCGCATCGCATCCAGACAGAGGACCAACGGCGCAGGGATCGAAACAAGTGTTCCCGCGTGGACTACTGCAGCCCAGAGCATCGGGCGCGACGGGGGAACCAGCCAAGAGTCGAGACACGGCCGGGATAGCATCTTTTGGAGGTGGACGAGTGCCACCCAGCCAGTGAGGGGTTTCGCTATCTGTGCAGCAGCCTTCCTCGGACGGGCTTGGCTTGCGCATCGCTGGGGTCTTGCGCGTCCGCTATCAGCGTGCCGCCGTCGCCAATTGCAGCCCTGATCTCGAACATCGGGGGCCTGGTCCGTTGTAGAACCCACCGTCCATCTCGCCCAGGTAGCAGGGCCACCGCCGACCACGCGACATCACCACAACCTGCAGCCACACCTCCCACCCCGTACCATCTACAGTTAGGGGGCCGCCCGTCGACACCATGGCGAGCGCCCAAGGAGGAGGTGACTCCAAGCTGTTCGCTCGGGTAAGCAGAGACGCTTTCCTTTTGCTGTCGCTCCTTCATCTACACCACAGCCCATCCCATCTATCGTCCTGGTCCGCGATCCTTGCTTTCCCCTCAGCTGTGATTAGCATGTCTCGGAATCCTGTCTACACATCAACCTATTCCTGTGTCCACTTGCGCAGAACCTTGGCCTCTCCGCCTTGATTCACTTCCCCCGTCTCCTCGGGGGCCTGCCAACTGCTTGCGACAGGCAGCTCTAAGTTGCGCCGGGACTTGCGCCCTCTTCCCCTTTTGATGTCCAGAGGCCTCTCTGTTGCTGCTTCCCCTTCCCTCGATACTTCCATCGCATCCCACCCCTCCTCCCGGCGCGAGCATGAAACAGCGCGCCCACCTCGGCTGTCCGAGATGTATCTGGCGTATCTGCCCCCGACGGCTTCGGCCTCGTATCAGTACAGCAACTCACGCATAAGACAACAGGGCAAAGTAGCTGAGCTACGCCTCGAGCTGAACAGCGGCGGGAAAAAGGACAAGAACTACTCGGTCAAGAAAGTCGCCCTCAAGAAGATCGTTGCCAACATGACCATGAGCAACAACGACATGGTCGCCCTCTTCCCGGACATAATCAGCTGCATGAACATCCCAAGCCTCGAGATCAAGAAGATGTAAGAGCCGGTACTGCGGGTTGGGTGGGCTCGGCACTCGGAAACTGATTTTGTGTTGCGCTAGGTGCTTTTTGTTCCTCGTGAACTATGCCAGGATGCGGACAGAGATTGCTGTCAAGGCAATACCTGTGCTCGAACACGTGCGTACAGGCCTGACGCCCATTTGTGGTCTCTAGAGGATGGGTGCACAGTAACTGACTCTGTTGCAGGACATGGAAGATGCCAATCCACTCGTCAGAGCGCTCGCGCTGCGTACCATGTCATACATCCACGTTAGGGAATACGTCGAGGCTACAGTGCCACTCGTAAAGAGACTCCTGCAAGACTTGGATCCATACGTCCGCAAGACGGCGGCGTACTGTGTCGCAAAGCTCTACGACCACGACAGGCATATGGTGGAGCGTTCCGATCTTATCGACAGACTCAACGGTTTATTGAGGGACGACAATCCCACGGTTGTCGCAAGCGCTTTGGCAAGCCTGATGGACATTTGGGAGAGAAGCGATGCTATTAAGCTTACCATCGACTACTCCAATGCTTCCAAAATGGTTGCCATCCTCCCGGACTGCTCCGAGTAAGTCCAACTCGGGCTCAAGACTAGCTATAGGGAACCTTGTCTAACATTTTACAGATGGGGTCAAACGTACATATTAGAAGCTCTCATGTCCTACGTGCCTCAAGAGTCAGGAGAAGCCCTCTTGCTTGCTGAGCGCATCGCACCACGTCTTTCACATTCTAATTCAGCCGTGGTCTTGACATGCATAAGAGTGATCCTTTACCTTATGAACTACATCGCCGACGAAAGACAAATATCCGCGCTTTGCAGGAAGCTTTCGCCACCCCTGGTGACGCTTCTGGCGAAAGGTCCAGAGGTGCAATATCTTGCCTTGCGAAACGCGTTACTCATGCTTCAAAGACGCCCGGACGTGCTAAGGAACGATATTCGAGTGTTTTTCTGCAAATACAACGATCCCATCTACGTCAAGGTCACCAAGCTCGAGCTGATTTTCATGCTCGCGACGGAGAAGAACATCGACGAGGTCCTGACCGAGTTGCGGGAATATGCAACAGAAATCGATGTTCACTTCGTGCGCAAGGCGGTTCGCGCCATTGGCAAGCTCGCAATCAAGATTGAACCCGCTGCAAGACGATGTATCAACCTGCTCCTGGAACTGGTCGCCACCAAGATCACATACATTGTGCAGGAAGCGACGGTGGTCATTCGGAACATCTTCAGGAAATATCCTAACCAGTATGAGTCCATTATCGGGACACTGTGTGAGCATTTGGACAGCTTGGACGAGCCCGAGGCCAAGGCAGCTATGGTCTGGGTCATCGGGCAGTATGCAAGTCGGATTGAGAACAGCGACGTGCTCCTGGAGGATTTCCTGTTTTCTTTCGCAGAGGAACCCGTCGAAGTGCAGCTGGCACTTCTCACCGCAACGGTCAAGCTATTCATACAAAGACCTACGAAGGGCCAGGAGCTCGTTCCAAAAGTCCTGAAGTGGGCAACAGAGGAAACAGACAACCCAGACCTCCGCGAGCGGGCCTACATGTACTGGCGCCTCCTCTCTACCGACATGAACCTAGCTAAACAGGTTGTCATGGGTGAGAAGCCACCAGTCACCGCCGAGTCTGAGCGCCTCGATCCACAAACGCTCGAGGAGATGTGCCTCAACGTTGGCACCCTTGCGACCGTTTACTTGAAGCCCGTGCAGACTGTCTTCCGCAACGCGCGCCCGCGACGGCTGATAGACTCGCCAGCGCTTCAGAAACATAATCTCCCGGTAGGCTCGGGACCCATGGCTGGCTTCGACACCAACAAGTCACTATCACAGTTCGGCTATGGCGGACAGCCGTCAGACGTAGACCCGAGGGACCGCGCGGCGGCCGCCCCAGATGCCGACGGCAATCTAGCGCAGGCAGTCAACGACGCCGACGCTTACTTTGCTGGGATCGGCAGCCAGCAGATGCAGGCCATGCGCATCCAGGACGTGGACGGCGATAATACCTTTGGCGGTGGCAGTGGCCACGAGGCCGGGTATGTGGTAAATCAGTATGCGCCGCAGCAGGTATTCCAGCCAGCGCAAGGGGTAGGCTCGAATGGGGACCTGTTGATGTTCTAGGGAGGATAAAACCAGCTTCAGGGTGATTCAAGAATATCATGAGCAAATTTGTCTACGTTTGCCTAGGGTGTTTGGCGGTTGTATATATAGAGAGACAGTAATTTTATCACATGATGGATCTACCGTGCCCAGCTCTGCTTAGAATGCTCATTGTATGCATTATGTGATGGCCAAGAGGAAAACCCTGCGGTCTCCGTTGTCAAAGACCATGCTCATCATCTAGACAGATTATTTATTGTTAAGGTGTCAACAATTTCCTAAAATTGATGACAAGAGATCAGCTAAATCCGCAATTAAACCTTGTGCTTCTCTGGAACTGACAAGCATTCTCGTAGAATTTGATAGTACGAGGCGGGGGTTTGACAAGATAAGTGAGTAGAGAGATTGAGACTGAGAATTTAATGGGAGGTTAAGATATTCAAAACGTGTCCAGCATGTTGAAGTTGACCCTCGTGGTATCAAATTTGTTCAGCCAGGTCATACTTGGTGTCTATCACCACTTGAGTAGGAGGCATTCTTCCGATACCATAACAAGACAAAGATCAACTCCCAATCTTAAGGGCTCAGTAATCAAAATTTCTTTCAGAGGTCTCCCCAATATCTGTGAGGTGTTTCCTCAACTTGCCGTTTCTTGTGCTTCCCAGTTGTGCTTTGACTACTATTGCTTGGTGGGTTGTTGGACTCCAAATCCCGGTCGTGTCGATCCCGCTCCAAGATGGAATCCTGTGAAGAGTCTGACGGCGGTGTGGACTTCCGGGTCGGCTCGTGTCTGCTCTTTTCAAAAATGAGCCAGACGAGGACGATGAGCGCAAGACCTATAGCACCCCCGATGGGGCCAGCAATCACGCCAGCCAGGTAGTGACCCGTGTGGCCAATTTCTGGACCTTGGTCGATATTCGAGTTATTGGCAACTGGAGTAAGTTCGGCTGTGTGAGTAGCTTTCTTGGGTAGAAGCGCACGTATTCTATGCGTACCGGTGCTGTTGTAGCCGGGGAAAGTTATATTCCCAGGTAAGGGTGAGTCTGCATTGCTCATCGTTGCGCACCTGGAAGAACGGACTGTAACTACCCTCGATATTGACTGTATTATGCCAGTCTTGAAAGCTATACGAGCTGTGAATGACAATTTTTGATATTGGCTAACTGTGTAATAGTGCCCGTGAGGGCAGTGCTCGAAGACCAGTTGATCACTTATGGAATCAACGGAAGCCACCCTTCTGAGTGGACAAGCGCTTCGTAACGTAGGTCTGGAAGAGCAAACTCCCTCGTCTCAGACCTGTGGCTTCTACCAAAGATAGTTGTGGAAATTGTAGCCCCTCGGAGGCTTAAGTGGTCTTAGACAAGATGGGTGTAACAATGCAAAGTCCCAGGACTCGCGTAATTAGCAAGGCTGGCGATTCTCGGAGGTCGACAGGAAGAGCGGCATCAGCAGGACCGGACATGGGATGGTATAAGCGACATTTGGACGCCCCCTTGTCCTACATCAAAGACTTGTTGGAAAACCTGGGTAGCGAGGTGGTGGCAAAGGGCCAAGTGTGACATATCGAATTGTTTCGGACAGGCTTCTTAACAGTGCAAGATGCTGGAAAATTGAGGAAAGATACAACCTAGTGAAGCTATTCCGAAGCCCACATACAATTCCCTTGAAGGGGTTGGTGATCTTTTGGAATCTCCCTCTTGAGACCTTAAGTAACAAGGTCCGCATCCTGGCCTTGCGAGACACCATCATGGCTTTACTCACCGCGTCTAGAACCCCGGTTCACGAACGGTGAACAAGAGGAATCTAGCACGCGAGGGATTCCCAAACGCGCAGTTGCCAGGCATGTAGCTGTAATTACGCGAGGTAATACCACAGATCGAGCATTGAGCCGAGAAGGCCACCGCTGTGTCAATGTGCGATGACGAAGCACAATAACAGCCCGGGTAGAGATGAATTCACAGGTTCCGAGGAACGGGACAATACTAAATAGGCAAACGCTCGCACCTTGAACACAAGGTTTGCGTACTATCTACCTAGGCAGCACGCTACGCATCCGACCACGCTTGTTGGGGGTCCGGTCATCAACGGACTGCTGAGAACGGCGCGGCCGCCGGTTCCTAGCGCGGCGTATTTAAACTCTTTCAGATTATGCATACCCTGCTAGGCCTCTCAAGCCTTTTCCTGATCATGTCCGTGAATGCTTGCGCGTTATCCCAAGGAGTAATGGCCTGTATTCAGTAGCAAGATCGGCAGCGTCTCCTGCAGAGCTCGCTGGGCCGACCAGAAGGAGCTATGTCTCAGCCCGCTGTGAGGGACAGAAACGAAACAGCAAACAAAGCAGACGACAGCTTGGTGGGCAGGAGTGGTTGCAGCTGGCCGTTGATACCACGTCGAGGAAGGGTGACCTTGTCCAAGTCGCGGGTTCTCCCCAAACGTGCTTCGGCTCAAACGGGGTCAGAGCACTTGGCAGATGGCTCCCAGACGACTTGACTCCCCGGCAGGACGAGAAATTTAGTATCCGGCCACAACTGTTAACACCACCAAAACCCTTCGACTTAAACCACAGTCCACACAACAACCACAGAGCGTGTGATATGATCTGTTAATGCCAAGTTGTTCAGAATCAAATAAGGAATTTACTGATATCTTTTTTATAATTCAAATCCCTTTTGTTGTAAGTATACAGATTGACAGGCTGAGAAGGGCAGAATCTCACCTTAGCTGTGCACGGATACTAAATTTCTCGTCCTGCCCGGGCAGAGACGCCGATTTGTTCACCAACGTCTACTGCCTGAAACATATGCGGCCAAGGGTCTGTAAGCACATCATAAGCAGCAACAGTGCAGATGGGCGGCGTGGCTGAGGAACAGCATGTGCGTCATGGGCGTCTGAAACGAGTGGGTAGCTCAGCTGCTGAGTCTTTGATTGATTGTCGACGCGGTGATGCTACTCGCGAAAATAGGCAGGCTTAATATACAAGTTTTGATCCGTGATGAAAAGGCTGTGTCAAAGAGAAAAGATCTTACTTGGAAGGGACGAAAAAAAGCAGAGATGCATTGATTGCTTGCATCGCAGTTATTCATGTCCAAACGGTGGAGATGGGGGATTGTGTACTACTACTACCGTGTACGTGCAGACGAATTGGCTCAGTCGGAAAACAGGGGTAAAGAGGAAGGAACGAGCCGCGCAGAACCACTTGTTGGCATCCACTGCGGCGCCCACCCAACTAATTAACCCACCAGGGCAGGTACGACCCCGGCACAAGGGCCTTCCCCATTTGCAAACAAGACTTCGTGCCTCCTCCTCCTCCTCTTCGAAACCCGCCGTCTGAGGGTCCCAAGTTCGTGTTTGTTTGTTTTCATGACACGGTCACAGCCAGACGCCCATTGTGGACATCTTCTCATTTGGGCTCGCTCAAGAATACGACCTATTGCTTGCCGTTCTGCTCTGCTCCCTCCTGTCCCAGCTTGTCTCGCCTGGGGCTCCATTAGGTATTCAAGCCAAAGCACTGGACCAAGGAACCGTCGACGACCTAGTCTGCCTGCCTACCAGGTAGTACCCAGACTGTATAGTTACCCGGGTGGCGACCGTCCCACCCCTATCCAGCCAGCAGCTAGCCTCCCAGTTCGTGTGTACCGTCACTCTTGGGGTACTCTGCGGGCCTTGGTTCAACCCCCTCTCGCCAGATCTGCCCAGCGGCCCAGGTGGGCTTTGATCGGTCATAACGTCCTTCCTTCACCCAAGCCCCCGGCACCCCATCCGTGGAGCACTTTACAGCCGTTGCTGATTGCAAACCCGATTACCGCCAACTTGTTGACCCCGTCAAAGTTGGAAGGCAGGGCCTTGGAAAAGCTGCTGCGGTCCATCTTATTAGCTGTGCGGCGTGCGCAGAGAGATATTCCCGTGTGCTGCATATCCTGTGCTTGACGGACTACTAGGCACACTGGCACACTGGCACACAGTACTGTGCTCGTCAGGGACCCGGGTACAGCCAGTTCCACTTTCCACGCGCGATTGCCGGACATCCATCCTGTCATCAAACCGCCTAACCGCTTCCAACACCGGCCAATCTGGTGGTTTCGTCTCTCAATTACAACACCACAGGCACTTGCCAATTCCCTCCTCTCGACACACACTAAGGCATTTGATCGCCCAAATCACCGACGACACACTCATATATCAACCACCCGCTACTGCTCGGCTTGCATTGA
>JACBFG010000026.1:1825222-1882172 GCA_013435955.1 Diaporthe sp. HANT25 | reverse complement strand
CCCCCCCCCGAGCGTCAAATAACCACACATGAATTAGTTTGGCGCCGGGCTGGTTCTTTCGCTTCTCGTCAATTCTCTCCCTTTTGCCGCCGCATCACCCTCCGTCGACAGTCCCACGATGGCCGAGCCTCAGTCCCAGACGACCGCCGGCCAAGGCGGCTCAACGGAGCCCAAGGAGCCCCTTCAGCAGCCCCAAGGCGCCGTCGAGATGAAAAAGATAGATTCCTCGGTGCCCGACGTCCCGGCCAAAGACGACGACCCCGCTACCGCAGACGGCGCGACATCATCCGCATCGGTGAAAGGCAAGGAGAAAGAGGTGCCAACTACATCAAACCGCCAGGATAGGGCAGACTCCCTTTCGATAGGGGCCGCAGATGACCCGGACGGATCGTCCTCCAATCCTGCCGATGGCCCCGTATGCAACATCACACTGCTGCTCCCTACAGGGGCGCGACACCCATATAAAATCGACGACAAATATCTGGCGAAGCGGAACGTGGAGGTACCCGAGGTCACCGAGAATGGCAAGAAGGATCCCTTCAGTGTCAGCGTCTACAAGTTGAAGGAGCTCATACTACGGGAATGGCGCGACGAGTGGGAGGGCAAGCCAGCCAGCCCCAGCAGCATACGATTGATTCACTTTGGAAAACTACTAGACGATAAGGAGCAATTGAAAAGTATGCCTTTCTTCCAAACGTTTGGATCCTGAGGCGTATTTTGATGTATGTCTCGGTACTGACGCAATTTTCTCATTACAGAATACCAGTTCAGCCGCGAGATACCAAACGTGGTCCACATGTCTGTCAAACCGGCCGAAATGTTGGAAGAAGATGAAGCTGGAAAGGGCAAGAGCGGTAGCAGTGGCGGTCGAAATTCCGAGGGAGGCTCAGGTTGCTGCGTCATATTATAATGAGCACGGCATTACCTCCAAGAGCGTCCCGCCTGACTGAACATTGGAGCTGTCAGACGCCGAGGTGGCCCTGATCAAGCGTAGTGTGAGTGTTCTTGACATGGGGGCGCTGCGAGATGTTCTACACGCTGGTGGCAAGCATACGCAAAGGGGACCATGGCTGGCTGGACGGGTTTGTTTGAGTGTCACCGACAGCCCCTTTCCCACCACACTGATGTTATTATACGCTCCCGAACTGCATTTTTCTCATCTTGGGGGCATCACACAGTTGGAACAGATCTGTTCGCTACGGCATTCGGATTTCTTCATGTCTTTTCTAATCAAGAGGAATCGGATGGTATGGGAAATCGTTGGCGCAATATCGGGTAATGTTTTTGGTTTTGTTATCGCAGCGGGTCTTACCACCAACCTGGCATCGTCATCATCATTGTACTTCAACACGAACACACAAAAGATGAGCGGAGCAAACATGTCCATAGCTTGGATAGAAATCAGTCATTAGAAACGTCTGACTGCCCGCCCTCATTCGCTTTGATTCGCGATGTAGCGAATGCAATAGTTTGCCACTCGCGATGTCTAGCTCGGCCAACGCAGTCTCTCTATTCGTTGATATCTGTACAGAGCCTCTCTCATCAAGAAGGCTTGTCCCCCCAGCCCAAGACACTCAGGCGGTACGTTCCATTGTGGTCGGCAGCATCAACGCCCGTCGCTCATAGCGGCCCCGGCTCACATCTTCAGCTTCCTCTCCATCTCCTCGTGCACGCCGACGGCGGCCCTCTGCTCCTCGCCCGTGTACACGTCCTCCCAGCTGATGGAGGCGTCCCGGCCGCGCAGGATGTCCTCGTGTACGCCCGCGGAGCCGCCGCCGCCCAGCGCCATCGGCCGCCACTCGCCCTGCTGGGTGATCTTGAGCTCCATGCCGCGGCGGATGGGCTCGGCCACGCCGTACGTCTTGCGCAGCATCTCCATGCGCAGGGCCTCCTGCGTCGACTCCCACCGCTTCAGGCGCGACTCGAGCGGGTGCGCTGACGCTGGGGCCGACGAGTCCCTGCCCGCCGAGGCGAAGGGGTCCGGGCCCACGCCCGCCCGGAGCGTGTCGTGCAGGCCTGGTGCCGAGGGGGCGCCGTGCGCGCTCGGCCGGATGTGGCTGAAGGTGGAGGAGTGGTCGTCGGCGGGGACGATGCGCATCGACTGTTTGGCGGGGGTGGTCTTGTCAGTAAGGCGTGTACGTGAAGGTGTGCTGCTGTCGCCTGGCTTGGCTTGGGCTTACCATCTTGATGGGTTTACTGGCGGGTTATCGGAGTGGGAGAGGAAGGGTGAGGCTGATGCTGATCTGGGAGAACAGCTGTGTCTATGTGGAGGTCGAGAAGGCTTGAGAGGGTTCTGTGATGATGTCGTTTGCGAGATTGTTGAAGTTGAAGTTGGGAAGCTGGGCCGTTTCCAAGGGTTGCCGGCCACTGAAGCTCAGCACTGGCAGGCTGCCGAGCAGCTTCGCGTAATGGGCGTGCACGGGCCAGGACACTTAAGGAGTGCGGACCCGGGGGCCTGGTCTGAATACGTACCACAGTTGGGTGTGGGTTCACCTCCGTTAACGCCGTATCGATATCAACGCCTATGATACAGAGCTGCCGGGAATATTCACGTCGACTTATACTCACCGTGACATGGCTCGCTCATATTACAGTAACCCTCGACCTGCATCATGAGACCTATCCCGGTGCGGCCTCCCATTGTCCGAATAGCCAATGGCACGTTCTATCGCCATCACCCTAATGCTCACGTAGCTCACCCAAACCCACCTCTGTTTTCAGAGTTGTCCTTTGAGCTGCCGTCTGACCCAAGCTCACAACACCACTGGGCGGTCCTGGGCCCCTCACTGTCAGGGAAGACTACATTTCTGCAGGTTCTGAGAGGTCAACATCTGAGCATTCCCGCAACGGCACGGTCATTCCCCTACCTGGCTACTGATGCTGTTCCTCATCGTCTGAGAGCTGCCAACAAGGCGATCCAATATGTCGGATTCGATGCAGAGAAATCTGGCGGAGGATTGGGCCCAGCTACATCGGCGTACTTATCCGCACGATACGAATCTCGCCGGGAGATCACAGACTTCTCGCTCAAGGACTACCTGACAGGCAACACAGAACTCAATCCGTTCTCCCTTCCAGATGATGAGGCCACCATCAGCCCGGAGCTTCTGGACAGGGTCACAACAGACCTGAAACTGCAGCCCCTGTTGGATCTTCCCGTGTCGTTCCTGTCGAACGGCCAGGGTAGAAGGGCGCGCATCGCGAGGGCGCTTCTCACCAAGCCTGAAGTCTTACTGCTCGATGAGCCACTGATGGGGCTCGATCCGCCGACGGTGGCATCGCTGAACCCATTATTGAAGTCAATGGCTACGAAAGCTTCACCGAGACTCGTCCTGAGCGCGAGGCCGCAGGACCCTCTACCGGACTGGATCACACATCTGGTGTACCTCAGAAGCGACTGTCAAGTTGGGGTAATGGGTGACCGGGAGACTGTGATAGAAGGGCTGCGCAAGTACATCCGAGGGGTTCGAAAGGGCGGCTTGGCCGAGGATGAAAAGATGCCGGTGAAGGCTCTACGAGACATGGGTCACACTTTGACCGAGAGTGGCATCATTGGCTCCGGCCTGGGCGAAGAAGGCGAAATATTTGCCGGTGTGGATGTGTCTCAATCAGCCGGAAAGGAAATCCCCAAATCACTAGGCGAGCCAGTGGTTGAGATGGAAAGCTGCCAGGTGAGATACGGAGACAAGACCGTCCTTGGCAACTGGGAAGTAGCAGAGAATGGCGAAACCGTCAAAGGACTGTCCTGGACCGTCCGGCGAGGTGAGAGATGGGGCGTTTTCGGTCCCAACGGATCGGGGAAGACGACTATTGTGTCTCTGCTCTGTTCAGACCACCCTCAGACTTACTCCTTGCCGATAAAGCTCTTCGGTCGCAGCCGCCTGCCAGAGCCCGGGTCCGGACAGCTGCCGTTGACTTTTTGGGATATACAGCGACGAGTTGGCCATTCAAGCCCAGAGGTCCATCAACATATCCCAAGACGGCTGACGATCCGACAAATAATAGAAAACGCATGGGCCGACACTTTCGTGATGACGGCGAAGCTTGACGATTCAGCCCGCGCAAAGGTCGATGCGAGCTTGCGGTGGTTTGAGCCTGAGTTGAACCCAGCATACCAAAAGACTGCTGCTAACAATGCAGCTGACGTCTCCTGGGCCAACGACTACATCTTTGGCGAGATATCATTCAGCGCGCAGCGAGTGCTGCTCTTCATCAGATCGATGATTAAGAACCCAGACATTGTCGTCCTCGACGAAGCTTTCAGCGGCATGGATGAGGGCGTCAGAGACAAGTGTATGCTCTTCCTTGCTCATGGCGAGGCCAAGACGTACGCGCGCGGCACGGGACAGTCCAACTCTGCCGCTGGGACTGAAGTGGTCGACAGCGAGCAGGCAAAAGCCGGCAATGTGAAGGTCCTTGGCCTGTCGGACCAACAAGCTCTGATCTGCATCAGCCACATCAAGGAGGAAGTGCCCGACACTGTGCGCGAGTGGTTGTGTTTGCCCGAGGCTAACTCACAACGGCCAGCGAGGTTCGGGCGGCTGGACGGCCCACTGAGGACGGATGCGAGGAGGTGGAGCGAGATTTGGAACATCGGGAGAATTTAAGCATCAGTCCCACCTTGACAGTCTCCATTGGAGCACGATGGGGACTGGGCGGCGAGCGTCAACGCCAAGTGACCCCATCACAGGGCTGAGTTGCAGATGGTTCTGGACAACGGTCAAATTCGATGGGGCGGGATGAGTGTAGACAATCCGTTGGGATATGTCTCGCTCACAACCGACTTTGTGAGTCGCTTCATGTACTCTCAACGTTTTCGCTGAGTCTACAGCTCGTATAGACCCCAAAGTCCTGATGCGCATTGCCAACACACATACACGCACACACATACTTTACCGAGGGTCAACTCCAATGAGAAAGTCCAAGTTATGTACACAGGCAGGTCGTCAGGGTCGTCAGCTCCCGGCTGCATATTCTCCGGTGACTAGGCCTCTCAATCCCTGCACCTTGTAATACCGAGAACTGCCAAGTGGCCAGCGATGAAAGATGGGAATCAAAACAGAGTTTTCGAATGCCCATACACCAAGACCGCGTGGTCCAAATTAGTTTGTTCTGCCTCTCTGTCTGTCTGTCTCTCTCTCTCTTTCTGACAAGACAATCTACACCACCAGCAGGTGCTCTCTCTGCCTGTAGTGCAGGTTTGAGGTGGGCCTTGATACGCGTGCTGATCGTGCCGCTGCGATTGTTTGTCTCCGCCGTGTGGGATCGCGTTTTCTGGATCGAACTCCTGCCTGCGCCTCCCAGCCATCCTTTTTCTATTTTCGAGTGGCAGAAGTCCGTGTCATGCTTGCAGGTCCATCGTATAGAGTTATCGATTGTTGCGAGCCCACTGATTCCCCTGTGCGTGGAGCCGTCGATTGGAGCACCTTCTGGCCAGGGTGGGCTTATGACGTGCAACCGAGTGGTAGCTCCCAGCCCACCTCCACTCCCAGCCTCCAAAATCGCATGCAGCTAGCCAAGCGCCCGCCTCGTTGCTGTGGATACCACTTACATCCTTTGCGGCATCAACAAGGCTCCGACAAGACCTGCATACTCGGATGTTATGATCGTACCTGGCACTGCCTGCTTCCCTGTCTCTTCCTCTCGAGAAGCCAATTGGGAATTTTGACACCAACCTCCTCCATTATTACCAGCCTGGGATCCAAGCAGTTCCACTGGGACCGACATCTCGAGCTGCTGCAAAGCTACCACAGTCGCTTCCTCTTGCACTCATTCATCGCACCGCATTGCATTGCGTTTCGCCATCCAGGTGGCTGGGGTCGAAGCTCGAAAACTTCCATTCCTGCACCCTCTCTTACCTCAAGCCACTCGCTCTGTGCTCCATTCAGCTTGCTCCAGTCAAGTCAAAGCAAGTCAAAGCTATCTTCCGACTTTCTTGACTTATCAGAGCCAGGATGGACCGCTCAGGTTCACCTTCACACCCCCCAGACTACGGTCGACGTCTCTACGGCGACGATGACCAAGACGACACCCCCCTCGGCCAAGGAAGCACCGCTGCTGCTGTGAGACTACTAACATCTATGGAGGAGCCGATGCAAGAGGGCCGTCCGTACGTATTGCCAGATATCCTTCGTCCATCTCCTTTGTGTTTGCCAGCTGCAAAGGTCTCGGCGCCGCCGCCTGCAACTTCAACTCCAGAGCACATCTCTTCGCTTGAGAGGCAGGAGGAAGGCACAAGCCCGGCCAAGAAGCATCCTTCTCCTACTGTCCGCTTCGTGCCCGAGGCATCCGACGTGGGGACATCACCGCGGAGTGAGCCAGTCGCAAGCCAGCACGACCTGAGCAAGCTGCCGTCAAGAGCCCCTACTGTGAAGCTTCAGAAGAAGAACAAGCCGGCACATGTCATGCAGACCGAGATTGCGTCGACATTGCCGGTCATTCCAGAGGGGCTCTCCCCTCGAAGGCAATCGCTGAGGAAGTCCCACAGCGAGCCCCCAACTACTCCTCAAGATTCACCAACAGCAGGCACCAGAAGCTCACCAACTCATGAATATAGTAGCCACCACACTCGCCATTCATACCAGCCATCAGTGTTTTCCACGCATTCTCACCGAGACTCCATACTCGACCCGCCCAGCATGCCGCCACCAGACTCGACGTACATCCCCTTCCGACCCTTTGACGAGGAGTCATCACCACCACGGGCATGGAGCCCGTCGCGCACATCTGACTACGAGAGGATGCCTCCAGCCCCTGCCCAATATGAGCCGGCTGATCTGAACGGCAGCCCACGGCCAGGAACACCATCTTCAAGATATGGTGGAAGCCCCAGGCGGCCTCTGCCTCCAGCTCCGCTCTTCTCCGGCGGCGGTGCTCGACCTTCATCTTTTGCTGATGACGCCACTGTCTCCATCCCGCTGGAGCATGATGATGACGATGTCTTCGGCTCTGAGTCCCCTGACATGGGCGACAAAATGAGACGCGAGTCCTATTTGTCTCGTCAGGACACTTTGTTTACCGATGAGCTCGAGTCTCCTTCCGATGAGAAGGACGACCATTATGGCCCTGCACCAGAGGGCCGACAGCAGCGGCGAGGCGTGCGTGACCCGCAAATGACCAGGAAGGAGGTCCAGCTCATCAACGGCGAACTGGTGCTGGAATGCAAAATCCCGACCATTCTGTACAGTTTCTTGCCCCGACGAGACGAGATCGAGTTCACCCACATGCGATACACAGCCGTCACCTGCGACCCCGACGACTTCCTATCCAGAGGCTACAAGCTGCGCCAAAACATCGGGAGAACTCTTCGTGAGACAGAACTCTTCATCTGCGTAACCATGTACAACGAGGACGAGATCGGGTTCACGAGAACGATGCACGCCGTCATGAAGAACATCAGCCACTTCTGCAGTCGGAACAAGTCGAGAACATGGGGAGAGAATGGCTGGCAAAAGATCGTCGTGGCCATTGTCTCGGATGGTCGTGAGAAGATTCACCCCCGAACGTTGGACGCCTTGGCCGCCATGGGTGTTTACCAGCATGGTATCGCCAAGAACTTTGTCAACCAGAAGGCCGTGCAAGCACACGTGTATGAGTACACCACCCAGGTCTCACTCGACTCCGATCTGAAGTTCAAGGGTGCAGAGAAGGGCATTGTTCCTTGCCAGATGATCTTCTGCCTGAAGGAGAAGAACGCGAAGAAGCTGAACTCGCATCGTTGGTGCTTCAACGCTTTTGGAAAAGCACTGAACCCCAACGTCTGCATCCTTCTCGATGTCGGAACAAAGCCTGGTAGCACCTCGCTGTACCATCTCTGGAAGGCGTTCGATAACGACTCCAACGTCGCTGGTGCTTGTGGTGAGATTAAGGCAATGAAAGGAAAATATGGCTCTAATCTCTTGAACCCACTCGTCGCCTCGCAAAACTTCGAGTACAAGATGTCGAATATCCTGGACAAGCCTCTGGAGAGTGTCTTTGGCTACATCACGGTGTTGCCTGGTGCTCTGAGTGCGTATCGGTACCACGCGCTCCAGAATGATGAGACTGGTCACGGGCCACTGAGTCAGTATTTCAAGGGAGAAGTCCTGCACGGCCAGCACGCAGATGTCTTCACCGCCAACATGTACTTGGCAGAGGATCGTATTCTGTGCTGGGAGTTGGTGGCGAAACGTGGAGAGAGATGGGTCTTGAAATACGTCAAGAACTGCACTGGTGAAACTGATGTGCCTGGTAAGTCTGAGCCACATTGTCTCCATTCTTGTAATGATGAAAGAACGAACACTGACATACCAATAGACACACTGCCAGAGTTCATTTCCCAGCGCCGAAGATGGTTGAACGGCGCTTTCTTCGCAGCTGTATACTCCCTCATCCACTTCAAGCAGCTTCTGGCAACAGACCACACAGTTCCGCGCAAAGCACTCCTGCTCATCGAGTCATTCTATCAGTTCATCCAGCTTCTGTTCACGTACTTCTCGCTCGCCAACTTCTACTTGACATTCTACTTTGTCGCAGGTGGTATCGGCGACGAGAAGGTCGACCCATTCCCACACAACCTCGGAAAGTACATTTTCGCCATTCTGCGCTACGCTTGCGTCCTCCTCATCGCCGCCCAGTTTATCCTCTCACTCGGCAACCGGCCGCAAGGCGCCAAGAAGCTGTACCTGGCCTCGGTCATCATCTTCAGCATCATCATGGTCTACACGCTCTTCGCCTCCATCTACATCGTCGTGTACCAGATCACAAAGGGCAGTGGGTTCGACATGCATAGCACCATCATGACCAACATGATCCTTTCGGTCCTGTCGACGCTCGGCCTCTACTTCATCATGTCCTTCATCTACCTCGACCCGTGGCACATGTTCACCTCGTTCATCCAGTACTTCGTCCTGCTCCCGTCGTACATCTGCACGCTGCAGGTGTACGCGTTCTGCAACACGCACGACGTGACGTGGGGAACCAAGGGCGACAACGTGATGAAGACGGACCTGGGCGGCGCCATCGGCAAGGGCTCGACGGTCGAGCTGGAGATGCCGTCGGAGCAGCTGGACATCGACTCCGGGTACGACGAGGCGCTGCGGAACCTCCGCGACCGCATCGAGGTGCCCGAGTCCGCGACGAGCGAGTCGCAGATGCAGGAGGACTACTACAAGTCCGTGCGGACGTACATGGTCAGCTCGTGGATGATCGCCAACGCCGTGCTCGCCATGGCCGTCAGCGAGGCCTACGGCCAGAAGCACGTCGGCGAGAACTGGTACCTCGCCTTCCTCCTGTGGAGCGTCGCGGCGCTCGCGGCGTTCCGCGCCCTGGGCTCTGGGACGTTCGCGTTCATCAACCTGATCAACACCATCGTCGAGGGGCGCGTCAAGGCGAGCATCAAGATCCCGAAGTGGCTGGGCGGCGTCGGCAGCAAGATCTCCGACACGCTGAGCAGCGTTGGGAGCAGCGTGAGGAGGTAAAAGGATGAAGAAGAAAAGTCGAAAACAAAAATAAAAAAAGAAGACAGAACACACGCGGTCGAGGTGTGTTTCCACTGTTAATGTTTACTGGAAAGGAGTTCCTTTGAATGGGTTTCATGCCGTAATTTGATACCGCAAGTAGGGTTGGGCGTTTAATCTCCTTGGCATTCGGATTCAGGAGGGTTGACGAAGGAGGACGATGGAATGAACGAATGGATTCTGGCATGTGTTGGATGGAACATGATGGTCAACCGGGCTTGGATTAGTGTTTGGGAATAGGGATCACCTTGCATGAGGTTATGTATATGGTACGAATTGTGTATGCTCCACTGCAGTGGCATTGATGAAGGAAGAGACAAGTGCGTTGTTGAGGTTTAGATAAAAACAATGCATCACTTATAATAAGGAATCAGATATTCGCACCCGCAAAAAACGGAGGGTACACCGGTACATATGCCAATAACAATCTACACACCCACCACACACACACCTATAGCCAATTCGTTTGGCCATATGGGTATATTAAGCTAGGTGTACTGGGTCTTGGTATCTAGGAGTGNNNTCTGGGTATGTTAGGTCTGGGTGTGTTAGGTCTGGGTGTGTTAGGTCTGGGTGTGTTAGGTCTGGGTGTGTCAGGTCTGGGTGTGTGTAAGTGTGTGTGGTGGGTATATGAATTGACTGTGGGCAAGCAAGTTATGTACCGGTATAACATCCAATTTTGCGGGTGCGAATATCCGATTTCTATAATATCAGTCCTAACCAGACCATCGTGGACTATTCATGAGCATGATTTGAACCTACTTCACGTGACGACGGTGATATTCATAAAGAAGAATTGAGATGTATGAGCTCTAAAGGTTCGTGTATTGTAGGATCTAAATGTTGAAGTCCTTGTGTCCCCACTTCTCGGTGAACTTGACCTTGGCCTGCTTCCGGTATGGGATCTTTCTCCTCGCCTCCAGACGTCCTCTAACCAACAAGCTCCTGTACCGATCCTTGAGCAGGTTGCCCTCTGGTTTGAGCAGCCTCAGCGAGTCCTGCAACTCATCCGGAAGCACAAGCTCGAGGTCCTTATCAGGCAGCTTCAACTTGCCAAGCTGTCTCCTCCGTAGCTCGACGTCATCACTCTCGCTCTCGTCCTCACTCATCTCAATCTTGGACAGGGCAAGCTGCCGCTGCTTCTCATCTACTGCCTCGGCAATCTCCTTGATACGCTTGGCCTGCTCCTCCTTTTTCTTCGCCGCCGCCTGGTGCTTTCTGAGCCCCTCTTCGAGCTTTCTCCTCTTCACCTTGTTACGTTGGGCAGGTGTCTTGCGCTTTGGACGTTTTGTGATGACGCCCTCGGCGTCGCTCTCGATGCCCTCCCATGCCGAGTCCTCGTCCCACTCTGAGAGCTCCGCGCGCGCCTCTGCCGCCTCCGCCTCGGCTGCAGACCGGGCTGCGGCTTCCTGTCGCTTGCGGTCTGCCTCGAGCTCCTCCAGGCGCTTGCGCTCAGCCTCGATCGCTTTCTCGCCCTCTTTCTCCAACCGATTGACGTAGTCCGTCACGACAGGGTTGTAGCTGAACCCGCCGGCCGGCTTGGCAACGGCGGGCACATGCTTCCCGCTGGCAGTGAGGGATATGGGCTTCTTGGCCAGTGTTGTTGGTGGTTTCGCCTTTGTCGGTTCTGGTAGCCACTCGTTCTTCTCCTGCTTTGCCACAGAGCTCGAAGCAGGGACTGTATCCATGGCCCAAGGGTCGTAGGCGGCGTCGACGACGTCGACTGTTGACTCGTGGTGCCCGTCGGCCACCTTCTTGATGCGCGTGAGCTCCTTGTGGGTGACATAGTTTGTGCGCTGGCGCTTGACGGGTAATATGCCATCGGTGGTCTTATCGGAGGGTCTCTTCTTGCTGGACACAGCCGGAACCACGGATCGCGCGGCGATGATGTCGTCGGCCTTGAGGCCCTTGACCTTGGGGACTCTCTTGGTGTTGTTGGAGTCACCGCCGGTGTCGAGGACGAAGAGGTCGGCGGAGTCCTTTTCGGCGATGACACCGCCTTGGATTATCTCGTCATTCAGGTCCTCAAGACCCTTCTTCACCTCGGTCACGTCGACGTTCTTCCTCCATGCCTTCTTGCCCTTTCGCGAGGGTTGAGAGTGCTGTTGAGGCGCATCGGGGTTTCCCGTGCGACCCCTAAGGACAGCCATCTTTTTACTCCGAAATTTTTAAGGTCGAGCTGGGAGAGAGTATCTTTTTCGTTGGCTGGGGAGAGTGAGGTTCTGGACGGTCAATTTGCTGGTGAACGGTCGGATCAACGAACAAATTGGTTGATGGACTGACTGATTGACTGATAGAAAGAGGGACTCCCTGGACCCATCTCTCCAATTGCTGTTCTAGGGACTGGAAAAAAATCAGAGATGGGGAAGGCTATCGATAAGCAAGCAAGTGGCAGCCCACTAACGGACTGGGCCCAGGCTTCTTCGAGGCTTGCGGGCTTGCAGAGAGCCCTGCAGAGCTGCATGACGGCGGGCATTTCGTCACCAATCACTGGCTGTGCTGATGCCCCACAGCGTGGGCGCCGAGACGCTGGCCAACGCGGTGAAAGGGGATCCAGATGTCGTGGAGAAAGATAGACTGCGCGCTTCTCCGTATCTTCTGTACAACTGGTCGTTGAGAGGGGACCCCGTTTCTACACCGTTTGTTTCTCGCTGCTGGCGTCCCGCATTTGGCCAAGGCAAGCTGTCAAGAGCTCCGAATAAGATTTCAACGACCGAGAGCCCGACTGCCCAGGCACTTTTGAACAAAGGCAATTCAACCCTCCATCCAACCTGCTCTCGATCTACACTGGCACAAGCCAACTACCAAGCGGCAAAACATATCGAATCCGCATCTACCCAACTGCCTACCTACCTAGACAGCTCTTCAAAGAGTGTCTTTCCTTTCCCTGTGCCACCGAACTGACGCCATCGCTCACCCGATACTTGCACAACCAGCCAATTCCACGGAAAATCCAACAAGATGGCGCAGGCAGGAGGTTCCTACAACAACCCCCTCAAGAAGTTCAAGTAAACTACTTCCGCCCTCGGCTTTTATCCACCACCCTCAGGCGCATTGGGACTAATCATCTACACGTCTACAGGCTGGTCTTCTTGGGCGAGCAGAGTGGTATGTCCGGTCTATCCAGGATCCCCGAAGCCACGTGTAGCGCGTGCTAACTTGGTGTTCTCGTCTTCTTATAGTGGGCAAGACATCTCTCATCACCCGGTTCATGTACGACTCGTTCGACAACATGTACCAAGCCACCATCGGTATCGACTTCCTCTCCAAGGTGATTCAATTCCAATCCGCAGAAACAGGATACCCCGGGCAGGAGGCTGACGCGATCCCTAGACCATGTACCTTGAGGACAGGACAGTACGGCTGCAGCTCTGGGACACGGCAGGCCAGGAAAGATTCAGGTCCTTGATTCCCTCCTACATCCGAGATTCGAGTGTCGCTGTGGTGGTCTACGATATTTCAAGTGAGCCGACACGGGATCCGCCGCAGGGCCCCTCGAGTGGGAACATTAGCTAATACCAAAGAAACCTAGACGCGAAATCATTCCAGAACACGAGGAAGTGGATCGATGACGTCCGGGCCGAGCGAGGGAACGACGTGATCATCGTGCTTGTGGGCAACAAGACCGATCTTAACGACAAGCGGGAAGTCACCACACAACAGGGCGAGGAGGAGGCCAAGAAGAACAACCTCATGTTCGTCGAGACGAGTGCCAAGATCGGCCACAACGTGAAGACGCTCTTTAAGAGGATAGCCCAGGCTCTGCCAGGCATGGAGGGTAGCGACGCCGCCGCACAAGCCACCAACCAGAGTAAGTTTTGGCCCGCTCTGCTATTGCGACAGAGGACTGTGACGTGCTGACATCCTTGGAAGTGATTGACGTGAAAACCAACAACTCGCCAACCAGCCAGGAGGGTTGCGCCTGCTAAACGAGCGAAGCATTGGTAGACCTTTACGGACCAGCGGCCTCGGTCCCAGTACCGGGAGGAGGCACCCGGGGCTGTATCTTGTAGAAAGCAGCAATCAGCCAGGCCGTTATATCATCGGCCACGGGCTCCCAGCATGAGCGATTGTATAATAAACAACGATTAATGGGTCATGAATGACGACCCACGATTTCATCCGACTGATAACACCTTTTAGTATACTATCTAATTCATCTTCAGACCTCTTGTCTAAAGTCTCGGCTGCGGGTGGCGAGACTACTGCTGGCTTTTAATTGTAAATGTTGCGCATCGCGGATGTCCCGGCCTTTGAAGCCTTCCCGCTTTCTGTTCGAGATGGCTTTCGGCTCTTGAAATCCCCCGCATGGCTGTCTGAGACCGAGCACCTGTCCGGAATGATCTAATGTAGCGGCACTGTTCCACGTTCATTTCCGAGACTGCACACTGCCATCTGCCATGCCAAAGTAGGCCGCCACGGGCTTCTGAGCGCCGGTCTCGACCTGGAAGCCGTTCGCCCCGGCGAACAGCCCAACCTCGACGACGCCAACAATTTTGATGATCTTGTCGGCCAGGCCTTCGACGGTCCAGACGCCATTCTCGCCGTCCTGGCCCTTGAGGTCCTTGGCCAGGGCAAGAGGCGGGAATGGCGCGTCGATGAGCGAGTTACCGTTGTCAGTCACTATCGAGCCTGCCTTGCCTGGCAGACCGGAGCGCAGCACGGGGTTGATGGCGCCCAGCTTCTTGAGCTCTGCCAGCACGTGGCCTGTGGCCTGGTAGACGACCTCTATCGGGATGCCCTTCTTCCAGCTCGTCCCCAGCCGGGCGGACATTTTTCTGAAATCTGGCGGAGTGTTAAATTTTTCCTCAGATAAAGACAAGGGAACAAGAAGAAAAGAAGGGAAGCAGCCGCCCCACTCACCAGCGACACAGACAAACTTCTTCGCCTTGGTGACGATCAGCTTCTCCTGGAACAGGCAGGCGCCGCCGCCCTTGATGAGGTTGAGCTCCTCGTCGACCTCGTCGGCGCCGTCGAAGCAGACGTCGAGCTGCTGGCCCTCGGGCAGGTCCTGGACGTACTGCAGGTTCAGGCCGGCGCCGCGGATGAGCTCGCGCGACTGCTCGCCCGTGGGGAAGAAGGCCATGCGGGAGGTGGCCTCGCGGCCCAGGGCGGCGATGGCCTCGACGACGTAGATGACGGTGCTGCCGGAGCCGATGCCCACGTGCGTGTACGTCAGGTCCATGTGCTCCTTGACGGCCTCGTACGCCGCGGCGCGCTTGGACTCCTCGACCAGCTTGGCCTGCTCGGCGGCGCTGAGCGCCGAGGTGGATGTCGTCGCCATTGTTCTGGGGGCTGCGACGTACTTGTTGCCGTGGGTGTGGGCGTGGGCTCTGCACGTGGCCCGGAGAGTATGTGGCTGTCCTGGGCGCTGGACAGTCCGGGAGGCCGGGCAAGGAGTGTAGTGTCTCCGACTTATATGAGCCGCTGCAGGTGTTACAGGAAGTGCGGCAATAAACTTGGGAGACGGGCTAGCGAGTCGTAGACGCATCAATGGGACGAACTTGTGTGAGTCTTGCAGAAAAGTCAAAAACCAGTCACGGATCTCAAGCTCGCGGTCCGGGTCAATGTCTTGCGTTCTACTGGTGCGCGCATTGGGACATGTCGCCTACATGCATCGGGACTCAAGTCCCGGGACTGCACTCACGATGAAGCGCCGTTCGCGGCCGGTTCAGTGCTGAGTCATCAACAAAACAGCCTTGATCATGGAATCAACCGGGCCAATTGACATGCTTCTTGGCGACGAGACCGTGAACAGACCTGCTTCAGACTTGGAGAGGGTACATATCTGCATATAAGATTTGGTATTGAGTCGTGAAAGCTGTTTTCGATTCAGCGAGGCAGATGGCATCAGCGTCTAGGCCGAGTAGGTGAGCCTGAAGGCCGGTCAGAATAGAGGTGGTGTCACCTCAATCTTGTATCCCAAAATACGTACCTAGGCCTGATCCTACCAGGGGGGTGGTCGGTGTGGGTGGCTCGGACCGGGAGTGACGCTGCAGCCCGACACTTCCGTGAGTTGCCCATGGCTGCTGATTCGAACCGGATTGTTTCCTGTTCTGCGTACTTCGGACCCTGATTAATCACCTTTCGCATTGACGACAGCGCCCCTAAAGCCCGACCCAAACCACCAATACCTTGCATCCAGGATCAGTTTTCTGGCTGGAATTCACGATTTTGACATCTTGAAAACCACACGAGAAGCAATATGGCGACTTCAAGAGGCCTGCGGCTGTGGCTGCCTAAGCCCAAGGTATGCAGCATCACCATCGTCACCCCGTGCTCACGCCAGTCTGGACGCACTCTGTCGCCGCCGCCACCCACCTGCTAACCACCGCGCGCAGACATTTCTAGGCCTCATGAGCCTGCAGACCGGGACCGAAATGATATCGATAGCGCTCCTCATCAACAAAGTCACGGGCCTGTACGGGCTGCTCGCCATCCTGACCGGCTTCTCCCTCGACGCGGTCCAGCTGTCCATGTACATCTACTCGGTCGCCGTGCTCGGCGCCCTCGCGTTCCTCATCCCCCACATCCGGAGGCAATCACCCTTTCAGAACCTGTCTCTGGCGTGGCTGTACATCGTCGACACGGCCGCCAACTCGGCGTACACGGCGAACTTCGCGGCGCAGTGGTACCTCAAGTCGGGCGGCAACCCGGAGGGCGACGCCGCCGAGCAGGCTACCGACACGGCAGCCAGCATGGTGCTGATTGTCGCGTTCACGCTCATCAGGGTCTACCTGATGCTGGTGGTGATGAGCTTCACGAGGCAAGTCCTGCAGAGGCATATGGCCGGGCTGGCCGGCGACAAGGGCGCCGTGGTGCTGCCATTCACCCCCGGCTCGCCCGACAGCGAGGGCTGGAAGGGCAAGCTGGGGCGTGCGATGTTGTTTGTTGGCCAGGACTACTGGGTCGGTGGCAGGGAGGACGAGGAGCTGGCGCCCAGCCAGCGGGTGCCCCTGGTGGGTGGTGCAGCGGACGACGAGTAGACAGGGTTGAGCTTGGAAGCATTTGCGGGCATGTTCGTTAGCCAGGTGTTTTGCATGTACGATAGCATCGGTCGGCGTTTCTGCTTCATCTTGGATGATAGATACTACAGGTAATAGCTAATGGGACAGGGCTTTACTCGAGCATGACGGGCAGCTTGGTTGGGATGCCGCGATTCTGATAGAGAGCACATCCTCGTTTCTCCACCAAGCATGTGTCAACTGATGTGCAGCGTCCGGAGACATGCGACCGGGTGTGGGCTGCATCCCTAGCTCTCAATCAAAACACCAAGCATTGTGCACAGAAGGCCAACCTTGATTTGCATGTATGTGCGTCCCGACCGCGTGGTCTAGGCTGCGCCGAGTCCGCCCAGGCCCAAGGTGCGATCCATCAAGCCGGGCTCGAAAGACTGGGCTGTTGCATTGGTACTGCGTTCTCTATAAATATGTACGTGTAGTGCGAAGTCGCCGTCCCATGGGTGTGACTGGGTGTGCGAGAAGGTTTGGCCAATGTCACGGCAGACCAGAACAGCTTTTCGAATTTCGGATTGCTTGTTTGGAAGGCCGATGATGGGTATGGTGCGTGTGCGCCCGTGAAACACTCTCTACCATGGCACGGTCTCCCATAGAAGGAAGGGGCGTTTGAGAACCATATTGACTTTATACTCTGATTATTACCTTGAAGTCTCATAGCAGATGGCATTATTCTCTGGAAGTCAGGCTCAGTGCCTGGATGGATAAATTGTTGTGACGATGCCCAAGAGTCTTGTATTGTCCTCACCAAGACGTGGCGAACAGGCTGGAGGATTGGCACACCCAAGACAAGCCTGGGCGCGAGGAGGTGTGGAGGGCTGGAAAAGATCTCGAAGGTCCTGTGTGTCGTGTGTGAAGGAGGAGGCAAGGGAAGGTTTGACCACACGTTTCTGTGGCCTGCCCAATAGTCTTGGCGAATGGCTCGTGGCCAAGAGGTTTGTCTGTGGAATACCATAGCGGGGGACGTGCATGAAATGCTTCTCTGTCGGTCGCCTGACTCTTTTGCCCCGGACCAAGACCGGGGGGTTGCAGCGAAGGCAGAGGGGAGTGTTCGCTGTTGGGTTCGACCAAGACGTTGCAAGACGTGCAATACTCGTGGGAGGGTGGGATGAAATGAGATGGCACCAATTCTTGACCTCTCGGCTGTCACATTCTGTCGTGCCCAGCAGCCTGCCAGCCTTGCAGCCGTAGCTGTGGGTTGCTTGGAAAGATGCAGAAGGTTGAGTGAGGTTAATCTTCCACCCCCATGCAGGTGGGCTGGCGGAGTGAGTGAGCCCATGCGGCTCGCTTGCAGCCGCCCTACCACCACAAAGTGTCCCCAAAAAAAAGGTGGCAGCACCCAAACACCGTCGCAATGTCGCAATTGGGCGGCTACTGGCACGGATAAAGCTACCGACACCCTGGCCGTGGCCGTCGGCATACGGGAGTCGGTGGGGGGCTTCCCTGCAAGATGCTGCAGGGCCGCTGCCAGACGTGCTCAGTCGACCCGTTTTACCGTGTTAATGCCCGGTCCGTGATTGGGTGCAGGGCGCTGTGGCAGGGTGTGCTCCCCAGATTCTGGAGCTGGGACGCCGGTGCGGCCCCTGCCCCCCTGGGCGGATGGGTTGTTTCGAGCAGTGGTCGGCCGGTTGTGTTGAATCATGGGCCGGCTCGCCCAGGCGTGCGAGGGACCCTTTGGACTAACACAGCTCGTTCCAGCCAGTCCGGCCAGTCCTTTCAGAGCGCTAGAGCGATCACGCAATCGCACCCTGACTATGAGAAGCTGCCCGGCCATGAGCACACCGGCCTCTGAGCGGCGACCGAAAAGCTTGAATGGCGAATCTCGAATTCTTTTCTGCCCCCCCAATGGTCCTTTACCCGATTTCTGGCGGGGCAATATCGGCTTCTTCGTCGCTTGCCAGTGCCGTGATGCTGGTGATGACTGGATGACTGGCCACTCCCCTCGTACTACGTACTGGAAAACACACCCAGTTATCCACATTTCTTTGCCCCGTCTGCATCCTCGCTCCGGCGACAGCCTCTGGATAAAGACCGCCTCGCCGTCCTCGCTCCATCTCTGATCCGGGGGATCTTTCTTTTTCGCCATGTCTTTCCTCTTCAACAGGCTTCCCAAGCTTGACACCTCCACCTCCCTCTCCCGCGGCAAGAACAATACTCTGTCGCCCCTGCAGCAGAGGAAGATGCAGGAAATGGCCACAACCCCGATTTCAACTGGCTGCCGGACGCCTGCAGAGGCCGGTATGTTACTTTTTGTATTGCCTACCTGACTGATTCGCTGCTTTGCGCTGCTCTGCGCTGCTCCTTGTTCACCCTCCCAGTCCATCATGCGCCCCACCCAGTGCGCCGCCCAACAATATCCAGCCGCGCCTGTTGATCACGGCTGTGTGCTTGTTGGTCTCGCCGCTGCTGTTGTGTCTGCTATTATGGCTGGCCATGGGGGAGACCGAGACACCGCATTGGCCTGTGCTTCGGATACCTGGATTTATAAGCGACATAAAAAAATACACGATGCTAACGCCTCATTCTCTCCCCAGTCTCGCGGATCGCATATCAGGCCAGTGATGTAATTGTCAGCGTACAGCCGTCTCTGGCTGTCGAGTCCGAGTTCTCGGTCCACCTCAAGAGGTACCACGGGAGGAGAGACAAGAGTCTGGTCGCAAAGAACGTCGACAGTGTGCCGGAGGTACGTTTACCCCCAATACCCCAAACCCGGCCAAGAGGCATCCTCACCTACCACAAGACAAGATCGCAAGGCTAACATGACTCCAGGTCATCTCCATAAGACACAATGCCGACCCTTTGCTGTCTGTCTTTGAGCCTGCCCGGAATGGCCTCCTGGTCTCCGTCACCACAAGCTCTAGGATCCTCCTGCCCTCGGTCGGCCACTTATACAAGCTTGCCAGCTACCCTGTGGTCATCCACGTGGCCCTCCACCCGGATCAGTTCCCAGACTACTCCGCCATCACGTCGATAAGGAATACAGGATGGTCTTTCCTCCAATCCGAGTCGCTTCAGGAAGCGCAGGACATGGCCCTGACCGCCCACGCCCTCGCTATCCGATCTGGCAAGGGTGTCATCCACTTCTTTAGCCCGGCGTCTTCCCTGAACGACAAGCCAATTGACTTCGAGACACGAAATGTGCTGCGCGAAATCCTGAACCAGGACTACGTGCGGAAGATTCAGAACTCCAACATTCCTGGGGCCGGCATCTACGCCGACGACGGAAGGGTTGCCCTCGCCGAAGACCTCATTGACCTCGGCCAGGAGGCCAGCTCTCCCAGGTCACCACCTCCAAACGGGCTCAACGTGCCCGAGCTGGAAGGCAAGATCTCTTCAGTCACATCGGAGAAATCGAGCCAACAGAGCGTCACCAGCAGCCCGCCAAGTGTTTCTTCAGCGACCACCGTCGAGGCCCAGCCTCCAGCGGTCACATCGGAGCACATCTACAATTATGTCACACTTATCTGGGCTCAGATCAAGAAATTACTAGGCCGCGAGTACCATGTGTTTGAATACTCTGGCTCTCCTACCGCCGAGACCTGCCTATTTATCTTTGGCCTCGATGCTGGTTTGTTCGGCGATACGATCGACAAAGCGCCCCCATCTGAGGGTTTCGCCAACTGCGCCATCATTACGCCCCGGTTGTACAGGCCTTGGCTCGGAGTAAAGCTGATCGATATTTTGCCCAAGTCCGTTAAGAAGGTTGCTGTTTTGGAGCAGATCTCCAGGAAGACTACCAAATGGGGCCCGATCCTTGTCGATGTCCTGACCTCTCTCAGGAGTGGCATGGGAGGCGTCGACACCATCGTTGGCTACCACCTGGGCTACATCAACAACGAGACCGTCCAGCAGGCGCTGCGCGGGATCTACCAAAACTTGATTGCGGAGAAGCCCATTCAAAATTTGGACGTTGGCTCTGCAAGGGGCCCGGAGGAAAGCTCAGCTTATGAGCTTGAGACGCCCAAGCTCGAGACGGCCTATACCAAGATTTTGGACCAGCTCTTTGGCTCCAGGGTGTTCCTCGCGAACTCGCTCAAGTCTGACAACGCCGGAATTTCGACAACGATATCTGCCAGCCCCGAATATGGATTTGGCTCTTTATTGGCGCGCAAGGAAAAGAGGCAGACTTTCATTGCAGAGGCCAAGGAGACTGCGGTTTCAGGCACATTCCTGACGGAAACACCGAAGCGATCGTTGGCTCAGTGGGCTGCGCACGTCGAAGACCCATCAAAGGTCGACCAATACGCCGAGGATGTCGTCTCTGCTCTGCAGACCGACAACTCGACCCTGTCCCGCAAACTTCTGACCAACAAGGGTTTTTTCCGCAAGGAGTCTCTCTGGCTTGTTGGCTCTGATGCGTGGTCGTACGACCTCGGCAACTCTGGTGTGCACCACGTTCTGGCCTCTGGCGAGAATGTCAACATGCTCATCATCGACTCGACACCCTACTCCGAGCGAGTAGCCACCGACGCCGCCCGGAGAAAGAAGGACATTGGTCTGTACGCTATGAACTTCGGCAACGCATACGTCGCATCGACAGCAGTCTATAGTTCTTACACGCAGGTGCTGCAGGCCATGGACGAGGCCGACAAGTTTGACGGGCCGTCTATCGTTCTGGCGTATTTGCCATACAATGACGAGCACGACTCCTCCCTCACCGTCCTCCAGGAGACGAAGCAAGCTGTCGATATTGGATACTGGCCTCTTTACCGATGGAACCCGAAGAATGAGCTCAAGGGCGAGCCAAACTTCTCCCTGGATTCAGAGCGAATCAAGAAGGAACTGAAGGAATTCCTGGACCGTGACAACCACCTGACTCAGCTCATGGCAAAGGAGCCCAAGTTTGCGCCTGTGCTCTCCGAGGACTTCGGCACCGAGATCCGTGCTCAGCAGAAGCGAAATGCTAAGGATGCGTACAACAAGCTCCTCGAAGGCCTTCAAGGTGCCCCTCTGACAATCCTCTTCGCCTCAGATGGTGGCAACGCCCAGTCCGTGGCCAAGCGGCTTGGGAACCGAGGCAAGGCACGGGGTCTCAAGACGACCGTCATGTCAATGGAGGACTACCCCGTGGAAGACTTACCCACCGAGGATAATGTTGTCTTCATCACCTCGACCGCCGGTCAAGGAGAGTTCCCACAGAACGGTCATGCTTTCTGGCAGGCGATCAAGGACAGCACCGAGTTGGACTTGGCCACCGTTAACTACTCTGTCTTCGCTCTCGGTGACAGCCACTACTGGCCAAGGAAAGAGGACAAGATCTACTACAACAAGCCTGGAAAGGATCTGGACAGGAAGTTGTCTGACTTTGGTGCCAAGCACTTGGTTGAGATCGGTCTTGGTGACGATCAGGATCCTGATGGTTACCAGACTGGATACAACGACTGGGAGCCCAAGATCTGGCAAGCTCTAGGCGTTGCGAACGTTGAAGGTCTCCCGGAGGAACCACCACCAATTACGAACGAAGACATCAAGTTGGCCTCCAACTACCTTCGTGGCACAATCGTGGAGGGCCTGAACGACCCCACCACCGCTGCCATCTCCGCGGCCGACCAGCAACTTACCAAATTCCACGGTACCTACATGCAAGATGACAGAGATATCCGAGATGAGAGGAAAGCGCAAGGCTTGGAGCCAGCCTACTCCTTCATGATCCGTTGTCGATTGCCAGGTGGTGTCTCTACGCCTCAACAATGGGTTCAGATGGATGACATCGCTACCGAACTCGGAAACGAGACTATGAAGCTGACTACACGACAAACGTTCCAATTCCACGGTGTCGTGAAGGGGAAGCTCAAGCCGGCGATGCAGGCTATCAACCGGGCTCTCATGACGACGATCGCTGCTTGCGGTGACGTAAACAGAAACGTCATGTGCAGCTCGCTTCCTACTCAGTCAAAGTTTCACAAGGAAGTCCACGAGTACTCAAAGCGCATCAGTGACCACCTGTTGCCATCGACAACCGCCTACCACGAGATCTGGCTTACAAATGATGATGACAAGAAGACGCAGATTGCGGGTGACGCAGTGCAGGACTTTGAGCCCCTGTACGGGCCCACGTACCTGCCTCGAAAGTTCAAGATCACCATCGCCGTCCCACCGCATAACGACACCGATGTGTACGCACACGACATTGGCCTCGTCGCCATCAAGGGCGACGATGGCCACCTGCTCGGGTTCAACCTCATGGCCGGTGGTGGTATGGGTGCCACGCACAACAACAAGAAGACCTACCCTCAAACAGGTCGCATGCTGGGCTTCGTGACGCGTGCAGATGTGCACATCGCCTGCGAGAAGGTCATGTTGGTGCAACGCGACCACGGTGACCGCAAGAACCGTAAGCACGCCCGTCTCAAGTACACCATCGACGACATGGGCGTCGACGTGTTCAGGAGCAAGGTTGAGGAGCTGTGGGGCAAGAAGTTCGCCCCTGCCAAGCCGTTCAAGTTCGAGTCCAACGTCGACACATTCGGGTGGCAGAAGGATGAGACTGGCATGAACCACTTCACTTTCTTCATCGAGAATGGACGAATTGAGGACACAGCAGACTTCCAAATGAAGACGGGCCTGCGCGAGGTCGCAAAGGTGCACAAGGGCGAGTTCCGTCTGACCGGCAACCAGCACCTTATCCTGTCCAACGTTGCCGACGAGGACCTGGACGCCATGAAGGCCCTGATGAAGAAGTACAAGCTTGACAATGTCAAGTTCTCGGGTTTGCGCCTCTCATCATCCGCCTGTGTTGCTTTCCCGACCTGCGGCCTGGCCATGGCCGAGTCGGAGCGGTACCTGCCCGTGCTCATTTCCAAGCTGGAGAGCACTCTCGAGGAGAACGGTTTGCGCCAGGACTCTATCGTGATGAGGATGACTGGATGCCCCAACGGTTGCGCTCGGCCTTGGTTAGCTGAGGTCGCCTTCGTCGGCAAGGCCTTCGGCGCTTACAACATGTACCTGGGCGGTGGCTACCACGGCCAGCGTCTCAACAAGTTGTACCGGTCTAGCATCAAGGAGGACGAAATCTTGGCCATCATGAAGCCGCTCTTGAAGGAGTATGCTCTCGAGAGGGAGGAGGGCGAGAGGTTTGGCGACTTCTGTATCCGCAAGGGAGTCATCAAGGCGACGACGGACGGCAAGAACTTCCATGACGATGTGAGTCACCTACACTACCTTTGAGTAATTATCTCCGAACGCACTGACTGACCATTCACTAGGTTGCCGAATTGGAAGAGGATGACGAGTAAATCGAAAGGAACATTCATTCCAATTAGGACTTGGTAGGAAAAGGAAACAAATAGGTCTGGTGGGCAAAAGACACTTGCATTTGGGCAAAAAGAAAACCAAAGATGGAAAAATGATTCCCCAGAAGTTTATCCACATTTGCATGCTAGGCGTAAGGATTTCGATAATAGTCGACAGTCTTGTATATAGTACGAGAATGGCAGTATTTTGTATTTTGAGGAGACATATGCTTGAATTACTTTGGCCTTTGAACCCCATTTTGGACTTGCATTGTCGACTGTAAGTAACTTGCATGTGAATTGTTCTTTAGTTTTGATGGGACCACCTAGACAGACGGTTGCGAAAATGATCTTCAAAGTCATTATATATTCAGATATTTTTTTTGACAAATGGAAGCTACAACATTGGAAATCGAGAGCGCTCCCTTTAAAATACATTTCACCAAGAAACAGCACAGAACCGTCCCCGTTTTCGCTCGCCCACCGGTACGCCGATATCTATGCCTCTGGTGAACACACCCCTCGCTTCTACAACCTATTTTGTATCCTTTCTAATAGCTCATCAGATCTGTGGGCCATGTTGTCAGCAACGCCGTCTCCAATGCACAGCGCCATAAAGTAATTATAATAGGGTACTCACCTCGTCCGAAAAGGCCACGCTTCGTCCAGTCCATCATCATCAGCATCCTCGTCCTAAAGCTCACGGACTGCGCGAAGTAGGCGCCACGCCAGGTGTACACCGCCCACAGACCGCCGCTCAGGTTCCAACCACCGCCGAGGTCGAAGACGGCCGAGTTGCCGATGTATGCAAGGCTGCCCAGGTGGTGGTACTCGAAGGCCTTGTACACGGCATCGTCGACATCGCCATCGCGGATGTCGTTGGCCGTGAGGCCCGGCGCCGCATGAGCCATCTTGTTGAACTTGTAGGCGAGGTACTGGCCCTGCTGGTTCGCGCGCTGCGCAGTCGCTGGCAGGGAGGTGAGCTTGCTGTCGATCTGCTTAAGCAGCTCCCTCAGCTCGCCAAAGTCGAGCGTGCCACTCTGATCCTTGTCAAACTCGGCGAACAGGCGGTCCAGCCGCTTCAAGTGGCCGACTGCCTGGGGAAACTTGCGCTTCACCTCGGCGGCAACATTGCGCCACTCGGTGAAGTGAAGGTCCAGGCTCTCCGGGTCCTTGCCGTGCTTCCACGCCATCCCGCGGAGGAAGGTCACGATGTTGTCGGCGACGTTGTTCTGCACCGTTGAGCAGTCGCCGATAGCGTAGACGTCGCCCAGGGGCGCACCGTTCAGGCGCAGGTGCGTGTCCGTCTCCAGAGCGTGCCGGTTTGTCTGGAAGTCGCCGAGCTTCTTGGCCAGCGTCTGGCTGAAGTCTGTCTGTGAGACGCCCGTGGACCACAGGCAGAAGCCCATCGGAAGCTCCTTCGTGACGGTCTTGCCACCCTCGCCCCTTTGTGTGAAGACGATGGTGTCCTTCTTTACCTCGGACACTCTGGAATTAGTGAGAACGTTAATCCCGTCGCGTTTGAAGCGCTCCTCCGCGTACTTGGACACGGCCTCATCGTACGTGTTGAGAATGTGCCCGCGGCTCTGGATCAGGTGTACCGAGATTTCGTTGCGCAGTAGCTTTGGGAAATGCTTTGTCAAATCCTCATTCAGGAGATCGTACAATTCGGCCGCGAACTCCACACCGGTCGGGCCTCCACCGCTGACCACGAAGGAGAGCAGGCGTCTCCGTTCCTCATCTGGGGTGGTCGGTAAGCAGGCCAGTTCAAGATTCTGTATGACTTGATTCCGGATTACTCGAGCGTCTCTTATGTCCTTGAGGAAGTGGCAGTTCTCGAGCCCCTTGACACCGTGTGGGTTGGTCTGAGACCCTACGGCAATAATCAACTTGTCGTATGGGACGTAGAATCTGACATCCCTTCCTTGTGAGTCGACCTGAGAGACTTCCACAAGTCTGCCTGAGAAGTCGACATCTTCGGCCTTGGCACGAATGAAGTGGCCCTTGACCCTGGACAATATCCTCCTTATCGGCTCGACAAGAGACTTCATCTCAAGGGTCCCCACCGTCGCGGATGGCAGCATTGGCGTGAAGAGGAAGTAGTTGGCGGGCGAGATGACGGTAACGTGGTAGTCCTCCGGGTTCAGCTCCTTCAGCAGGGCAACACCACCCCAACCGCCACCGAGGATCACCAGCTTTGGCTTGTCCTTCCTCTTCTTGTGCTCCTCGGTGTCTTCGTCGTCTATGAGGACGTCTGCGATGGGCAGGTTCTTTGGGCCGCCCTTTCGAGGGCTCAATGCAAGTTGCGAGACATCACACTCGGCGGCGACGGCATGCTCATTGTAGGTGGAGGCGTCGTAGATGAAGAAAGCACCGAAGACCAGGCCGACAAAGACTATACCACTGCCCACCCAAGCCATGCTTCGGTACGCGAAGTTCAGCGCCCATGACTCTCGTTGTGGAAGGGGCTTCCCGGACAGCAGTCGGGTGTCGATCTTGGATGTGAAGGCGGCCAATGGCTGGCGCCGAAGGAGGTCTTGTGTCCGGGATGGCTGCGTCGAGGATCGAGGGGTTTCGGATCTAGACTTCCTGCTCAGGTTACGGGCTTGTAACGCTCTGGGCTGTGCCCATGATGTTGTTGAGGGGATATTTCGAAAAGTCGCGAGGCCACGTTGGCGCCCGGCGCGGGCAGCCAGGGCGCTGAGTGATGCTTGTGAAGGCATGGATAACACCGAGTGACGGTCGATAGCGACTGGGAGCTTGTTGCCTGTTGGCTTGTCTCTGCGGGAAGGAATGTCAAGAAACACTCAAGGCATGAGTATGCCGGTGAGACACGCAGAAGAGAAGTCCTTGGTGCAGGCAATGCGTGGAAGATGGCAGAAGACAAAGATTGTGGTCGGCATCGGGCCTTCCAAGTCCATACATGTACAACGCATGGCCAATTGAGAAGCTACCTATTTTGGGTACAGGAGAGCTAAGCTACGTACGAACGGTGCTGCCCCCCTGTGCGATCTGCGTCATAGCTCCCTGCACCACAGCGCATTTCATCTTGGCGTCATCGGTGTGTGGTGCTTAATTCGACATCGGCGGCCTGGCTGTCTTCTATCTGATCTTGCATGTAGATATCTGGCATGTAGCACAACCCGAACATTCGCACAACTCGAACTGTGACTGTCGTTCCTTCATGACAATGAGCGGCCCCAAGACAGAAATCGTACCCCGTCTGAGGTAATTCCAAGTATGCGCGAATTCCTGATCGCGGGAGGTGGGCGAGAGCAGCTGCACCCGGTCCCTCCGGCGAGAACTGGCCGAGCATCGCTCTCTCGCGCCGATCGGTCTTGATCTCGGCCGCACGAGTTGTGTGTTAGAATGTTAGAGTTAGCCACCCAGCAGCAGATTTGTCACCTTGGCCACGCCACCCTGCCGAAATGCAAGCCACCTAGAATGGTAGCATGCAATGAGGCTCCAAAAATATCGCACAAGTCCTTATGTGTACCTGGTCACCTTGTATATCAAGAGTTCACCGACCGCAAGCAAGTGACAGTCTTGATGGTGGATTCACTCTCGAAACAGCCGCAACTTTCCCTGCAAATAAGCTCTTGATTTCTTTTGAATTGAGACTATGCTTGTTCTTGATCCCAGCCTCGCTATGCAATATGCGTCCTCCTCAGCGACTAAACTTGAGCTTGCCTCACAGACCACCTCACCTAGCATCTGAAGTATCTCTTCTCAACCCACCTGTCCTCGATATCGGGGATCATGTTGCAAACAACGACGGTAATTCCGGGGAATACAGAAGTCAGTCGGTGGAGTCCCATGCGGCCTGCCGAGTATGTGGCAAGAACGATCCTGTCCTGAGCTACTCCATGGTCGACGAGGACCTGGACTGCCATCAATGCAGACCCGCCAGAGGACATTTGCGCATCGAGCAGGAGCACGCTCTCATGAGTCTCGATATCCTTGGGAAGCTGGCTATAGTGCAGCTCCGGCTCGCCCGTGCGGATGCTCGACTGGATGAGGATCCGTCCGGATTTGCAGTCCGGAATCACGCGCTTGAGGCCTGTTTCCAAAGCTGCGCCGCCTCGGAGCAGCACCACTGCTGATACTTCACCTTGTGGCGCGAGGCCCCGGTAGTGGTACCCTTGCGGCGTTTCCACGGTTGTGGATGCGAATCGCACGTTATTCATTGCTCTGTGAAGTCGTTAGAAAAGAACCGAACTGGGGCCGCCTAGCGGGACCTACTGCTCAACTATGAGGGTGGCTAGTCGATCAAAGTAAAATATGAAGTCCTCAGGAGATGTATCGATATCTCTGATGATCGTGTTCATGCCCTTAAGCTGCGCCGTCGGCTCCAGTATCACCACCTTCTTGCTAAGGGGTTCTGACTGGGCTTGAAGTTCGAGCTGGACGAGTGCAGCTCGATGGTGCCTGGACTTCTCGACTAGCTTCTGCTGGATGGACTGGACAACCATATCTGCCAGAGACTGTCAATTTGAGACTTTCTCGGTCAAGTCTGGGTTTACGTACCGATGGCGACCATGTTCTCAACCCGGGTTGGTACAATCACATCCGCGTTCTTCCGCTGCGGGTCGACGTACTGACGGAAAAGTTAGCTATGACTGGCCACATGAGGTCGGAATCTAAAGAAAGCACCTACGTTCTCGAAGTTTGGTTTCACCCACATGAACCACTGCTTGATCACACCTTCCACGGTCCTGCCTCGGCACTCGACATCCCGTAATATTCTTCGCGACAGACAAGTATCCGCGTCCGCCTCGCAATAAATCTGGGCTTTTGTCAGTGCATACCGAGCTTGACCGCACCGCGTGATTTCTGACCTTCATGTCTAGTAGGTCCAGGACTCTGGGGTCATGCAGGGCAAAAATCCCCTCCACCACCAACACATGTGGAGAATAGATGGCGGTGGTCTTGTCAAGTCGAGCGTGTTTCTCGAACGAGTAAACAGGTATCTCGGCACGTTTTCTGTCATATCAATAAGTCCTGGTAGCCGTTTCGCAGGGGCCCTGTGCCGCATGATGACGAGACCCACCCAGCTTTGAGATCACGAAGACATTCCACTAATTTGTCGAAATCAATGGCCTGGAGACATAAGTAAGCCCATGGCCAGAGACTTTCGTATGGCACCATAGAACACTGACATCTGGAGAGTCGAAGTCGTACTCGTTCAGGAATGCCTTCCTAGATGCTTCCGCGTCCAAGCTCTTATAGAAAGAGTCCTACATTGCACGTCAGCGACATCAGTTCCTCTTTTGCCGGCCCATTTCTCACGCACCATGGACAGAATTACAACCCATGGCAGATTCAGCTTGTTGACGATGGCCCTTGACAGAGTCGACTTGCCCGAGCCGGAACTACCAGCTATGCCGACAAGAGAGACATCAGCCCATGGAGGGGAGTAGTGAGCCCTCTTGGCGATAGCATTCGCTGCAGTCGCGGAGTCCATGGCGAGCTTGAAGCTTTCTGATGGAGGCCCCACCAAGATGCCGCTCAACGGCAAAAAGGACGAATGTGCCCTCGGGCGAGCTGCGAAAAGTTAGCATGGCCCTCCGAGTCTATCACTAGAAGTGCGCGCCCACATTTTTTGGTGTCAGATGCAAGGATGCCTTCTTCACTTAGAACATGTCAGCGGGCCTTTAGGATTTTAGATATTTTTTGTGTTATCAGAAATTGAATTGGAAAGATTGAGACTGAGAGTACGTATATAGAATGAGGAGATTGAGGCTCTCGCAATAGGCTTGGATGTTCAGAGTAGGATGGCTTCCGTGCGTGACACGATTTGCTGCTACTTATCAATTCCAAGGTTGCACTATCAACAGCGCGCGTGCCCGAGTACAGGGACCGTAAACTCGAAGGGGTCGACAGCTGGGCTGCAGGCAGGGGTCTGCAGGTTCCTCAGTGGCGCAAGTGCGACGCACCCGCAGTGCCCAGGTGTCTAGAGCCGCACCTAGCAACCTTGGAACCAGGTGCCCAGGTACCGAGGTACACCAGCTGACGGGTGTTGGGGTACGGTGCCCAGGTGGTGGCAGCTTTGTCTCCAGGGCGGAAAGACCAGGCAGAAATCGTTGACATGAGTGGGCCGTCCCGGCGTTTTCTGCACTACAAGGCTCTGCCACCAAAACCTCCAACTCGAGAGCTTCCGTCATCTTTCTTCGTCCTTCCCTTCACACTCAACATTCCATCCCGTAACCATCACCAGCACCCCGTGCTCACCACCCTCGCCCACACCCACACTCACACAAACACACGCAGCAACAAGCTGCAAGCAGCGCCGACGCTCCAGATCTCATCAACCTCATATGAGCCTCTGTGGTGTCGCCTTATTCCAAGCTATGAATGTCTTCTAGTGGGCCTCCGACCATCCAGTTCCAACCCCCCGGTTCAGATGACCTGGCCTTTTGGGAGAGGGTTGCTGCCGAGTTTCGAAACAGATTTGGCAACATGGTACGGACTTGACCGTTTGCACAATCACGGATTGGGCAGAATGGCATTGTTGACCTGATTGCCCTGCAGACGTCCACAGCGTCCACAGCGACGCCCTTTCGGCATGCCTTCGAGCAACGCGTCGTGGACATGTCCATGCCAAAGAGGTTAGTCTAGCCTTGTTTGCCCCCTCCAGCGCCCTCGTTTTTCTTCCAAGGCGCAAACACTTCACCCCGGGCCAAATGATGTTATACATATATCAATGGGAATCTCTCCTAGACAAGAATGCGGAAGAAGATATATCAAAAATTATTTCTGATCCACCCACCCACTCACATACCTTCAAACCCTTCTCGCGTTTCAGTGAGCATGCCGCTGACCGAGACACACAGTGATATCAATGCCTTGATACTAGACTACCTCACCATGGAGGGGTATCCTCAAGCAGCTGCCAACTTTTCTAAGGAGGCAAATCTGCAACCCATGCAAGAGGACCCTGCTATCAGAGCTCGTCAGGAAATCAGGAATTTGATCCACCAGGGACAGATACAGGATGCCATCGAGTCTCTCAATGACCTAGACCCAGAGGTATGTCAACTTTCTGCACTTGTCTTGCCGTTCGAGCCCACCACTATGATTAGAACACGAGTTTATACATGCACCACGCATATGACCTTCGGGTCGTTGATGATAAACAACCACTTTTTTTATGAGCACTTTCCCCATCGCCTATCATTTTTCGATTGTCACCTCTTGCGCGACCGTCACTGACCGGTCACAGATCCTGGACCAAGATGCCCACTTGCATTTTGCGCTACTCAGGCTCCAACTTGTAGAGCTGATCCGCAACAGCAGCGATGGTGACAAGAACGTGATGACTGCGATTCAGTTTGCGCGCGATCAGCTTGGTCCCAGGGCATCGCGACAACCTGCTTTCCTGAAGCCGCTGGAGAACACCATGGCCATCTTGCTATACCCCCGAGACAGCTTGAAGCCCGAGCAGGCGGCCATCATGCATCCCAATCTGCGGAGGGAGGTCTCCGATATGGTCAACAAGGCCATCCTGCATCGCCAGACGCAGCGGCGCGAGGCTGCCATCCGGCACCTTGTGAAAATTCGTGCCTGGGCCGAGGAGTCGGCGCGGAGCTCCAGGAAGAACCTACCCGACCGGATAGAGCTCGGCTTGAACGGCGAGGACAGTTCCCACGAGAACGGGTCTGAACCTATGGTTACGAACTAGGGCGGTCCCGTACAGCTGACTTATGATTCTTACGGCCGGGTGAACAGTAACCGTTTATTTGACATGGAATCGCAGGATCAAAGGTCTGCGTTGCTTTTTCTTTTGATTTTCAGGGTCCTGGTAGGTTAGGTAGCGAGTAGGGCAAAGCCCTCGGCGTTGTGGACAATCAAGTCTGGCGGAGTGGGCTCTGACCAGCGGGATTACTGTATGATTATGAAAGCCTGAACTCGAGCAACAGGCCTATCGTCTGGATTTGCTTGCTTTCAGAACATTGCCTAGCACTGCAAATTGATTCGGTCATTGGCAAGCAATATTCGTCTGTCTTGTTGATCTCATCTCTCCCATGCCTTGTAGTCCAAACGCCCATAAGTTAAACCAAGGCAGACTGCTGGCTTCACATGTTTGCAAATTCTTGCAGCCGCAAGAGTTTATTGGACCTGGAGGAGATAGGCAACGCAAAGATCCCTGGTCATATCTTGCTGGACAATCCCGGGGATGTCTCTCTGGTTGCTCATTGAAAATTCCATTGCTCGGGCACAATCATCTATCAATTATGTACAATCCCCCCGCCCGGTCCAGACTTCAGCCGCGTTTCTCCGCCTTACTTCGTCCTGATGTGCTTCAGCTTGCCCGGCGAGTACAGGAAATTGTTGGCGTAGGCCTTGGGCGTGAACTTCCTCTCGTTGGGCTCCTGGACAAAGTACTCGTAGCCCTGCTTCTCGGCGAAGTGCACGGCGTCCTCCTTGCTCTTGAAGTTGAGGTGGGTGCCCTGCATGTAGTCGCCCGAGGACTGCCAGCCCATCAGAGGGTTCTCCCACCTGTGGCCCTTGGGCAGCACGTCCCAGTCCATCCGCCACTTCTTGGTGTGCCAGTCGCCCGACTGCGTGGCGGGCTTGGCCTGCTTGTAGATGCGCACGGTGCGGGCCTGCAGCTCCATCGGGGCGCCGGACGTGATGGCCGCGGGGAGGATCTCGCTCTCCTCGGAGCCGTCGAGGACACGCTTGGGGACGGGAGTGAATGTTCTGTAATTTTTGTGCGCGGAGCGTCAGCTGGGCCGTCTCTTTTCCACGAGGGACCCCTGGCTGGGGGAAAGAGCATAACCTGGGCAGGGAGACACGCACGATGTGGCATTGTCGATGCGAGCGGCGTAGTCGGGCTGGTTGTGGCTGCCACCCTGCGACGGCGCCGGAGGGGCGGGCTCGTTCACGGGCGCCCTGGCCTTGACGATGGAGGCGGACTGCTGGGTGCTCTCGAAGCGCCGGGCGGCGAGCTGTGGGGTCTGGGAGATGGCCCGCAGGAGGCGAGCTGCCTGTGGTGTGCGTAGTGAAGCCATGGCGGGCGGATTGGGTTGATTGCACGTCGCCAAGTCGATCCTGTCAACGTGGGTGGGCGAGATGCCGAACTGGTGTTGCTGCCGCAGGAGTCGTCGAGCTTCGCCCGGGAGCGAGGTCGTGACGTTGGATGAGCTAAGCCGGATTGGCGGGCTGTGATTGGGCGAAAATCAACGCAGCCTTGGTCCGCAACCCTCTCTCCGGCTTCAACCGTCCAACGCTGAACGTCAACCCGCATCTCGCAAAGAACAACGTCAATTGAAGCGACCAGGCCAGCGCGCAATTGACTCGTCGACAATCCCTCTCCTCTCCATCTACAGGTCTATCCGACAACCACAGCCACAATGAGCTTCGTCACACGCCGAGCGCTCTCGACGCTCATCCCTCCCAAGGTAAAACGAGCCGCCGTGACTTCCTGTTGCGAAAGAGCATGCTAACTCCGCGCCACGCAGGTTGCTTCGCCCAAGGTACGTTCGAAATACTCGATGAATCTACGATTCTTGCGATATTTGCAGTGATTTGGAGGCAAAGAGCCGGAAGCCAGGATGGTCGACGGACGCCTCGACGCAGGCTGAGGATGCCCGACAGCCTGCGACGGCTTATTTTCTACTCGGATGCGTGGACTCGGGTGGGCGACTGTAGACGACGTGTCGTACCTGCATTTAACTTATCGAGACCGGGACTCCGAAGCTGATGCGGGACTATCTACACAGGCGATCGGTGCCAACCCCAACGCCATCGCGATGAAGCGCGTCGTCAACTTCTACGAGAAGCTGCCCCAGGGACCCGCCCCGGAGGTCAAGGCCACTGGTATCCTCGGTCGCTACCAGGCCAAGCACTTCGGCAAGAACCCATCGGCCAAGCGTAAGTTTTACGGGAACATGTCCTAGGGGGAACAAATCGGATATGTGATGCTGACAACGCCCGGGCACACAGCCATCATCCACGCTCTGGTCTTCCTCGTTGCCGTTGGTTACGCCCAGAACTACTACTTCCACCTGCGTAAGTCTCACCTGGGAGGGATCCGTTGGTAGCTCCAATAGTACTGACTTGCAACTCTTTAGGTCACCACAAGAACAACGCTCACTAAAGTGACTGAGCTCTGTGCTGAGGATCAGGGACTGCGCCTGGAATTTGTTGTGTAGATATCGGAATTAGACGAAGTGAGGATGATTCATCAGACAATAAATTTCCTTGGGTGATCCAATCTCTTTAAGGTCCCGGTTGTTGATCCATGATCACAGAGGGTTCCCAAAATGCCATACGCGTCTACTGTACCGCTTCTGTTATCTCGAGAACGGACAGCAGCACCGTTTACTCGCAGAGTTGAATCCTGCCGAGACATTGTCTCATGACACCATCAATGGCCCAGCGACTTGCCTAGGTAGTGAACAATCCAGGGCCACGTATGTTGCTGTCATTGCCAAGAGAGGTTTCGTCCAAACATGTGCAGTTCCATGGCGTGTGCTTGAGAAATCCCCCCCTTCTGCAGATTTGGAATTCTACATAAATGGAGAAGCTAGGGGCGTACACCTTGACAATGCTTTTTGCTCAATTGAAGATGCAATCTGCCAGCAGATGGAGGGCAGCTGGGGAGGCAGTCTTATGAATAGAACACCAAGGTCAGTAAGCTTATTATGTGCACAACTGTGGTATGAAATATCCATTCTCGTGAGGCATTATAATTGTGAAACCTCAGCCTGCTGCATTGTCTGCCCAATAGAATGGGAATTCAAAAATAACAATAGGGCTGAATGAATACGCCCAGCATTGAGGATGAGATGCCCTGTGATGCTCGCCAACCCCACGGCCAATAGCTATGGGCCCCACAGCACACGAGGCAGATGGGTTATGGTACAGGTAAGGAGCTGGGGTCTGGCAGCCAAATCCAGCCTAGCGCCCTTGGATCAGCTTAGCTTCCTTCCTCCTGATGAGACCCGGCCAGTGCAGCAGAAGTAGCAGCCGCAAAAGCCAACAACACCCTCGTCTTTGCCGACGACCATTTTTCTTTTCTCCCGGGGAAAAGAAGACACAGCACCTCTCTTGTGCATTTGTTGGCACTCTCATTGAGAGCAGAGCCTGTTCGCGCGCATTCCTCTGACCCGCTGGCGTTTGAAGCCGCGCCCGTCTTGTGGGTGCTCTTCTGCGTCACCCCGAACTCGACTACCTGCCGACCGACCGACCGACTGACTAGTCTGGCTCAGCCTGCGTGCGCACCCTCGTCACTCGTCACTCGACTCCAGTCTTCAGCCTCCACCCAACCGCGTCTGCTCCCCCGACCACTCGAGCCCAGCCTTTGCGACAACCATCGTATCACCCTCCCAAGTGACTCGACGACGCAGCTGGCGCCACCGTTCCTTTGAGGAATTAATCACCTGCCCATTTGTCGGATGATGGCGGCAGAACCCGCGCCAAACCAGTCCGTCGAAGCTACTGCGACTGATGCTGCTCAGCCTGTAAGTACCTCCTCCTCTCTTTTCCGCAGCCCCCGCTGCGTCGCAATGCCCGGAACCCCGTTTGCTCCTGCAGACATGCTGACTCCCACCAAGACACAGCCAGAAGATGCCAGTCACGACGTTGACGCCGTCTCGCGAGACGCCCGCGCCGCGCCCGAGAACGAGTTGAACGGCGAGTCCCCCGCTAACGTCGTCGTGGACAAGCTGGTCAACGACATCGTCGATGAGGTGGTCAATTCGGCCGAGGTCAGCGTCAGCGGCGGATCCGACACCGAGGCTTCCAAGTCCAGGCACGACGACAAGGGCCATGTCAGATCCTCGTCGGTCAAGAAGCCTACGTCTTTCAAGTCGGTCCCTATCAACAAGAGTTTTCAGGCCAAGCTCGCCTCGAGTAGCGCCGCGGCCAAAGCCCCAGAGAAAACCACTTCGACTGCATCGTCGACTGCAGGCCCTCCAAGCACATCATCCACGCCCAAACCGAGATTAGTTGCCAAGACCACAGGAACTCTGCGTGATGCCTCCAAGTCATCGCTCGCCCAAAATGGCCGACCCGCTCCAGATGGAAATGCCGTATGGAACAAGAATCGACGTAAGCTTGACCAGCTCACCTTTTACTGGCCCCAGCCCTCTTTGCCCCAGCCTTGCAAACAACTAACGTTCACGATCCTGTAGCGCCTCCTACTCCCGACCTTAAGAAAATGACGGACGAGGAGCTGTTGAAGCTTGGCATACACGTAGCTAACAGACTACAACCTGACGTGGCAAAGGGCCAGGCGGCATGGGCTGATATTGATGAGAGCGACGACGAATGGGATGCACCAGAGACAATCACTTGGACCGATGGAACCAAGACCACAATTCCTCATGCCGACGAAACCACGATCGCACCTGAGCCACCTGCACCCGCGTCTGCGCCAGTGCCGGCACCTGCGCCAGTGCCTGTGCTTGCGCCCGCAGCCAGGGAAAACAAGCCGCTGGAGAAGCCACGATCACCTGCTCCGCCAACAGGTTCCCCCTCAGTGAAGCCAAGTCTTCCATCGGGCAAGGGATTGATTCTCAAGGGCGCACCAGAGAAGCCTACACTTGTCGCAAAGCCTCCCGCACCGCCGACCCCAGTCAAGAGTCCGTGGGCCGCACTCCCACCGGTGCAAAAGGCTTCCCCGATGGAGTTGCCCGGCGAACAGCAGCAGCGAGGTTTCCCACCCCCTGGACCAGCCTACGGCATGAAGGGCATGCCGCCGCCCGCCGCAAGAGAAATCGCTGCCGATGACTTCAGTCGATCACCGAGACGGGATCACCGGGAACTGTACAATTCTCACTCAGGCCGGTACGAGCCTGTCGCCGACCGCCGGGGTATGCCAGCAAGACCTGAATACCAGCCACGACAACCTGCCCTGCTTCAGAGATCGTCGCATGGAGAGCCACAGGGTCCAGCTGAGCCCTCAGCTGCGTTCCAAACATCTCACACCAGCGGCGGCTACGGCAGGAGGCGTGGCTCTTCCAACGTTAGTGGTGGAAGCGGCAGCTTCCAGAGGTTGGGCAGGCCTTACGAGCAGGGTCTACCACCTGCAGAAATGCTGGACCCTCGGCGAGGCTCTTTTACCGGGACCAACGATCATCCTACGTCTCCACGTAACTTTTCACCTTCTGGCCATCACGCAGGACCGCGGCAGCCCAGTGCTTCGCCGTGGCAGAACCGAGCATCGCCGGCAATCTCTCACACGGCACCACAAGTTCCAGGCAGCGGCGAGATGCAACCAGTGCCCCCAGCAGCCCCTGTGGTTGACGATGTTGAATTCCAGAAGAAACTGATGAAGGAACGCCGAGAGGAAGCAATCCGGAGGCGCCAGGAAGAAGAGGCTAGGGAAGAGGCTGCGAAGCAAGAGCGCTTGCGCAAGAAGTTGGAGGCGTTGGGCCCGGCTCCAGAGCGAAAGAGCGAGAAGAAGGAAACTCCTAAAGAGGCAGCAGCAGCGGACCAGTCGATTGAGGCCCCCAACCAAGCTACGTCGCCATTGGAGTCGAAGGAAACCAAGCCAACTGCAACAATGCCGAACCAACTGGCCAAGAGCAGCCAGGACTCACTTCCCAACGGTGTTGATCCGGACGGCCAAACTCAAGCGAAGGGTGCGGCCGCCGCTGAGCAGCCCCCAGCGCCAGAGAACAAGCATGCGCACCCTTGGAACCCGCGGGTACAGACTCAAAACCAACCCGATCGACTCACGTGGAACGCAGGCGGTCAGTCATCCAAGAATGTCTGGGGTCCTCCGACCAACGACCGCTCTCTTGGGAACGGAACTTTCAACTCAGTACCAACCCAGCCGTCGCAGTTGGCCCAGATGCGCAGTGGCCGTCCCGGACCTGGCCCAATCGCTCCACCAAGCTCCAAACTGCCTGGGCATCCCTCACAGCCGGATCCGATCGGTCCTCCACGAGCACAGGGCCAAGATGAGAATGCTCAGAGAAGAAGTAGATGGTCATCTGCAGTGTTGGCGTCGGACGAAGACACTCGGCTGCAACGCCAGAAGCACCAGCGTGACCTGGAGCAGGACATGAAAGCTCGAGGTCTGGACTATTCCGACTTGGCTGCCCCCATCAACGAGGCTTGGACTTCTACCAAGGAAGATGACCAGGGACAGCGAGTGCGTGACTCGATGCAATGGGTTTTACGCGGCAACAATGCACAGAACGCTGCCTCCCGTACGGCTGGCGCTGGTGACTTGAGCCAAGCAGACCCTGCCGCACGCTTCGTGCCTCCACCTGTTAATCAAAACGGTTCGACGGCTCCTGGATCCCAGCGATCAAGGTTCTTCCCACCCAGCCGTGATGCGGACCAGGCAGCACCACTCGCCCCGGAGACTGGCAGATCTCACTCTCCCTCTCCCCCACCTCCTGATATGGCCGGGCACCCTGCTTTTGACGGCGACATGGCACATCCCCACGTGTCACTGCCACCAACAAGGCCTATTGTGAAATTGCCACCTGCAGCGCCATCTGCTCTCCCAGCGTCTCAACGCCCCGGACAGCCCAGCTCTTCGCGGTCTGCATCCGCTTCCCAGCCTCATTCCTCCCGGCCCTTCAGCTCTTCGGGAGCAGCTTCCAATCACAATGCACCAAACTTCTGGCAAGATCGGATCAAAAATCTTTTGGCAGACAACTCATCAAACCCTCCGAGCGTGGACTCATCGAGCAGAACCAGCCTGGCGCAGCCAAACCACCGCGCGGCAGCCACTGTCTCATTGCCGACCATCTTCGCCCCAAGCTCAACAATCGACGATGGCTCGTTTGCCACCAAGACGATGGATGAAGATTGCTTCGAGGAGCAGGAGATGGGATCACTTCCGCCAGTCCATCTTCCGACGCAGGTTCCAGAGGCGGCTTGGGAGCCCGCCAAGCCGCCACCCCGGCAAGATCGGAGGCTCAAGGAAGCAGTCACCACCAGTGCTGATGCACTGATATTCCACCCGGAGGGTAGGAGTTATATTATTCTCTTGCCTAGCATGTCAGGGCGTAAGATGGTTGCGATGGCCGCGTCATCTGTGAACAGCTCCCAAGGCCGGCGCCCTCAACGCGCTTCGCGTTATTCCTCTTCATATCGTGGCGGCAACCGAAATCGGGAATCGTCTGAGCAGGGTGCTCCTTCAGGGTCGAATTTCAATCGAGGTGGCCGCGGTTCATACCGTGGCAGATCCGAATGGAATCGTGCTTCAGGCACACCCATTCAGACCCAGTAAACAGCACAACGCTACGCGTCGAAAACGATCGTCTGAGGACACATATCTCAAGCGGTCGAACCTATTCGTTTCATCCAGAGCGGACCTGTAATGGAACGAATCACTCCTGGCGGATTCTCCTGTTCGCTTCTGGGCTACGTCTCAAAACTGTTCTGATTCCCAGAGCCAGTTCTTGTACAATTTCTATAATTCTTTCAGGCCACATCATCGTTTCTGGCATTTTCCATGCATGCAATTGCGAGCGGTCTTTAAAGTTGCTGGCCATGGACGCGACGAATCGACGACACTGCGGTATGGATGAGTTCACGAAATTCACCTATCGCACGGTGAAGGCGTACGGATGGGGGGCTGGTCGGATCCTGTCACTAACCGTCCACAAAAAAAAAAGAGAACCAATTGGAAATGGAGCGGAGAGAGGTCAATCCGGCAAGGGGTTTGGTTGATGGACCATTTATGTTCCGGCCTTTCGCGACGGATCGCAACCCATTGTCTACTGTGCCAACATGGGCACATGCAACATAGAGTGAGGACGTCACTCTGTTACTGAGAGAAGCGCAGCAAACCAGACATGTCTCGTGAAGCAACGGACAGAAAGAAATACGTGTGAGGCAAAGGAAAATTGGTTTTCGTGTGAAATGGGGGGTTCCAACGCGGACGGGACGCCCTCATCTCGTTGCTGATTCTGCGGTCTTGATCAAGATGTTGAGACCGAACTGCTACGTGCAATAGGGGAGAGAAAGTTGCCACGAGGTACACACCTACAGTGGCCCTGAGACAACCTCTTCAGCACAAGAGTGATATGGACGATATTGTTCCTTCAGGACCGGCTTAATCCTAGGCAGGAACACAATACAAATGATTCAAAACCGCTTCATTGACTGTTGATATACTGGTGACGATTTTGTTGATATTTGTGATGCTGATAACTCGGAGGGAGTTGGTGAAGTTCATGCCAGTTCGTGAATTGAATCGTACTCTCTGCTTCATACAACAGATTGATTCAAAGCATGTTCTCATCGTCGCTGCTACGAAGGGCACTACATTGACAAAGTGATAGTAGTGACACCTGGCATCACGGAATCTGTAGCGAATTATAATGCGTAGACACGGTGTGAGAAATGTAGCAGTGACAGACATCAATACTCAATTCATTCAAGGAATAAATCGTGCTGACACAAGTGCAAATACAATTTTGCATCTAAACAGAAAACACCCAAGCAGTATACACACATTATCATGGCTTACCCTCCCTCCGTTATGACATGTCTCGTAATTGATGTCTCGTTCATGATTTCCTACTCCGAAACTCCACCCTTTGATGATGATAACAACAAATGTAGCCAACGCCTCAGAGCCGAAAGGACATCACTAGCTGATCTCCTCAAGCGCACAGTTGGGGTGAAGCACATAGACGATGTCCTGCTGCTGGGCCTGCGGTGCCGCAGACCCTTCGGCGGCATCTTCGGCGGCGGGGGTCATGCCTTGACCACGTATTCCCATGAGGATGTTGTCCTGTGGTGATTAGGAGCGTTAGCTGATATCACTCCATCACAAGGGGGTTTATCAAAGAGGGACAGCTTACCTTGACCATCTTCTTCAGCACCATCTTCGCCAGGGCGTGCTCCCGGTTGTAGTCCTCCTCACCCTGGAGCTCGTCCTCCTTCTGCTCCAGGTACCACTGGATCAGGGCCTCGCCCTCAATGCCCTCGCCGCTGCCAGCCTCGTCATCGGCGATGCGCTGGACGATCATGTTGACCATGCTGATGTACTTCTCGTACGAGATCGTCTGCTTGCGCCTCTCCGGCTGTGCGGACGCCTCACCAGCGTCCGCCATCTCCTCGTCGGCGTGTTCCTCGCCCATCTCGGCATCACCATCCTGGTCTGCGGGGACGCCGGCAGCCTCTGAGGCAGCGCGGAGGAGCGTCTCCGCGTCCTCGACGGCCTCGTCATCCTCATCGACCTCGACGTCGTCGTGCTCGACGGAGATGATACTCTGCCTCAGGAGATTGTACGCCTCGTTCACCATGTCGGGCGTGATCTCCTCTACACAGTTCGCCTTGGCGATAGCCTCGGACAGCCGGATCATACTCTCCAACTGACGAACTGTGATACGGTAGCTGTTCTTTCCCATGCCTCCCTGCGCGTCATCGGCGCGTAGCTCACGGTACCGCTCAACGAGAACTTCTTTGGACTCTTCGGTGAACTCGGGCCGGAAGGTACGCGCGAATCGGATATATCGCTGCAGCTGTTCCGTGCTGAACTCGGGCTCGACGGCATCGTCGCGCAACTGGTGGATACCAACGATGTGCTCAGCCAAGTGACGGTCGACCTTCTCATTGCATTCGTCGAGGATGACGAAGAAGAGATCGAAACGGGACATGATGGGCGCAGACATGTTGATGTTGGCACGCAGTGTGGTCTTGCGGTTGTACCGACCGCCGACAGGGTTGGCGGCCGCAAGAATGGACGTCCGCGCGTTCAGGGTGGCTTGAATACCAGCTTTGGCAATAGAGATGGTCTGCTGTTCCATGGCCTCGTGGATAGCGACCTGGTCGGCAATGTCCATCTTGTCGAACTCGTCGATAGCACAGACGCCGTTGTCAGCAAGCATGAGAGCACCCGCTTCGATGGTAAACTCGCCAGTCTCCTCATCCTTCACAACGGCGGCCGTCAGACCAGCAGCCGAGGACGCCTTTCCGCTCGTGTAGACAGCGCGAGGCGCGAATGAGCAGACGTATTTGAGGAACTGTGACTTGGATGTGGAGGGGTCGCCGACAATGCAGATGTTGATGTCGCCTCTCAGCTGCATCCCCTCGGCAGTGGACTTGTGAACACCAGACATGAGCTGCAACAGGAGCCCCTTCTTGACCACTTCGTGGCCGTAGACCATTGGCGCAAGAGAGTTGACCAGTCTTGAGTAGATGTGGTCGCTGTGCACCATTTTCCGGAGGTCCTCAATCTCCGATGGTCCAAATGAAGCAAGGACTGCCTCTTGGGCCTGTTGCGCGTTCTCGTTATTCGAAGAATTCAGAGATGCAATGATATCTGTCACACCACCACCCAGGTTCGTGGTGTCAGGAGCTACCATGCAGGCGAGGAAAGCAAGGCGGTATGTCAGATCGCGGACACCGAGTGCCTTCAGGCCACTGATACCACTGCCACCAGCATCGCCACCGCGAGGATTGTTGCGATCGTCACGAGAAGCTTGAGCATGGTTGCCCGGCAGGCCCAGTTGACTGACGTCTGGTACGACGATTAAAGCACCTGTGAAAATGCACTTCTCACCAGCCTTGGCCCGGTCAACGATCTCACCCCGGAGGATGACATCCATAGTCCGAGGCATGCTGCCAGTAGGAATCTCAGAGCTGTTCTCCTGTATCCGGACCTTTTGCCAATCGACGAATGTGCTCTGGCGGATGTCGAGCTGCCAGGCCTGGCGGTTGTTGCAAGTCGCATTGGGACATTGAGTAGGCTCGGTGTAGCGGAAGGTCTGCTCGACATTGGGGATGACAACACGGCACGCCTCGCACACAAATGTGGCGACTGAAAGCTCGGGCCGTACCTCAGAGGTTCTTGTGACGGTGCCTGAGATGGAGAGGAGTTGGCCGATGTTTCCAGCACGAAGACTGCGGACTCTGGAGACTAGAGGCAAGTTGTAAAAGGCGATGGAAAAGACTTTGTCGGTCTGCTGGTTCGTAGTCTTGCTGCCTGGACCCGACTGGCTGCCAGAGCCAACGTTGCTGGCGCCAGAAGTGGTCATGGTGCTGGACGCGGTGGGCTGGCGATGCTCGCGGAAGTAAGCCGGCTCATGCTTTGCGATCATGTTGTGCAGAGCGGCGGTGAGGTAGGGCAAGAACCGATAGTACTGATCCACAATACCGTCCGCAAGTGTGCCGTCTGTCCATGTCTGAAGGTGTTTGAAGTCGACGTAAAAGGTTGACAGTGCATATGCGCGCATGCCATGAATTTGCGCAACATAATATTTGTCTGTGGTGATGGCGCTGGATGTAGGAGGACCTGAGGAGGTAGGATCTTCTATGAACCTGGACATCGTCCTGTCAGCACGGATCGGAATAGCAACAAGCGAAATCAGAGGCTCTCTTACCCCTCAATGAAGTCTTCGAAATGTTTCTGGACCAACACTCCAAGTTTGTCCTCGACCTTGGGTATATTTTGTGTGTCTGTTGGGCGCCGGTTGGGGATCTGGTCGTCCTCAAATCCTTCGTTGCCCTCATCATCACTTGGTGCGCCGTTGCTCTCAGAAGGAGGACCGCGGGGTCGGCCTCCCAATGAAGAACTCGACGGGTTTCCGCGCCGTTGCCTTGGGGTTCTCGAAGGGCCATCGGACATGGGGAAGCCAGCGTCGCTGGACACTGCTGCTGCCGTTGCCATCTTTGATACCAATTGCTTGTGAGGCGAGGTGAATATGGAAGAAAAAGTGGTATGGCGGGCGGGCAGAAGGCTGGAATGTCAGGAGTCTGGTTATGCAAGAGTTTGGCGGGCGCAGTGCAATCAATTAACTTGGCCGATTAATTGTGGAACGCGTGGAAGGCGCGTCGCGTGTCAGGGACGCGGCGAGGTAAAGTGGCTGCATGAAGGCTAGGCCGTAAATGGAAGTATGTTTTTTTCTATGTGGCTTGGCCAACCAACGTATTGCAGTGAATACATGCGTCTTCTTCAGCGCCAATAGGACTGTGTGCCTGAGGGAGCCTAAAGCGGTTCATTGGCAATTGAATTGGTGCCTCCGAAGATGATAGTGAGGTTTCAGTCTCCTGGGTATTCCACAGAAAAGCAGGACAGATTTGGAGGATGACTTTCGCCTGACTTGACCCAGTACCAGCTCACTGCCCCTTTTCCTCATAAGAGTGTATCTGAAAGTGTCAGTACATTATTGAACCTGCTGTTCACGTACTTTACGCACCTTCTCGGCTACTTCCATCCATTCTTGGACTCCTCTGACGTACGGATCAGAGGTTGTGTCCGCCATAGACTCATGACCCCAGATCACAATCTCGTCAAACTCTGCCTTCGTGTCGAGCGTTCCCAGTGGCATATCGTCCTCTGCATCCAGGTCGACGACCTCGGGCTCGTCTGGCCTGGGTGCTCGAGGCTCGGGGGGCTCTGTCTTGTCGACCACGACGCCTCGGTAGCCCTCCGGGACTTTCAGCGCCTTGCCATGCAGCTTCCGGCCTCTGAAGTATGCCACCCGCTTGCCATCTGTGGCAGTATCAGCAAATAGTGTCTTCCGTAATGGGTGAAATTGAGTTACCTGGCTCTTGCGACGGTTTCCAGTACGATTCTGTTTCGCCGATGGGACCGTCGTGCTGGATTCGACAGGGGAGGACATTGGGTGTTGCCTTGCCACAAGAAGAACCCTTGGGCTGGCTGACTGAAAGCATCGCCTGTTCCATATTGGCTCGTGGATTCAACGAAGCGAGACAAAGTTGTACTTTCTACGTATTTCCTATCCACTTGAAGCGCTATAGGGTTGAAGCTGACGCGCATCCACATGAAGGCGTGTCTGCTTCGACGCGTAAATTGATGCGCGATAGGGAACCCTTATCTCGTCCAGGTAGGGTCAGGGTTCTGTAAGAAAAGTGTCACCCCCCTGCCAACCCACCCAGACATGGATGGATGCATCCCATCGCATCCCTGGGTCTGTTTCCCAGACATTATGGTCTACAATGTAGTGCGCGGGGCCATCGGTCCAGCGGTCTCACCACACACACTCCCAAACTGCGTCAAATACAACGGATGGCTCGAGTCGCAGAATCGGACAATTGTGCCAGTCGTTCTGTCCGAGGCGGCTCAACATGGAGGCCGAAGAGGATTGTTCAAACATCGTCGCATCCCGCGGCGCAAAGTCTTGACGTCATGGATGTTTACAGCTCGGCATGAACCACTGCAAGGTGGGCCCCGCTGCTCCTTCGTTTTATCTCGACGCCCGATGGTGAGATCTGTGTATCGTGAGCTCTCACTCCGTGACAGACTGCACCGGGCTGTTGGCTACTTGTAGTATGAAGCGGTGTGCGCAGGGGCGCCCGGATGTCGTGGCGACCGGGTTCTCGAAGCATTGGACCCCAGATGTTGCCAGGACCAACGCCGTTGCAACCACACGACCACACCCTCAGAAGGGCAGGATTTGGCTCTGATCCTCGCGAGATCTCCAATGCTTGACAGCTCCGCACTCGGCAATCAAACTGTTTGTGTGCTCATGCTGCTACCACCTGATTTCTAGCTACGCCGTAGCTTGGCATCCTAATTGAAGATCAGTATAGTAGGTCCTGGCAGAATCACCAGCCTGGCAGCCTGATGAGCTGGCTAGCCTAATAAGTGCCCAGACGCTGCCGAGGTGCCCGGCCTGGATGTTGTTCCCCAACACTCCCAGAGTTGGGACAAGCAGCCACAGCTTGCTACATATTTGCCGTCCGCACTCAGGTCAGGAATGTCGATCGCTCGCACGGAGGCGTGGGAGGTGGCAGGCATGTGGGAGGCTCGCGCCAGCCCCGTGCCCCTCTGCCCCTCAGGCCCCTCGACCAGCTCGATGAGACAGTCCCATGCGAGAGAATATTGACAAGCTGATAGCTGCACGGGCTTGTAGCTCTGGCCCAGCCCCACCACACCACCTTTGTTCCGGTTCGCACAGTTCCTGAGGTTGCAGGGGTCCCTGCGGTTGGAATTTGCGGCATGTCTCGCCTGACTGGAATCCAGGTACGAGGTACCGGGGCAGTGATGCGTAGACTCCCGCGTGTGCAACGGTAGGCTGGTCTGCGCATGCACGGCGCCTGCTCGCTCCCCACATGTTGGGTGCTCTACTGTACTTGCGCATTTCTCTCGCAATGATGAGCCTTCCCGGCAGGCGCTTGACAAAAATCAAATGAGTCTTGCGCATCGGGTGAGGCTGCGGGTGCGGTGCTGAAGAAACACCATAGCGTGGCGGCATGGAGAGCTCCAACGACATGGCTTGGCATCGCAAATCGACTACCGGCCCTGGCCTTCCCGAGCTTCAAGTCTGCAAGCCCGCCGGAATCTGGTCGTGACCTTCCAGCACCTTGCCGAATGCAGAAACAGCCGAAGTACCACGGTGCCTCGGAACTGCCCATATCCTTGTCGCAAAGAGCTTGCTACTGGACGCGCACAGTCACAGCGGAGCGATGAGGTCAACGAGGCCGATGGTACCTCCCCCTGCTTTGCGACAGAGTAATATGGGCACTCCTTCCTCTTCTATGCCGCTATGCGACTTTGTCGCAAGACTTGCATCCTACCTGCGACCTGGCCCCTCCTACGTTTCCTTCTCTGTCTGAACCCCACTGCTGCTCGTGATAATGTGCTGGGTCGCCAACTCTTGAATTGTCCCACCTGCAACAACGAGCTCGCACTCTCATCGCGCGAACTCCTAGACAGTCGATCCGGCCTGACTTCCCCTCCCCCTCCCCGCCGACCATGCCGCTGCTCCCCAGCTTCATCACGCGACCGCCCAGCCAATGGGTCCAGTCAGCCCGCGGCACAATAGGAGGCTTCACCTGGGGTCCAAGCGTGTCTGCTGCGAAGTGGGCAGTTCATTCTGTATTCAGTAATATCCAGGTGGGAACCCTGGTGCTCGTGGACGAGGTCGACGGCACCAATCATGTCTTTGGCGAGAAGCTGGGCTCTTCCAAGCTGCCGGGGAGGGTAGTGGTGAACGGCGCGATCAGTGTTCCTAGGGTGGAACTGGTGGTCAAGAAGAGCGCCTTCTGGATGCGCCTCATCCTGTTCGCAGACATGGGTTTCTCAGAAGCGTATATGTTAGGAGAGGTGGACTGCACCGACTTGACGGCATTCTTTCAGGTAATGCCGTTCACCTCTGCCTGCGAAAATAGTTGCCATGCCATACTAATAGTACTTCACGGTGTAGCTCTTCCTGGCGAATCGGGAGCAATTGGGTAACGGAACGACCCTGCTATCGACCTTCTCGAGCTACGCTTCAGCGCTGGCCCGAAGAACAAACACCATGTCGAATTCCTTGCTCAACATTTCAGCCCACTATGACATTAGCAATGAGATGTTCGCGGCCTTCTTGTCGCCAGATATGACCTACTCATGCCCGATCTGGGACAAATTTGGCCCGCCCGACGAGACACTGGAAGAGGCGCAGCTCAGGAAATTGCAGGTTTTCATTGATGAGGCGCACATCAAGTCAACGGACCATGTGTTGGAAATCGGGACGGGCTGGGGCTCCTTTGCGATTCTAGCCGTGCAAAAGACAAAATGCCGGGTCACTAGCCTGACACTCTCGCAAGAGCAGAAGACACTTGCGGAGGAGAGGATTGCAAAAGCTGGCTTGTCGGACCGGATAGAGGTGCTGCTCATGGATTATCGAGCCTTGCCCGTGCCCCAACGACCTTACGACAAGGTCGTGTCGATCGAGATGCTGGAGGCAGTGGGGCAGGAATTCCTGGGAACCTATTTTGCTAGCATCCACCGGCTTCTAAAGAAGGATGGCGGAATCGCAGTCTTCCAATGCATCACAATGCCCGAAGGACGACATGAGGCCTACTCGAAGAGCGAGGAGTGAGTCGTGACCAAATCGCAAGGTACATGCCGTGGTGCTAACCGTTGTCCAGCTTCATCAACCATTACATCTTTCCGGGTGGCTACCTCCCCTCGATTACTCAACTAATCGACCACATCAGCAAAGAATCCAAAGGAACACTTGTTGTTGAGAAGGTGGATAATATTGGGGGCCATTATGCCAAGACTTTGAGACTGTGGAGAGAAAGTTTTATGAACAACTTCGAGTCCAAGATCAAGCCTGCCCTTCTTGAGAAGCATGGGGATATGACAGATGAAGGTGTTGCAGTGTTCAGGAGGAAGTGGGAGGTGAGTCTCACATTGGAAACAAATCCATTGGTCCCCACTGACGAGGAATCAGTACTACTTCAGATATTGCGAAGCCGGCTTCCTCGCCAAGACCCTGGGGGATGTCATCATTTCCGTTGGACGAGACGGCGCGATGGAGTTAATGGAGGGAATCCCGAAGTGAGCCACCCCACTCGTGTTGCCAGAGCCTGGATTCGGCCAAGGTACGAAACGCGTGATCACGCGTTTTTCTTCGATTCATCCCTTCACCAGTAGCATTACGCTGTTGCGGTTCCGTGTACCGCGTATTAGACTAGACGAAGTCGAAGATTTAATGAACATAATTACTGCTCCGGATCGATCAATTTCGCCGCTTCTTTTTTGTCGTCTTTTTGGGCTTCGCCTTGGGTTTGGACTCGGTTGTCTTGGGGACGAAGTCGGGGTACCGGCTGGCATGCTCCACGTCGAAAGCGGGCTTGTATCTCCTGAAGAGTAACATGGCGACCCGGGCATCTTCGATACTGGAGTGCTGACCAGTCTGGATCTCGACACCCAAGATCTCCCTGGCCAGAACCCGCAGAGCTGGCTTGGGACCGTGACCGTACTTCTTGAAGCCGGAAAACTTGGCCGTGTCGCGGATGTCCTTTCGCGGGTGATCAAGCATCAAGACATCCAGATCATGCTTTAGGTCGTGGCCCACGAGGATCCTGCCACGCAGAAGCTGCGCCGCTTGAGCCTGCACATCTGCGAACTCCCTTGCCGCGGCCATATGCTTAGGGGCGATGCCGCTGATCCTCGTCCTCCAGTCCACAACACGTTCCTGGGGTCGGACATACGAGTCGAATACCTGGCGTCCGTGGAAGTCGACGATACTGACTCTAGCCAACGCGTGTGCGTAGCCTCCTTCTCCAACGCCAACCATCTCGCAGTCGATGGCAATGTACTTGCCGACCTCGAACCCGGGAGCCAGGCTCTCATTCGGGCGCACAGCAGAGGCGGTAAGCAGTGAGTTGTCCTTGGCACCCAAACCGTACGCTTCCGAGACGGCTTCCGGCGAAATGTCGTTGTCTTCTGCCCATAATGCGAGTGATGCTGACATGCCAGGCTGGGACTGTGAGGCACCCATGTTTGACCTCTGAGATGCTTTCGAGGCGCTAGGTTTGGGACCTTGAGATTTCGGCCTTGACTTTGGCCGTGATGAGCCGCCCTTAAGTCTCTTTGAGGGCTGTTGCGAGGCTTCGGCCCCAGCGCCGTCGTCAGCCTTCCTCTTCTGGCCTTGAGACTTGGTCGACTGTTGCTTGATCTTGGCCTGCAGCTGTTTCCAATTTGACGATAGTTCAGGCGCCATCTTCTAGACTTGTGAGACCAATCCACTGGATGATGTCGAATATGTTTATTCGATCATAGAGCCATTTTCAATTTGCGAAATAGTGCTTTGAAGGCCTTTGCGCCCCTGGTCCTCAGGGTGCTCGAAGACTGTCAGGTAGAGAAATCATGTCTCACTGAAAAAGCATGCTTGAGGATTACAAGGTTGCCTGCCGAGAGACGCTTGAGGCCGTTTTGTCTGGGTGACTTTAGCGCGGGCCGGTCGACTAACGCTTATCAGATATCTAGCCCCAGTTGGTTTAAATTTGTTAGCGACCGGATTAGCTCTCTGCAAGACCTGCTGTAATTGCTCTGAAAGGCGCTACAAATGTTGCGGTCGCAAAGCCCGTCGTTCAATCAATCAATCGATCCATCAAACATAAATCCATCCACGACCAGTCCACGCTGCCGAAAATCATCATGAGTCCTGGCGTCCCTAACGGGGAGCCTGTCGTTGGCAGCGATGGATCGCGAAAAAAGGGCAAGGCGACACCCGACACACTCGTGTAGGCAAACATGAATCCGTTACCATTCCCTGGCGCAAATGTTCAACCCCCACTAACGAACACTGCTACGTAGGGTCGGGTGCATCGCCATGGTGGAGAAGAATGGCCAAGCTCGACGCGCAGAGATCCTAGGCATCAAAGACACAAAGAGTGGCCGCCAGTGTTACTGCAACTTTGACAACTTCAACAAACGACTTGACGAATGGGTGCCTCTCTCCAGGATCGACTTTGAGCAAGACGTCGAGTGGCCAAACCCAGACAAAGACAAGCCCAAAGACGGTAAGACCAAGAAGGGTGCAGTGGCACCATCCAAGAAGGCACAGCCCGGGAAGAGGCCACAGAAACGACCTCCACCAGGGAAGCGGGAACAGTCAATCACTTCGGAAGCCCAGACACCGCACCCATGGACCGACTTTGTCGATTCCCAGTCGCAGACGCAGAAGGGGACCCCCACTGGTGACGAAGGCCCAGAGGTCGCCACGCCGATTCAGGATGGCGTCGCTACGCCCGCGGCCGGAGATGAGATGGATGTTGACGGCGACGAGACGCCAAAACCCGACTCATTCAGCCGAGAGGATGAGATCGAGAAGCTGCGCACCTCGGGTTCCATGACACAGAATCCGACCGAGATTGCCCGCATCAGAAACATATCGACGGTCCAATTCGGCCAGCACGACCTGTTCCCTTGGTACTTCTCGCCATATCCAGAGGTCTTCACTCAGGAAGATATTATCTATATCTGCGAGTTCTGCCTCAGCTACTACGGCAATCTCACCAGCTTTAAACGACACCGTCACAAGTGCACGCTGCAACACCCGCCTGGAAACGAGATCTATAGGGACGATTCGGTCTCGTTCTGGGAGATTGATGGGCGGAGGCAGCGGACCTGGTGCAGGAATCTCTGTCTGTTGTCAAAGATGTTCCTCGACCATAAGACACTTTACTACGATGTGGATCCCTTTTTGTTTTANNCGTCATGACGAGGCGGACGGATAAGGGCTGCCATCTCGTCGGCTACTTTTCCAAAGAAAAGGAGAGTGCGGATGGCTACAACGTGGCTTGCATCCTGACCTTGCCTCAGTACCAACGCAAGGGCTACGGCCGGCTGTTGATCCAGTTCTCTTACGAGCTGTCGAAGATCGAGGGCAAGCTGGGATCGCCCGAGAAGCCCCTCTCTGACTTGGGTCTCCTGAGTTACCGACAATACTGGATCGAAAATATCGTGGATATGCTACTCGAGTTCCACGACAAAGACGACAGGTGCAGCATAGAACAGATTTCTTCAGCCCTGGCCATGACCACGCAGGACGTTGAGCACACGCTCCAGGCATACAAGATGCAAGTTTATCACAAAGGTGAACACAAAATTGTCGTGCCGAATAGCCAAATGGAGGCTCACAACAAACGGATGGATAAGAAGAAGAAACAGCTTTGGAGAGACATCAAACCAGAATTGATCCAGTGGAAGCCGCCTGTGTTCACGGCTTCGAACAGGACCTGGGGCTGGTAGAGACGGCGATGAAGTCCGTTCATTGGGTGTACACATGAAATTTAGATTTCTAGCCAGCAATAGCGATGACATAAGATACCCCTTTTGAGCATGATTTGAAATTCGAGACTCCCAGAGACAATTTTGAATGGTGTTAGATAAAACCTGAAATGCCCCAAACACGCTCCTTCTTGTATGAGTACTGCTATGGCGTACCTGACACCGGACGTCGAGACGGTTGGCATATAAAACCAAGTATCTCGTCCGTGAAAGCCATATTTCCTCAGTGGAAAGTCGTCGAGTTGAGGCACTCATCACCACAAGTCATCGTTATCCTTAATCCGGCCCGTGTCCTCCATATCCAAGCCGTAGTTTGGAATCTTTTGGATTTATGATTTTGCTTTCAGTAGGTTGTATTCCCAACCCCTGAAGTACTGCATTGCTTCGCATGCGACAACATGGCCCCGAGAAATGACCAGGCGTGCACGAAAATGTATTGAGATGTCTAAGGGCATCAGTAGAAGGCGTCTAGTTTGCCGCCGCCGGAACCACCTCGTGAAGCCGACTCCTCCTGGTTCCAGAGTGACTCCACAGTGCGGCCGAGGCGGGCGACCCCGTCGACGAGGTCCCGCTCCTCCTCCCAGGCAAAACACAACCGGATGCTATTGGGGAACTGTACCGCCTTCTCGTCACCTTTGACCTGGAACATCTCGCCCGGTGGAACCACCAGGTTCTCATCTTCCAGCGCTCGTTTCGCGATGGACTGGGCCGTCGGCCCCTTGGGGAACGTGATCCACACGAAATAACCCCCGTAGGCCCTCCCGCCGCCGTCCGTGGGGTTCGAGTCCAGCACCTCGATACCGAACCGGTCCAGGTGCTCGTGTACGGCCCTCATCATCAGCGCGTGCCTTCTCTGCAGGCTCGGCCTGCACGCCTCGTTTATGTGCCGCGCCAACTCGTCGCTCTTCATCATCTCGCACACGATGGTCGCGCTGAGCTGGCTGGGTGCCCCGCCGGACTTGGTCGACCCCGTCTGCGCGACCCCAAAGGCGAAGTCCCGCGTCCCCTCGACCCAGCCTGTCCTTATTCCCGGGCCGCAGATCTTGCTGAAGGATCCGTTGCTGATCGCGTGGCCGAACCACTTGCCGTCTGCCCGTGACTGGTCGTGTGCGCTGGGCCCGAGCGCAAAGTCGATGTCTGATAGCCTTGGGAGTATCTTCACCTTGGCTGGTGGTGTCCCCGAGGGAGGGACGGAGGAGGGATCGTCAACAGGCCATTGAAGGAAGTCGTAGACGTCGTCGCAAACGATGAGGCAGTCGTACTTGCGTGCTAGACGAACGAGGGCCTCTCTCCTCCTGAGAGTCATCGTCTTTCCGGATGGGTTGGCGGCAGAAGGAACAGCGTAAATGACATGTCTGTAGACCTTCCTGAGCTCGGGGGTTTTGTACACGGGTGTCTCGTCAGGGTCGGTCTTGTCCTTGAAATTCTCCAGGCCCCTCTCCAACCATTCTAGATCAATGCCCTCACCGTCCTCAGGAACTGCTTTTAGCCTGCCCTTGAAGCCAGAGTCCTCGAAGATTGCACATGCCAGATAATAACAGGGTGCAATGGCCCACACAGCCTTGGTGTACACAGGCTCAGTGTAAGACTGAAGTATACAAGCCAGTGATTGGCTTGCACCACCGGAGATACAGATTCTCTCAGCGTCTGCCTCGGTGCCATATGCCTGGCTCAGAAACCTTGACAGTTCTTCACGCAGGGGTTGGTAGCCGGGATCAGGACCATACTGTAGACCTAATCGAAAGTAAGCCTGTGTTATTGAACGGCCCAGAAGACGGATGAAAATGGTCCAATCTCCTCGAGTAATTCAACCAACCTGGGACAAAGATGTCGGGATCAGACAGGACTTTGTTGGCAGCCGCCTTAAGTGCCTCTGCTGGCAGTACATTAGGCGACGGCCAGCCACGGAGGAGGTTGATGGGGCGCTTCTTGAGCTCATCGGGTGGCGGTTCTGGGGGCGTCATCCTGAGAGAAGACAAGGGTCGTTGATATTGAAGACAAGAACTTGGGAAAATGCGAGGTCGGCCACAGTATTTCAGATGTCTTGCAAATTTGCAACATGCAAGCATTGGGCAAGTCAGCGTCCAAAGAGATGTCGTCAGTTCAAATGGTCAACGTAGTCGAGGGTTCTATATTGGCCGTCTGAAGCCGAGTACGGCAGTGATCCGGCGAGGCGATGGTGGAAGTGGAGAAGGGCCGTTGTCCGGCTTTCGGCGTAAGATCTGGCGGCGGCGATAAATTCAACCTAAGTTTGTCTTGTAATTTCAAAGAGACACGGTGAGTATCACTCCAGATTCTATATGGTATCTGAGAAGACTGCAGGAATAAATATCAATGTAAATTTGGAGAACTGCGGAATGAGAATGGAAACCCGCTACTTTGGCCAGTCTTTTTAGGTACTGTGCAATGTACCACCAAGCCTTCGCCAACGCAACATCCGGCGTGCCTGAACCCGTTTCTTCAGCCCTACGGGCTGGATTTCAAAAGCCCGCCGATCTGTCAAGCAACTGACCGGCCCGCACTCTTGATGGCCCACTCTGTCCATCCCAGCACAAAATCATCGCCACGGTGCCCTGCTTTTTCATTCTCACATTCGACTTACACGCCTCACGCCTCACGCCGCACTTCAACTGTTGAGTTGCTCTGGACGAGTCGGAGTTGTATACCCCAGACGTACTTGCACTCCTTTATGGCTAATGAGGGCCTCCTGGGCCACCTGGGCCACCGAAACCAGGACCGCCTCCAGGAGGTCCACCGCCGGGAGGTCCATCGTGCTCGTCCGATCCGCAGCAGCTACACGACTCCTCACATCCGCAGCACCCGCACTCCTCTTCGAAACCACCGCGCATGCTCATCTCCATCTGAGGCTCAGAGGTCTTTGGGGAGTAGTCAGCTAAACGTCCACGGTAGTCATCGAAAAGTGAGTTCCCCATCCATGGTCAGGTTGACTTACTGGCTGCCGGGTGACCACAACGTCCTCCGGGGCTGGTGCCTCCATGGGCTGTTGTTGTTGAGGTGGGTTGACTTCAGGCATTTTATGCAATGGGTTTGTAACGCGTAGAGTCGCTGTGAACTTTTGTTTAGAGGTTCCGTCAGATCTTTTCTTTCCAAGAGCCTGTTGAATCTAATCTCAAGGAACTTCAAAGCGAGGAGCGTATCTTCTTTCCTTATAATCCTAACTGCTTGTTTCATTCTACGGGTATTCAGAACACAACAAAGCATGGCCGCGCCATCACTGTGGAGTTGTGGATACCTTCAGCTTGACCATCATTACACGGGTGGAGCGCCACCTGCAGAATCACTACAACCCTGATGATACTTGCTGCTGAGCCTCGATGCACGCGTCTCCCAGCTTGGGCCGCTGCAACACGCTGCAAACTGTGGTTGACACTTTCAGCTCATACACTCGCTGTACCTCACGCATCAATTTGGTACCGACAGCCCGTAAAGGCCTAGATTATGGCTAGAAAATTACAGACACGCGGACAATCCGAACCGCACTCCTGGACACATCATATTTTGTGTGTTTTCAATCAAGGACCGATGCGGAGGCAGCCATCTCCTCTTCACTGGGTCGGTTGACGATCATGAGATACAGCACATCCTAGGAACATGTCAGCTAGAAGTCAAAACTCAGACTTTTGAAAAGGGCCACAACGTTACCTTTTGCAACAGCTTCTTCACTCCGCCGACCAATAGTAATGGCCCAGAACCATCAGCCGGCGATCTGCGATCACCATAGGGCCCGTGAGATCCGCGGCCGAGGGGCCGGCCAGCACGGCCAAAGTCGTGGATGCCACCCCTTCCGCGCACGCCCACGCCTGTTCCTCGCCCGAGCCCTCTACCAGCCGCGTCTTGAATCTGTCCCCGAGCCATCCCCGCCGAGACCTTTCCTCCCGTGACGAACGCGAGGAGGTCACCGCTGGACGCAGGGTGGCTTGGGTCCGCGTACCGGGAGCGGAACTCGGGCTTGGGAGCCATGTTCGCCATCTTGCTCTCGGGGTTGTCGCCGGCCCACTTCGCGACGGCCCGCCGGTCGAGGTAGTCGGTGACGAAGCTGCCACCCCGCTTGATGACGTTCTGCTTCTTTGCCTCTGCCCTGGGGCTCTCGGGCGTGGCGGAGGCGAGCTCGTCAAGTGCCGGGAAGACCAGCGGTGCTGTCTCGGGGAACTCGAAACTGGTTGCCGCGGATGAGGGCTTTAGGCGGCTCTGGAATTTGCTGAACATTCCTTTGCTCCCTGTTGAAGGATTCGTGATGGTTGTGCCCAGATCAAAATCGACGGTCGTGATGACTGAGGAGTCTTGGGGCTTCCATGTCATCAGCAGCGCGACCAGTCCTCTTGGCTTGAAGTACTCTTCGTTCATCTTATCAAGAAAAACATTCGTCTTGCTGCGGCTGTGTATCTCGGACGCAGCATCTGCCGCCATCTTTGTCGCTATCGAGATCGCAAGTGTGATGGGCTCGGGGACATTTTGTGCTGCGAGTGTGGCAAGGTTGATCGCTTGGAGCCACGGGTTGGGCTGGACAGCCTTGTTCAGCTTGTCGATAAAGTCGAGAAACTCCGGCTGATCGATCCCAACATCCTCGAGCAGTGGTGCGTAGGCTTGGATGAATCCACGCGTTCGCGCCTTCGGGCGTCGCTGGGTGATGACCACGGGCAAGTCGAGGCGCCCCCTGGGGACAGGCAGCTGTTCGGATTGGTGAGTGCGTATGAAGTCATCTGCTAGTGTTGATGTATCACTTGGGGCGCTCTGGTCGTTGGTCATCGATGTCTGGTTTGCTTCTCTAGCAAGATCATCCTGGGCTTCGTCGAGCTGCCAAGCGGCCTCATCGCACTCCTCCGGAAGACCTTCGCCGCCGCTTCGCTGTTCCTGTGAAGTGGCATGTTCGTTATTACTCGACTGCTCTTCTTTCTGCTTCTGTGCTCTCTTCTTTTCTCTGTGATGCTGTATGCTTTCTGAGGCGAGACCAACACCGGCAGCAGCACCCTGAACTAAGGCACCCAAGGGTCCTCCGGCCCCACGACCTCGATCACCACCTCTGCCAAGCATTGCTACTGCTGTGAACGACGGTGTATAAATAGATTTTTGACTGCAAATGGATTCAAAATATCTCGACTTGGAAGCAGTATATTTTTGAGAAACAGCAGTACATTGCTTGGCGAGAGGCGAAATCGGGCTCTTATATAGACTCTTGAACCTGTTCAATATAAGCAAAAGGATTGCTGCAGTCTCCAGCTGTGTAAACGATAGCGAAACCGATTCCTGCCGTTGCCAGCTCCGCCATCATGCGCATCATACCTGTATATAGACACATGGCCAATGATTCTAGCCTGTCGATGTGATGGGTATCGGAGACGGCCTCCTTCACAGGGGCTAAGGGGCCCACTAAAACATGAGGCAGCGGGAGATCCTCTGGCGGATTGAGGCTGAGCTGGGTCGGTGTACACTCCCAGCGAATGGCACCTTGACATCGTTCTCGTTATCGTTACGGCGCTCATCAATCAGCGCGGTAAGCAAGAGCTTCAATAGGTGCCTCACATTCGCTTACCTATTCCATTGCGCAGTGCGCATCCTTCCGGGCCCAAGCTCTGAGCGTTCCAGTCTGTCTGGGTCCTATATCGTCGCAAATCAGTGACGCAATCTAGAGCTGTGTTACATTTGGGCACAGCAAAGAGTTCGTTAAATTGGTTTGCAACGATAGGACGAGACTGAGAGGGTTGATGTCTCAAAGGCTCGAACAACTTG
>JACBFG010000026.1:1763852-1825192 GCA_013435955.1 Diaporthe sp. HANT25 | reverse complement strand
TTTTTTTTTTTTTTTTTTTTTTTTTTTTTTGAAAAGATGAATGAAGCATCCAAAAATATGATTATGTGCGTAACCGGATTTGTAAGAGATGGGAGAAGAATAAAAATGCTTTATAGGGTATCCTAAGGTCTGCTGGAAGTCGCCTTCTCACTAGCCGATATGTACAGGTTCTGGGATGTTCCTCCTTCAATTCTCCCATATATCGTATGGTGTGGCATCCTTGAATATCAAATGCGGTTTGCGGTTGGCCAAATCCAATATCGTCTCAGCAAATACACCATTTGCCCCTAGAAAAGGTTGTCAGTTATGAATAGCGTAGAGGGTCAGGCATGAGTGTTGAAGGAGATCTTACAGGCAAACCAACTCCCTGAAAACGAGCACACAATTAGTCAGCTTCAGTCGAACTTGTGTACATATTTTGCAGGGAAAGACTCACTGGTATATGCGTGTCCCGAGTTGACGTCGATGCTCTCGTGAATGAGTCCAAGCTTGGCAGTTTTCATCACATAGTTAAGGCATCCCATGATCTCGGCATCGTCGTCAGTTGTTTGCGCTTGAATCAACAAGCTCATTGGCCAAGCATTCCGAAGGCCAATATGAGGTCCTACGAAAATCAGCAAACACGGAATTCAACTACTCGCAGATATGGATACTCACCTCCAATGCCTCGGAACTCTTGTCCCTCCAGATAATACGGATTCGACGCTCGACTCAGGAGCATCTTCCGTGTGTTCTGGTAGACCTCGTCATCCGGCGGGACGAAACCCATCAATGGAAGAGCCAGCAAGCTCGGGTAGTTGGCATCATCCATCAAGATGTGGGAGCCGTAGCCGTCTACTTCGTATGCGAACACGCGGCCGAATTTGGCGTGCTGGACCACGCCGTGGTCCCAGATACCGTCTGTAATCTGCTGGCTCCATCTCTCAAACTTCTCAGCGGTCTGGACCTCGCCTGCAGCCTTGAGAGCTTTCGCCGTCCTCTTCAATTCTACCGCCATCATGGCGTTCGCCGGGATGAAGTAGCCGAGGATGGTCGCATCGTCACTCGGCCTGAAAGCGCTGCGAATAAGCCCCGTCCCGTTGTTGAGAGGATTTCCCACGCCGTCCAGGTTCAGAGTCTCGGTGCCAACGAAGGTCTGACGCTTGAACGTGTATGTGTTCCTCAGATACTGCCCGGTCGCAGGGTCGAACGTGGGCTGGCTCTGTTGACCCAGAACTTCCAGCACAGTCTCCAAAGCCAACAGCCAGCGCAGGTTCACGAATTCGAGGGAACCGGTGGTCTCGTAGAAGTCGTTGGCCAGGGTCAAGAAGTGACCCAGACTGTCTAGCTCGTACTTGCACTCAAAGACGAAAGAGGGCTCATAAGTCGGATGAACAAAGTCGTCCTGGCCATTGTAGGTGTTCTTAAGACCAGAAATTGGAGGTGGCTGGAACGCGTTGCAGTATGGAGCCTCGATCACGTACTCGGACTGCGTGTTGATCGCTCCTAGGATCAGGGTAAATATATCCTTGTCCTTCTTTGCAAGCGGCATATATGGAGACAGCTGGTTGCAGCTATCGCGGAGCCATTCAGCTATGATATCCCCAGTGATAATGAACGACTGCGGCCCCATCCATGCGCCGTCGTCCAGAGCGCTCCGACCGTATTCCTTCCTCTTGAACTTCTTAGTCCCATCGGTGTGGAATTTGACGGTCGTGTCTGTGGTCGAGGGAAAGGTGTTTTCGAACAGGCGGGCCAGGTCAGGGTCTTTCATTCGCGAGGTGACATCCTGAATGACCTTCTCGACAGCATCGGAATGGAACGTGCGGCATTTGGGATGCGGTCGCTGGAAAGGAAGCTGCAGAGGACCCTCGCTGTTGGGGGGACTGCGTAGAGTTAGCCACATGTCTGTTCGGCGCATGGGTGGGCCCAGACATACTGAGGACTTGTCGAGTATTTCGCATAGTCTGGACATGCCTCGGCATAGTCAAAGCTAGCATCACCGACCAACGGTTTCTCTTGCGCGTAGCCAAGCGGCCCATGTGCAAATGCGCCCAACTGGAGGAGGAGAACCGCGACTGAAGAGGATCGCAGGAAGCCCATCGTCTGGGGCGGACGTCAACGCTGACGAGACCAAGCGATTGAAACCGGGCGCAGATGGTACGAAGAGGTCTTATTAGCAGAGTGTTTGTTGCGTTTGCCAGCAGCAGATCGTGGCCGTCGCTCGTATCAGCAAAGCAAGCGATCCTTGCGGTTCCCTGAAGCAATCATTGGCGCGTGTAAATGCAAATGACGGACAGAAGCTGCGCTGAACGGAGCGGCCCCAGCGAGTGAAGAGCACACGTTACAACGAACAGGAACCAGGACAGAGAGGCTGGGAAAGGTCGAAGCTGGTCGAGGAAATGCCGATTCCCGGATGTCGATGTTCCCACGCGCTGGAAGCTTATTACCCCACAATGATCGTCGCACCTTCAGGGCAGGGGTCCAGCGTCTACTGTAATTTTCAGGGGTCATACAGGGGGGCGGTTCTAAGATAGGTTCAAACGCGCAAGACAGTTGCGAAGTCGTCCGTGACCCACACGATCTCGCCTGCCATTTCTACTCCAGACAGGCTAACTTCTTGTCTTGCGTCTCAAGCTGTGTCTACAACACTTTCGATGACCGAGCCCCTGCCACCCAAATCGCCTCTTCTTCAACAAATGCCAAGAATGGAAAACAACATTCTCCTCGTACGATTACTTCTTGCTGAAGAATGACATGATGTTGCCCTGGCCTTTCGTAGCTGCTTTCTTGGGCTTGGCCGGTTGCGAACCGCCGGCCTCCGTCTTCTTCTTTGCAGCTGGCGGTGCTGGTTCATCCTCCGAGAAAGACTCCCAGCCAGCCTCCTGGACCGTGACTGTCCCAAATGTCAACATATGCCTTCTAATCTCTAGAGCAGGTGGTGATTTCTGACTTACCCAAGTAACCCTGGTCGTCCATGACTGTCTTCTTTTTCATCACACGCCTCTTTCCACGGCGCCGACCGTTGCTGGCACTCGAGATGACCTCCGCTGGCTCTGGTTTCTCTTCTTTCTCAGGCTCTGGCGACGGCATCTCCTCCTCTGGCTCTTCCATCGGCGTGTCTTCCTTGTCAGGCTCCTCGTCTTCGCTCTCCTCCTCCATCATGCGCTTCAGCTCTTCTTGGCGGTCCTTTCTGGTCTTGCGTGCTGGGTCTTCTTCGTTCTTAGGCTCAGGAACGGTATCGTCCTCGCCATCATCAGAAAGTTCCTGCATGGGTGTATCATCCGCGGCACTTGCTGCTGTTGGCTGAGGAGTGCTAGCTTTCTTTGGCTTGGATGCAGCTTTGGCGAAGGATTGCATGATACCCCCGGAAGCTCCACGCTTTAGAGCAGGTGCCGGTTTCTTCGACCCTGACGGCACCGGGGTGGATTCCTTGGAGCCCGACTTTTGCTCCGGCACGGGTTCTTCCTTGACTTTTGCAGCCGATGCTGGCTTCAAGGTAGTTGATTTCGCTTCAGATGCTTTGGGTACTGCCACATTAGACCTGGGAGCTGTCCCGTGGCGCTCTCTACGCCGCACATATGGATTGCGAATGGGTCCGAGGGATTGTTGACGGTTGCCTGAACCGTCTTCGGCCGGCAGATCAATGATGGGTTTCGACAACTCCGCAAGTAAATGAAGATCCTACAAGAATTCTTAATGACAAGCAAGCCACACGCAGAGCGAACGAGTCTTACCTTCACAGGGTGCGTCCCAAGACTGTAAACATGAATTGAACTGACGCTTTCATATTGCGAAAGTACATCTGTAAGCAGATCAGCTCTGGATCCAGAGGTTACAAGGGCACCTGAGTCTACTCTACCCTTGAGGCTTTCCTCTGCCACAAGAGACAGCGTGATCACGGGGCCGTCATCCACCGCAGACTCAAGCTCTGGGGGTGAGCTTGTCATGTGTACATCACCGTCTTGTTGGGAGTGGCCGTTGGTTGAGGTGGTCTTCCTGATGCCATATAGCATGTAGGTTGCGTGGACAGATCCTGAGCGTTTGCCATTCTGCTCAGTGTGAAACTCGTAGAGCATCCTAACAAGCCTTGAGCGAATGTCTCTTGGATGCATGCGGCTGCACTCACTGTTTGGCAATGTTGACGTGAACTTTCAACGCCCGACTCAAAATCCGGTACGTGACCTTGGGAAATATTAGCTTGTGGTCTGGAACAAGTGCAGCAGCCATGGGGCGCTCACGATTTTGTCCTCTGATAGCACTTGCTCCGCGAGGTAAGTTTTATAGTCGTCCATGATGGAAGCAGGATCAATTACAGGCGAATTTCCTGCTTTGCGCAAATATCTTGGTTGGTAAGGTCATTAAATGGAGCTCAATCTGGAGATTTCGAGAGGCGGGAGTTAAGCGTAGGCAGGAAGAGCGCCTGGGCACTTTCTTTCGGACGCGTTACCTGCAGGGGTGGGGGTTGCTCTTTACGCGCTTTCACACGGCAGGTCGCGCCTCCCCAAAAGCGGACCCCGTGGCGGCTCTGCACCTTGCGACTTCGAAAAGTCCCCCAATATTCTTTGAGCCTTGTTTTATCTTGAATATTGGGACCGTCGAGACAACCACGCCAATTCGATCCAAGGCAGCAGTCCTCCGAATCACGTAACGCGCGCGCCCAAGCATGGACACCCGGAGCACGGGTCCCGTCACAAAGGACGATGCCTACGACGTATCCGACCCAACCGACTGGTTGGGAACACCTCTGGCAAGCCTGATGCCTGTCGAGCAATCGCTGCGATGTCATGTCTGCAAAGACTTTTTCAACTCGCCGATGGTCACGTCTTGCTGCCACACCTTCTGCTCCCTCTGTATACGAAGAGCCCTCGCCAGCGATGGGAAGTGCCCACTGTGTCGCGCTACGGACCAGGAGTCAAGGTTGAGGGGGAATTGGGCAATAAGAGAGGCTGTGGAGAGCTTTATCAGGGGCAGAGATTCCATGATCAAGCTCGCGCGACAACCACAGACTTCTGTGGCCGATGTCCCAGCGCAGACTCCGAAGAGGAAAGCCGATGACGGCACACAAGACGGCGGCTACAATTCGAAAAGGACCAGAATGTCTACCAGGTCGAGCAGCGCCCGGGCAGCGGAAGCTACATCGGCCATGATGAGAGAAGAGGCGGGTGAGCCAGAGGTGGAGGAGATCGATGCAGAGGAATACAGACCTAGTAGGCTGCTGCGCCGCCCCTTCACGGACTGCCGAGTGCTGGAGACTGACAAAACAAAATAGATGATGGCCTTGTTGCTTGCCCAATTTGCTCATGGAGGATGAAGCCTGAGAAAGTCGATAGACATCTCGATACTGATTGTCCTGGAGAGCCTCGACCACAACCTAGCGAGTCAAAACCAAGGAGCTTTGGCTTTCCGAGTAGCCGCCCTGCAGCCAACACCTCGACCAAACCGCAAGAGAGGCTGTCACCGCTTAATTACTCAATGATGAAGGAGGCTGCTTTGAAGAAGAGGCTTCTAGACATCGGGATTTCAAGTTGGGGCTCCAGACAACTGCTCGAGAAGAGGCACAGGGAATGGGTCATGATATGGAATGCCAACTGTGACTCGGCGCGACCAAAGACAAAATCGGAACTTTTGCGAGATCTCGACACTTGGGAACGGACGCAAGGTGGCAGCGCTCCCCCTAACTCTCATTCGGCCAACCTGGGTGCTCAGATCAAAGACAAGGAATTTGACGGCGTGGGATGGGCCTCAAAACATAGCGACTCGTTCAAAGACCTGATCGCAAATGCCCGTAAGTCTCGCCAGAAGGCGGATGGGACGTCCCGGGAGTCATCCCATGAAGCTCGGAACCAATCCTCTGCCGCCAGCGACATGACGCCCGAACAACGGCCAGATGCCATAACCAATGGACAGGAACACACTGAAGGTTATCCAATACGAGGCTCTGATGCAGTCATGGATCAAGGTATCACGTCCAGCCAGATAGAAACAGGCCAGTCGCCTCGAGGGTTACCCGGTGACAGAGTCGCACGACCTGTATCAGAGGATCGACCGCTGCCCCCCGACCTTTCTAGCTCTGGAAGCGCAACGACGATAGCTCCGTAGCAAGGTGTCTCTTCCAGGCCTGCAGAGCAAAACTGAAGCAAGACCAGAGCGTCGAGTGCTGCTCGTGGGGGGAACTTGCTAGGTTGACGCATGTCCCACTGTCTTCCAAACAGCGCACGCAATCCATAGAACTCAACACCTCATTCGCTCTCACCACGTCTTCACCAACAGGTTCTTCATTGGGTTTTCTTTTATCCTGATACCCTTCACATTAGCGTCGTGAACCCCTCCGACTGGTATATGTCCAACTCATAGTGAAATTTAGGTTGATTTGGGAACATTGAGCATGTGTCAATGTGGTCCAAATCTTGCCACCCACCCAGCTTTTGTTCTAGATAAGCTAGTAATGAAACAGCCATTGGCTTCCAGCGGCAGACGCCAGTGATGTAGATGATCCTGGCCTAGTCGCAAGTCTTGAGAGGGGTCGGAACTGCTACCAGAAAACCTTTGAATCCTGGAGGCCTTCAGATCGTCTTACGATGAGAGGACCTAGGTTCGTCAGTTTCCAGCTGCGAGATTCTCGAAAGGTCATTGACAGGCCGCCTCTCCTATCAGCCACAGGCAAGGCACACTGAAGCCTGACTGGCGAGAAGGACAGGCCTGACAATCACACCCTCCTCCATCGAGGGCTCCCGTCCCCAACTATTGGTTCCACGCCCGACTGCGAGCACTCGGGCCTTGACTGAACAAGCTGGAATGCAATGGCCCATATAATTTAACGTAGCCCAGCAGAACAACAGAGGTGGCGTCAGCCACCACATATCTTTGGTGCCATGTCTTTTAGCTGCTTCCAGCCGTACCTAATCGCGGGACGCCTTACCCATGGGCGCAGTCCCGATCGACTATTTAGGTGGATTGGCTAGGGAGAGGGCTGGTCAAGGCCATTCCTGCCCAATCTGATTTCGAGAACTTGACATGCAAAAGTCAGCCAGGGTGCTGGTTTGAAAAGAAACCTTCGCCAATATGTCCCGTGATGCGGGAGGCGTCAGAAGCTTTGAGCACGTCTCCAGAACATAACGGAATGCGCATGGGGTATGCCGAACAGTGCCGAACACTCACTCTGTGACCTTGATTTTGTAAACGTCATAAAGGGACGTCTTGCTCAAGAATCCCTCAACTTGATACAATCATGATGCTCTGTGTCCCACATTAGCTCGCCTCCTCCCTCTGGGGCTCGTCTTTCAGCGACATTTTACTCATCTCCCCTGAGAGCCCTTCAGCCTCCTGGCTCTTGTCCGCGATGGCCTGCGGCGCATCCAGATCCGCAAGTCTCCTCGCGATGTCCTCCGCTTCCTTCTGCTCCGCGGCCTCCCTCCTTGACCGCTCGAGCTCGTCTTCCTTGCTCGTCTGCTCCTGCAACATGGCCTCGAGCTCGTCGTCCAGCTCTTCCTCGTCGACCACTGGGCCCTGCTCTGCGAGTATACTGTTTATCTCGTCGGCCTGGCCCATCTGCTCACGCATGTGGTCCACGACCTCTTCCACGCGCTCGGCACCCCCGACCTGCGCGTTCAGTGTCTTCAGGACCTCCGTGCTCGCGCCCATGACCTTCACCAACTGCACATTGTCTGATGCCTGCTCGATCTTCGCCGAGACCTCTTCTATCTGGCTGAGCGTGGCGTACCGCTGCTGCAGTGATGTCTCGGCCATTTTCTTGGACTTCAAAGCTGCCATGGCCGAGACGCGGTTCTTCTTAGCCACCGCCTGTCTTGCTGTCACGGTGAGCTCTTCGATCTTGTTGTTCAGCACCGTCGTCTGATGGCCCAGATACTCGGCCAGTTCTGTAAGTGATGCTATTGTCTCGTCCTCCGCTGTGATCGCCGACTCCTGGTCATCAGGATTCCTGATCTTGACTGTCTTTCCGTCGTAGAGTAGCACGCCCTGATCCCTCGACATGAACCGCAGCAGGACCTCCATGTCCGTTTCGGACAACTGCTGACCCTTTATTATGGAGTCCTTGAATTCCGCTTGGAATTGAACTTTCGAGAATGTCCTCTCGAACCTCGAGGTCAGCCCCGCCGTCTGCTCCAGCACCGCTTTCGAAGCAGCCTCCACGTTCGCAACGACCACAAACTGCCCGCCTGGGAGCCTGTCGTCCGCGCCGAAAGTAAACGCCCCAGTGAGGCCCAGATGCCTGAAGCCCCACGAGGCGACGCTCCATGGTATTGAGCTCCATGGTTTGTAGTATATGCTCTCGTTGGCCTTCAAAAAGTCTTGTATCGGAATCAAGTCCCTCTCTTGAGTCGCCTCTCGAATCACCGCGCCTAGGGCCAGCGGTCGGCCATACTGCTTGCTTTCTAGAGCTCGTAGCAACGACTCGTCTGCCTTCAAGACAACGTGATTGGGATTGGGCGACGAGCCAGACCCGGTGGGAGCAAGGCCAGCGCGCACGAGCCCGGCGAGGCCACGCCTCCAGGCAGAGATGTTCGCTTGGTATCCGTCCGGGTTGGTGGATCGAAGACCGCGGAAATCGGAGTAGAGGGCCGGAACGCGTGCTCTGTATCAGGAGAGTCAGCTTTAGAATGGTGCCTCATGGTGGCAGTGAGGTAGGCTGACTTGCGAAAGCCCGGCTCATTCTCAATGAGCCATTCGAGGGCGTCCGACATTCTGCGGCACTCACTCGCCTCGGCGTACTCGAAAGTGTTTGGTTACTTCGGCAACGGGCTCTGGAAAGGATGACGTCGTGCCAGTATCCAGACCGTTCAGGATGCTGCCCTTTGACAGCGAATGTTCGATCTGGGTGACCAAAGACAGCTATGTGGCACCGCTCGATGGACGGACACGGGAACTGCCACAATGTAAATAGCAAAAGATCGGTGAGGGTTGCGAAAAAAAACGCGTGGTCCATTCCACGGTGCTTGAGCTCCCCCATCTGGGGACATGCCTTATCGCTTATCGGCGCGGGTCCCCTCCCTTTGGGAACCAAACAGTACATCCAGTAGGACAACATCGATTTCATCTTGGCAATCTCTCAAGTTCACAAGAAGCTCTACATATATTACTTGCACTGATAGGTATCCAATATGGTTTCAGAAGGCATTCACTTATCTGAGATAATCATCCGTCAACATTATTCACTTACTTGACCAGATCATGCAGCACGGCGCTCTCGGCCACTAATGAGATAGACCCCTGCTCTGACTGCTAGCAGGGGGTCTGCAGATAGCTCAAGCCCAGGGACGTCTCTCGGAACAGGGTCAAAGTTAGAAACCCTAGCTAGGTCAATATAAGGTCTAAACCCACGCTCAGAGGTATGGGTGCATCCATTTTCCTCTATGGCTTAGTAGTTATAAGCCTAGAGACTAGTTCTCCTATAGCTATTTAACAAAGAGAGTCCTATCCTAAGACACTCTCTAGTTTAAACCCAGATTAGAGCAAGGATTATCATAGCAAAGGGGAAGAGCCCAAGCAAGAAGAGCAAAATACCAGACCTAGCTAGTGTTCCTTTATATCCAGCTTATTTTCTATAATCTAAGGGGGAGAGTTAGAAACCCTAGCTAGGTTAATATAAGGTCTAAACCCATGCTTAGAGGTGTGGGTATATCCATTTTCCTCTGTGGCTTAGTGTCAAAGATGATCTGCTTCTGCTCTGCAGCATCGTCCTCTACCAGCGCTCCGAGAGAAATCGTGCCCAAATCCACCACCCGTCTCTCCTCAGGCCAGTGCACACAGGCATCATCAGTAACGTCGTCCTTCTCGGCGACCTGTGCCCTCAACTTGAACTCCACTGGGCCAACCTCAAGCAGCTTCGGTATCTCATCGAACAGGTAATTCTCGCTCCTCCCCTTGAGCTCCTCCTCGCCCAGGGTTTTCAGCCCGGCAGCCGGCACGATCCTGTACCGCACGTATGTCTCGTTCCCGCCGTCGTCGATCAGCCTGAAGGCGTTGATCCCAAAGAATTGCTCGTTTGCAAAGCTCTCCGGTGCCGGCTTAGGCGCCTGTACGAAGGCCCGCGCCTTGGGGTGTGTGCCGAGGAAAGACTCGACCGTGCCGTCTTTCAGTGCTTTGAAGAAAGCGAGTGCCTCGTCGCCGTTGGACCCAGGGAAGGCATCCACGCTGTGCGCGATGATATCCGTATGGACGCGCCGGGGGTGGGACGCGAGCTGGAACCGCAGCGCAAATCCATGGGGCCCGGCGTTGGAGGAGTTGTCTGGGACGTCCGGCAGGCCGGTGGCTGTTCGACGACGCGTAAGTTTCAAAAGGCTCTAGAGCGGGGCTGGGGACACTCACAATTCGAGAACCGAGCGATGATAGGGGTGGACTGTTGATTGAAGTGTGTTGCTATGGACAGCCTCTTTGCCTCTGGGCTTGGGGTGAAGGTCCCTTGGAGCAGGATTCCCTTTGCGTGTGCTGGACACAGAGAGCCGGTCAGCGTTTGCCCGTTGTCACTGAATCGGTCCTGAACTGGAGCGTCGACACTGCCTACCTGGTCGATAGCCTGGGTGAGGGCCAAAGATACCGTGGAGCGTATCGACCAAACCCTGGCTAGTCTCCAAGACATGCTCGTCCGTAGGAAGAGGCATGTCTATCCTGCGAAGATGTCGAGGTCAGCTTGCTACTTGGGAACGTTGTCTATGGCTTCTGTATATTCCATGAGATGGATCCTTGTGGACGGGAAGTATGACTATAAGTGTTCTTCCATTCGTCCTTCCGGTCCTTTGCATGGACCTCCCGCTGAGCTTAGCGAGCGACTCTTGTCGAACTTCTATGTATCTGATGCCATTCTAATTCCAAATTACGGTACGAAACCCTCCTTCATTGGGCAGGGCGAAGATATTACTGGTGATGCACCCTGTTGTTGCTGACTGAGGGACTGCATACTGGCGTTGGGCTAGCTTGATTTTGGGCCTAGGAGCTTCACAAAAGACACTAAATTTCCGTGACAGCAGCAATCCAGGCAGCCGGCCATGCCAGATATCACATTGGCGTGCTGCGACCAGACAAGGCTGCGTCGTGGAGCAAGCATGGTCTAGCACCAAGAAAACGGTACTAGGCAGTGCTAAAGGTGACGCTAACTAGAACGAATAGTGTGTGAGTTCAATCAGGTACCTAGAAATAATGTCTGGCACATCGAAGTCAGAGTCGTTGTTACCCGATGCCGCTGGCTTGCCCGGAGCCGAGGATTCGGCAGACCCACCGGACGGGCCGGTCCAAGAATCCGGGCTGGCGAACTGGTGGTTTCGCTGTTGCACCGGGCTCAAAGGCTGCACCACTTCAGGCTGTTGGCTTACATTGCCAGAAAATCAACCTCGTTGAAATTCCCGAGAAAGAGGTGTGCACATGACGCTGTCGTCGCGTTGCTGCCAGCTGCATGAGTTGTATCGTGGCCCAGACCGAGACGCGGAGCTTGTCACGACACAGCGTGCAACAGCATGTTCCTCTCGGAGGCCCGGCGCGCGAAACAGGGAGCCCATCGGAGAGTCAGTTGCCCCCGTTGACAGCTGCGCTACTGCGGTCACAAGACCGAGTTCCCGTTGCACGGATGTGTAACACATCGTCACAGAGTCCAAGTATTCATGTTCTGTTTGCAAGATTGCCACCGTCCGAAAGTGCTATCTCCATGTTTCAACAAAGTTGAGGCGAGCCAGGAACCTGTCTTTAAACGACGTCGCATTGTGGGAGAAGCTCGTCGTGTCGAAGATTGTCCGGCTGTCACATGGTGATGCTGGGACCTGTGCCAGCTAATCTTGCCTGCCCACAACTAGAACGAGTCTAATCCACGCCTAGGCAGTTCAGATGATCTAGAGCGGCTGATTCGACAGCTTGACACCTCAGTCCAACAGCCGCCAGCGCCGGCGGGACGGCTGGCGAACCTTAACGGCCAGGGAGGAACCCCGCTGTTCTGCCAGGAACGCAAAGTGTACGACGCGTTCGTCGCCTCCGACATGTCTGCTTGGTAACGTGATGCTCAGACAGCTGCCGGCTCTTACATGGCGTACGATTCGAGTATGTTCCGTTTCCTTTGAAGGTGCGGCCGCTCGTGTGGCAGAAGATGCAGCTTGACGTCGAAAGAGCGGTGGGGAATATGTTCGGTGCCCCCAATTCCTGGGTAGGGGTTCTGTCTGATATTGCTTCCTTCGATCGGATAACAACAATCTTGGCCAGGCAGCGCACTCAGGACACGAGCTCAGTCTCGAGAGGACGCAAAGCCAGCCCCTGCAAACAGGTGCCAATGCAATGCAACGTAATGCAATGCTGCAGCTGCAAGATGGGAGTGGCTGAAGCTGCAGCCCGGACGGAGGTGGGACACATGATGTCAAAACAGAAGAGGAGACGTTCTGCAGCAGGCTTGCACCGACTTGTCTAGAACCCCGACCCATTTTCTGACATGCTCCTATCAGAAAGAGACCGATGCGGCCGATCTCTACTGAGCCACACGATGCGCGGAACCACCTCGTCGGGGAGTCAGCCACTGACCACGACCGTGAGTGTCGCTCCAGCATTGGACTACACCAGGCGTTTGTCTCCGCGTGGCATGAGACACGCTCGTGGACAGGTTTCGCAATCAAGCCGCGGGAACAGTCTAGATTATGTCTCGGAATTTCCTCCGTGAAGACAGGGAAGAGACAAGCGGCAGAGCACCGTTGGGTGGAAGAGGATGCTGGATGCTGGATGCTGGACGCTGGTAGAATCTGAGCGATGAAGATGAGCAACCATCCGCGGGATGACATCAGTTGGCGGCCAACCCTGCTGCCCGGCGCTCAAGCAACCAACCACCGCGCCTCGCTCACCCTCCGGTCTTTGTGGCTCTCTTCGAACCCCTCCCACCTCCCAGATTCCCGGTCATCATTTGGCAAATGCCGGCTGGCTTGATGGTGTTCGCCTCTTGCCGCGTTGGAGGGTCAAAGTAGTTGGGGCTGGGGCTCTGGTGACATGCCTGGCATGCTCCTCATGCGTTGCATCAGCTTGCATCCGGTGTTGTCCAGTAGCAGGCCCCCTCCCACCCTGATACCGGGACCCTTGATGCAGATCTTCATGGTGCACAGTCACTGATATAGTTCCTACAAAAGAAGGAGACCCTGCCGTTCTTTAGCAAGGTGGGCTGCCAGCCACACAGGAGTCATTCCGCTGGATCAGAGGCAATATCAATATCAAGACAGGTCTTGCTTCATCGACCGCCCAATATCAAGAAAGTCGCCTCGCCTGTCTATCTTCTTTCACACTTCTGCTCTCTAGATTCTTTCCCCGTGATGCCCTCGCCGAGACGCCCCAAAACTAGCGTCGACTACCTGGATGGTCACATCAGCAGCGAGGATGAATCGAGCCACCATAGATCGACTCGGCCGCGTGGCTACAGCCCAAAGCTACAAAGAGGCATCTCAGAGACTTCTCTTATGAGACAGGAAAGAAAGGCCGAGAAACTCGACAATAATGACAGCCAGTTCGAAACCGACACGGACTACGACCCCAGAGACAAATACTATCTGTCAGACGAAGACGATCCCATGGATTCGCATCTACCCGAGAGGAAGGAGACGGCGAGGGACCGCTTGAGAAGAGATCACAAAAGCCATTCGAGGCATGGCAGCTCTCAACCTGGCTCGTCAACAAAAAGTGGACATACACATTCCCGCTCGCATGGCAGTTCTCACGGTCATCATCACCACCATCATCACCACTCACACCGTCACGCACATTCACATTCGCACTCCCATTCGCACTCCAGGGATCTCGATGGAGCCGACCAAACAGACAGACACAAACCATCAGCAACGCCTCCGAAGCCCTCGTCACAGGCCAGCCGCCCTCGGCCCAAACCATCACGAGCCAGCTCGTCCTACCTGAGCGCCATCCGCCGCCCGCAGGTGAAGCGAGCAGGATCGTCTTACAACTCCGCGTCCCGAACACGCCCCCGGGCCCGTCCTCGCCCGGTCAGGGGTCTGTCTCACAACAACAAGACCAACAACAGACAGACGAAGCCAAAGACCAATAAAATGCCCTGGGAGGACTTCCCATGGGAGGATGCTGCAAAGGTGGCGATGCAGGCCGGAGGAGTCGCCCTGATGAAAGTGGGCACAGAGCAGATGCCTTGGAGGACAAAGGGGACCAAGATCGCGAGCGCAGCTCTCGGTGCTGCAGTTGTGGATCATGTTCTGAAGCCCGACAAGCGGGGCGGTGTGAAGTACGCAGCGATGAGGCATCTTGCTGAAGTTGCTGTGGGCAATATGGTTGTCAGCCCAGCACTTGGGAAGGTTGGTAGTGGGAAGAAACGGTAAGGGACAGCATTGCTAGTTTCTTGGGAGGCTCATTGAAAAGGGTTCTCAGTGCCCTTTTTAGGCATGTTTTATCTGTGGTTCTCATTTAAATATCATGAATCTTGAAATCCAGGAAGGAGGCACACTATGGGGTGGGTTTGGGCGATCTGGTGTTCCTTGCATCAGCGGCACTACATGATCGGAGTCAACGGGGAGCGAAGGTTGTGGAACCAAGGCAGACCAAAATGGCGTTTCTGACACCGGCACTTCCTCTAATCTCATGGCATACGCTGGAGTCTGGTGTACGGAGATAAAATCAGGCTATCCTACAAATGCGAACAACTTCACAATAGGCTCTCGTTGTCCACTACCCAAGTATATCCGATGTACCCAAGGCGTTTGCCCAGTTCTCCGTGAAAGTGAAACACTGCGGGAAGGTTTCCGCCCAAACAAAGGAAACTGTGGGAATCTGACAGATACTTACGTAGCATTGGACTCTACTCGAGTGACTGCGCTCATCTGATAGGCCTCCAGGCAGCCAACGACGGAACCCCGCGTCAACACAAGTCTAACGCCAAACCAGGTATATAAGTGACAATTGCAGAAACTATCACAGCGAAGTAGCTAAACTCAATAATCAATGGATGATTCTTCGGAACTACCCATCACCGCTTCGGCGGTGGTGACTTCGCTTTTTGGCCGTCCGTTCGGCTCTCTGTCTCTTCTCAAACTCTCACTCCATTTGATTGATTTGGCAGCGAGGGAGCCGCTGCCTGGAGTCCAGACACTCTCCAGCCTATCGGTGCTCACCTTCTTTGGGAGCGTGGCGCATTCATCCAGGCGTCAGACTTGTTTTCACATAATGCAAGTCCCGTCCCATCATATCCAGAGTGTCAGAACGCGGCCACGCTGGCATTGCTTTTCCTCTGTGTCATGGCTTCGGCAGGTAGTACGATTTTGAACATTAGCTTGAGTTACATTTTGGTTCCAAGGTACTCGATTCCAAACTTTTCTCTTTTTTCTTGGAAGAAATGGTTTGATCAGGATATATAACGAATTGTACCAGTCGAAATCTAAAGAGAAGATCATATCACCGCCCAACCTGCCCCTTTATGACAGTTTTACACATGTACCATCATTTGAGCAGCACTTGAAGTCATGAGACAAAGGCTTACTGCTAGCAAAGCAGACTCCTCGGCCAAAAGACAAGTAATTTCCAGTCGAGATACTGGGAATAGCTAGCAGTATATAAGCCCATAACGTCACAACATGTATAATTGCTTTAAAAGTTCATTGTGGTAGTGTAATTATAACGTTGATCGCTTTGATTATTTCGACTCACTGGAGACTGTCTTGCGGGCGAGGACAACTGCGAAAACGACTCAGTCAAATGATAATATTCTGCTTCGTTCACTCTTACCTAAATCTCTTAGAATGTAGAAGATGGAGACTACAACTAGAATTTTTCGAAGAGATGTGTACTTGGGCTGTCCGAAGAGAAAGTGCGTAACGCGAAAAGAAAGTATGGAACAGGGTTTCCGAGTGCGTCTCTCATATAAATGTACAGTCCACCTCGCCCACCCCATGGGGCTCGGCCTCTAGCCCGAGTCTTGTCACTTCCTTCTCGACTCAAATTGCCTACGATATTTTGAAATGGAAAAGACCCAGCTCAGAATGAGATTTGCGGTTTCTAGAAAAACAAACAGGTCACATGGCTGTATACGCCCTTGTTCTTTGTTGGTGTGCTGGCAGCGAAACAGTGGGGATCGGAATTTGGTTTCCGGAGCGGTCCATCCCCGCCGACGATTGCCAAATGTGGGAATACTGGGTAAGTTCTCCTTCGTAGTAGGTGCGTGTGATCGCCCACGACTTCATTCTCTTCGGGCGCAGAAGCCGAAGGATACTACTTCACGAGACATTTCTTCAACCGCAGAAATTACATTGTGCTCCTGAATATTCGAACGCATCGCTTCTCCAGGTCTTCTCAACACCAGCGCCATACCCCGTCAACCTACTCATTCTACCACAGTATACCTACCAAGATAGGCCATTCGCTGTTCGCACTTTTGGGGAGACTCTCTACTGGTCAAAGGCCATCGATTCATTGCACAGATACTTCTCGTGAAAGCCGTGTGTTTGCTCTCCAACCGACCTGTTCCACAAGCTCATTGAGCAAGCACATCGGTACCCCGCGCCGGCTATACAACACGATCGGCTCCAGTAACAACAAACATGGCTTCGGGGAACAAGAGAGCCAAGCCTAGAAAACTTGCCGTTGGTGTCGTCGGTATTGGCCGTATTGGGCGCCAGCATGCTCTCAATGCCTTGCACAATGTCAACCGCACCGAGCTCTTGTGTGCCTGCTCACCGGCCCCTCAAGATCTGGAGTGGGCCGACGAGCATTTAATTCCCTATGGCGTCAATGTTTACAAGACCTTTGAGGAGATGGTCGCGGAGCCGGGCCTTGAGGCGGTCATTATTGCCTCAACTACGAAGTTCCACCACGACCAGGTTCGGCACTGCGTCAAACGCGGCTTGCACGTCTTGTGTGAAAAGCCGCTCTCCATGACGGTACCCGAGGCGCGCGATATTGTCGAGCTTTCCCGGAAGAAAGAGAATGCACACCTCAAGGTTATGACGGCGTTCTCAAGGAGATTCGATGATTCTTATCTCAATGCTATGAGTGCTATTTCCTCGGGGAAGATTGGCACTCCAGTTGTTGTCCGCAGTGAGACAAGGGACAAGTTCGACGACAGCCCTTTCTATGATCGGTATATTATGGCCAACCCCGGAATATTCATTGACACTGGCGTTCATGACATCGACCTAACCTTTGCGTTTCTGGGCAATGGGCTGCGCCCAAAGTCGTGCCATGCCATTGGCAACGTCTCGCGACACCACAAACTGGCTGAGATTGCCGATGTGGACAACGCAACCGGCTGCGTGGAGTGGTACCCGCCCTCCCCCGGCGCAGCTGCTCCGATCTCGTACTACTTCTTCTCACGGATCATGCACCACGGTTTCGACAACCCCACCGAGATCATCGGCACGGAGGGAGTCCTCAAGGTCAACATCCATCCTCACCGCGATTTGATCACTACGGGTAACACGAACGGCCTCGGCAACGACGTGATGCCTGACTTCTATGAGCGCTACGAGAAGGCTTTTGTGACTGAGCTGCGGGTCTTCGCGGAGGCGGTACTGGACGACAAGCCGTTACCTTACGAGTTGGACGTGGCTGTCAAGGGCATGGAGATTGCTTATGCGCTTCAGCAGAGCTTAAGGACGGGCAAGAAGATTGAGTGGGACGAGAAGGGGAATCTGAAATCACCCTCGAAAAGCCATATTTAGCAGACGCCTTCTTCTACCCTTGCGGACCTCGTCAGGTCCCCTGGATCCAATAGAATTCAACTCATTTCAGCCCTATAGGTACCCGCAGCTCATGTCACTTGGAGAACGAGTAGCTTACAGTCATGCCAGTCTAGACCATAAAGATCAGCAGATTAAATATTCTATAGAATTTTTATCTATCACTGATAATACATTTGGCGTGTGGCCAATTGACTTAAACACCGTTAACACCTTTAATCAACTCTGCAATCCTTAGTGATACCTGCGTTGTTCTGGGTATATCGTGGCCTCCGCCATGATCGAATATCTCCCGATCGTCACAGAAGTAGGCTAGCTGGATACCGGCGGACCACCTCGGATCTTTCGCCCCAACAAGGTGGACGGTTGGTATCTTGACCCTGATGTTGTCCGGAAATGATGTGAAATCCAAGCCAAAGCAGTCTGCCTCGTCTGGCAGTTCGTCTGCCTTGTGCTCCAAATCTGCAGTATAGTCCCATAGGCCCTGCCCCTTGGCAAGATTTGAGGTATCGTATAGCACTGCACTTTTTGACTTCATCAGGTCTACCGTCCTTTGGTTCAACTCGTACGCACCCTGCGCATCAAGACCCATATCCTCGAGCACTGGCAATGGTAGACCCCCACAGATGAAAACTGCTGATTTGAAAGGTAGTGGAAGCTCTGGGTTCTCTTTTGCGTGGTACAAGAGATATGTGCCAACGAGGGAGCACCCCTGTGAGAAACAACAGACGCTGTCGTACGGACCATTCTCCTCGATGTACTCGTCAAGCCATAGGTGAGCAGCCCGAACGGCGTTTACGATGTCTTGTGAAGCCAGCCACCACGCATATGTTGGGCTACGGAACAGGACATCGATGCCGGGGTGTGGCTTGGCCGAGTATGGAGCATCTGGAAAATCCCATTCCCAATCAGAGGGCAATTTGGCCCGGAACGAGGCTTGAGTTCTGGTTAGCTGTGGGAGAAGAAAGGTATAGATGCTACACCAACCTGACTGCGACTTGAATATCGAGCCGCTTGTTCCTTGGCCGTGCAAGCATAGGATCCTGACCATGATGGCTGCGTCTTGGGTCTCAAACTTAGGGCTTGGAGGAAACCGGGAAACAAAAAGGATGCAGGCGCAACGTAAGTTTCCGCGTGTTCGTACTCCATGTCTTACGTGTTCGTACAACATGTTCTCACATGAGACGGCGTCAATCCAGGTGGTTAGCTCCGTCGGGGTCCGAGGGAGAAGTCCGTGGTAAGTGCTAAGGAGCCCGGAGCTGATTGCAATCTGGCCCACGGCGGGGCTCGAGAGCAGCAAGGACAAAGACTCGGATGCATCTATGGTCAAAACAATCCACCCTACGGCAGATTAGAGCGCTCGAGTTCCTGGTTGGGTTCGTCGGACATGTTGCTCTAGGATGAACAGGACGGGAAACGAGTTAGTCCATTAAGCCCCCCGAGCACAACCCACCAACTCAACACACGGGCGCCAACATTTCAATGATGGAGTTCCGGGAGAGGGTTAATAAGTCCTGTGTGAATCAGGTAGTGCTTATGTCCCCGAATAGATTCTTACCATGTTGGTGAAATGTTGGAATATTCTGAGTACCCAATGTGAGGTGGGGCTGCATCGCATTGTCAGTTAGTAACAGGAGGGTGAGAAGTTGGGGGGTCTGGCTGAGTGGACGAGGTCTCAGAAGCAGGCATCCATCATCACCGACCGCCGGACTTCTCTTCCCATCTTCCCCGACATATCTCTGGCGTGGTTGAGGGGAGCCACCCAGATTCGGGCAAGCCATCTACATTCTCTATTTTGACTCTTGTCTATCGAAATGGATCGTCCCTCATACCAGTACTAACTGCAGGCCAAGCACCATCCCTCCACGCCCCTCTGCAGCGGCCTATGTCCATTTTCGAACATGGCTTCACCCTCTCAGCCAACAGCGCCGGCAACGCCAGCAACCACTACTCCTGCACCACAATCTCGAGGACCCGGGATTAAGCAGGAGTATTCATGTGTCCTGTGCAAACAGCGCAAGGTCCGCTGTGATCGGCTGAACCCATGCAGTAGTTGTGTTCGCGCTGGGGTCTCCTGCCTCCCCGGGGTGAGGCAGCCATACAAACGACGCCGGAAACGTATTCAAGGTGGCGACCTAAAGAAGCCACAGACTTCAGAAATATCTGGAGGGATCTACTCAACACCGTCAACGTCCCTCGACAGCACCTCCAGCCCTGAGGAATCACGCCCCCAGCGGCAAGTGCCAACATTTGGCCAGTATGGACCCCCTTGTCTTGGCATGCACCGGTCACTCTCACGGCCGTAGAGCCCTCCTGATTACTGATTTTTGCGTCCTTCCATAGAAGCCTATGGACCGGGTTGAACGATGAGGTTCGTTTCCAGCACCTGGTCGTGCCCTGTCTGCGCGAGACTCGTTGACTAAGTCCCTTTCTTACCAGTTCCAAGATCCAAGGGCCACCAAGTCCTCAAGCGAGGATGAGGGTCTCAGTTCAGCAGAATATGGCTCCAGCATGAGTCCCAGTGCCCTGCTGTTCTCCGCCTTCCGAAGCGTTGTTGATCTGCGGGAGTTCCATCCCCCTCCCATGCAAGCTTTCATGCTCTGGCAGGCCTTTTTGCAGAATGTGAATCCCATGTCTAAGGTTATACACGCCCCTTCGGTCCAGCCGATAATTATCGAGGCAAGCAAGGACTTGGAAACCGTCCCGAAACCATCGGTCGCCTTACTGTTCGCTATCTACGCAGCCGCAATCATGTCCCTGAAGGAGGAAGACTGCCAGGCACAGTTCGACGCGCCGAAAAACCTGCTGCTCACTCGCTATTTTTCGGCATGCCAACAAGCCCTGGCAGCAGCGTCCTTCATGAAGTCACGGAATCTAGTCACGCTCCAGGCCTTCGTGATATTTCTGGTAGGGTGGCTCTTCCCCGTCAAAGCGTGCTAATACTCACAGTCCTACAGCTTCCTGCCCGACAAATTTATGATGAGCAGACTTTCTGGCTTCTAGCCGGTGTCGCAGTCAGGCTGGGACTGAGGTTGTCTGCACACACTGCCCACGATGCGCCCAATGACTCTGTCTATGTGTCACAACTACGAAGACGCCTCTGGCGGCAGATTATTTGGATTGATGGCCGCAGTCATCACCACATCGGACTACGGCCTTCTTTCCATGGCGCCCAAGCCTTTCCTCTGCCTGAAAACCTAAACGATGTCGACCTGAACCCCCATATGGAAGAGATGCCCTTAATACACAAAGGTCCAACAGAGATGACCTGTGAGTGTATCTAACTCCAGCATGAACAGAATCTATTCGCAATTACTGATACATGTAACCCAAGTTTGTCTCTGCCGGTATGAAGTTGGCGAATTCATGATTCGACATGGAAGCACTTTCCAAGACCCTACCGTTCCTATCCAGGAGAAAGACAAGCTCATCGATCAATTCGAAGCTCACATGGACGAGAACTACTTGAAGCATCTTGATCCTGCTATTCCGCTGCATCTCATGGCCGAGGGCGGTGTGCGGTCTGCCACCTGCAAGATGAGGCTGATGGCTCACCATCCTTCTCAGTATCCCGACAAGGGGAAATCGATACCGCAGTCCGAACGAGACATCTTGTTTCAGGTCAGCGTCAAGATGGTCGAGTATGACGTGCTTGGGAAATCGACAAAGACCCTCGACAACTTCTCGTGGCATATCGACAATGCCTTCCAGATCGACGCTTTCGTGTTCATGCTCATTTCCTCTCGGAACCAAGATGCCAAAGCACCGCTCACAAACAAGGCCTGGCAACTGGTGTCTGACATGTACAAGCACCGACCATCACTTCTCGAAGACAACAACAACGAATTGTACGCAGCTGTCAGGGAGCTGACGCTTCAGGCGTGGGAGGCGCGGGAGGCAAAGATTGCACACGACAACGCGGAGCCGATCCCAGTACCCGATATCATAGCGGAGTTTCGAGAGCGGAAAGCCAGGAAGAGCATGTCCACCGGGACATCGTCAGCCGCTTCGAACGCCCCGACATCAATGCCACACGAGACGTCCGCTCTTCACCAACTGGCTGGTGTAGCTACACAGGTTGATTCAAGGAACGGTTACAGTAACATGGGTTACATTTATGGCATGGCACCTGACATGACCACGAATTCTTTTCAAACGGGTCTTGATCAGCAATTTGATAGCATATTCCGCAACCTCAGTGGGGATATGGATGCTGCTGGACCAGTTGACTGGGACTATTGGGATGGTCTCTTGGAGCGAAACAATGTTTTCAGGTGATAAGGGAGTTGGGTCCAAGGGATCAGAAATCGAGACAACAAACGGGATCCTGTTCGAAGGTCGGCGATTGCCAGCTGAGGATTGACGTAAGAACTCCCGTTAGAACTCAAGAATCATGAAACCTCCAGGGGCGTTGAGTCTATCCAGAATCGGCTGATTGCATCATGTCTTTGCTGAGAGATACCATTTGGCTTATGCACCTCCCATAGCTCATCACAAAAAGAAAGCAAGCGAGACGTGACAGTCTTGAGTCAAAGCAATCGCTTGTCTGAGGCTTAGTTGCCTTGACAAAGAAATGCCTGGGAAGGGTCAATCACGCCTCAATGAGACGTAGTTGAAGTAGAGCACAAGTAAGTTCTAAGATATATTCACACTTGAAACTTGATCAGATATTTGCACCTGCAGAAAAGAAACCTTGGAAGGTACACTGGTACATAGCTCGGTAGCCCATGGCCAATCTGCACATCCAACACACACTTACCACACACCCAGATCTTACATAACTAGATCTAGTACCCAGACCTGACACGTATGTGGGTATGTGAATTAGTTAGGTGGCTATGGGTGTGTCAATCTCTGCCTGCACAGGTGTTTAAGTGCTCAGGATGTACCGGTATAATTACCCCCCATTTTTACGGGTGCAAATATCAGATTTCTTACAGTTAGTGTTTCTCCGCACATCTTTGCAGTTCTCATTTTATGCTTCACAAAGCTGAGGCGAATCAGGATGTCCATCGTTGAATGTCTCTGCCTCCCTGACCTCTGTGAATCACAAAGACTTCCTTTGGACCGAGGCAAGCGGTCTCGAGCCTGATCAGCTTAATTCTTCATGTCTTTGTGGACCGTATGAATCATGCTTGTAGGCAACCTGAATCCAAACACGTTGTGTTCCTCGTGAGTTCGACTTTCCTTAGTCCAACTCTCTTGACCTCAAATGGCATTATTCAACGCTTCATACATAAGGTTGACTTCTTGTTCACTTTCCAAAGCCCCGAACTACCTCACCTGACTAAATTTGCAGGACATCATTCACCATCAACACTGTCTGCTGTCTCTTCTCACGAGAATCTTATTACATTCACTCACCAAGATGACCATACTTGAATATCGCTGTTCGGTGCACGGGAGCACGATAGCAGTCGATCGCGTGCTGCCCGAAACACAGTTACCTCAATGGCTTAATATCTCATTCAGACGAACCATCAGAGTTCCGGACAACAAAGAGTTGTCTGAACTCCCTCCTGACCTTGGGGCCTTCCAACTGCACAAGGTTCAAGACTATATTGAGCGTCTTCCACGCAACATGGTGGAGAAGGGAGGGGTGTTCTTCCCAATGTACCAGAGGGAAGCCACGTGGATTGTTTTCGAGGCTAACGTTCCTTTTATGATCAAGATCTATTGCGGGGGCGTCAATGCGGTGTCTGGCGAGCATGCCTCCGAAGGCATCGAGACTGAGCAGCGTCGCGCAAAGCTCCTTGAACAAGGCAAGCCAATCCAAGACTACGTTGTGGTCCCGGAACAGCCCTGGCTTGACGGCGTAGCCATCAAACCTTCAGTTGTGCGGCAATTCGTTGCGTAAGTTGCTCCACCAAGTTGACCACATCTATTATTCGCATTTTGGGTTGCTCTCGGGGCAGATTCACCTAGAACGCGTTGTTGTGCTTCCATCTTTCCTCGTATGAGTTGCTAACCACAACCTAACTCCTGCTAGGATGCCCCTCGGACAGGGATATACAGTTGAAGCCCGGCTCACTGGCAAGGAAGTTGTTGGGGGACTGACGTTTGAGATTACACCTGCTCTTTGTAAATGCTTCTCTCCTAATGTGTGAGGGAGCCTTGCCTGCTGACCACCTTTAGGCGAACCGGAAGAAGAGGGCCCCATGCAAATTTTTGTCAAGCTTCCAACACAAAAAACTATTACAATTCGATGCTCTCCAGATGATGTACTCAGTACTATCAAGAGACGCCTGTATGACAGGGTGGGATTTCATCCTGATCTACAAAGGCTCATATATGTGGGCAAGCAGTTGGAGGATGACAGAAAACTCAGCGATTACAATATTCAGAAGGTGACTCTTCTTGCTCTATAAATACCCCAAAAGTTCTCCTACGAGATTTATTCACTGATAACTTCATATCATGCTAATTAAATACTGTCCAGGAAGCCACTTTGCACATGGTGTTAAGATTGCGAGGGGGCGGTCACGCAAGCATCCCATATGAGCTCGGAATCGCCGCTGGCGGGCTGATCAAGCAAGATGTCCGAAAGGATACTTACGACCCCAAGGAATGGGCGAAAGGTTTGATTATCTCACTTCATGTCCAGATTCTGGACAGTTTGACCTTCCGTCAGGTTACAGGCCATGAGCCACCCGCATGTCCTATTGACGCAGAGACTGTAAGGCCGCCTGATGAAAGCTCACTACCTCTATTGTGTTTTATATCGGAGCTGCAAATATTCTTGTCGTCTTGTCCAGCAATGTCTGGGCTCTCCAAGTGATGCAGAATTCTCTGTTGCGCATCCCCATATCATTCGAGAGAAGCTGACTTGAATTCGCAGTACGCCGACGCTGGCCTTCCTTTCTTCGACTTGTATGAGGAAAATCCTAGCGATGTCTCTGGTGCTGAAGCTTTCGGAGCTCTCCAAAGCGTCAATGAGATTGACATGGCCCGTGGCCAGTCAGATGGTCCTGAACCTGCTGTCCGCCCACCGGTCATCAGTCTGCGAAGTAGCAGTCTTGGAACTACGATTTGGAATAACGGCGACACTTTCCGTGTCGAGGATCCAGACGGATTATTGAGCCCTGGTGGTCCACACCGCGATTTCCGTACCCTGGCCGACCTGGAGGCAGAGATCAGGGACTTCAATGTGGATGATGAGATTGAATAGACAGTCGCGGGGTGGAATGTATGAAGCCTTATGGCTGGGCCTGTTGGCAGGTTCATCACAGCACTCTTCGAGGGGACGAAGACAGGGTGCACATAGACGAATCCTTCAGAGCAGGATATCGATCTTTACACAGGTAGAGATCGATTCCTTCTGGAGTTTATCAGCGCAGGGAATGCCATTTCAAGGTACCCTCAAAATAGAAATCAGAGATTCACACCTGCAAGGACGGAGGGTACACCGGTACATAACCTGCGCGCTCATATCAATTTGAACAACACCACACATACACACATACACACGTGGATATTAGGTCTGGGTGTATTAGGTCTGGGTGTATTAGGTCTGGGTGTATTAGGTCTGGGCATTGGGTCTGGGAAGGTATGTACATTGGCTATGGGTGAGCGAGTTATGTACAGGTGTACCCTCCGTTTTTGCCGGTGCGAATTTCTGATTTCTCAAAATAAGCATGATCACGTCGAACATACACAAGACCATGGGGCCAAGACCTGGCTCTGCTTGACCAAAATGTTTGTGATGGCTTCTCCAGTATGAATTTGTGTCTACGTTGTACAGAGTCATGACGGATGGTTGCAAGTCAGAGGTGTTGTGCTTTCGGTGTTGTTGACTCCGAACACGCCACAGGCCCATGACCGCCTATTCGCCACTCTTTTTGGTTACGCGCAGCTTGAAATTCGCGCCGAGAGACCTTGGCTGGAGCTTCAGTGCGGAGAATCCTAGGCGCAAGACGGCGGATATCCGGGGATCATGGAGCCGAAACCTCCACTCCGGGATGCTGGTCCCCTAGGCATCATCCTACTTTCGGTCGAAATCTCCGCTGCCGACACCCAAAGAGCACGTCGTCCCCCGCAAAGTCATGGATTGTTCTGGCACGTCACTACGCATAGAGCGCGACAATTTACTAGACCATTAGCAATTATGACAATGTAGCATTTGGCGTCCGCTCGTATCCATCTATAATTACCCCGAGATGGCGTGCGAGTATTTAAGAAAAAGGCACTGCCACTCACGGTTCACTGCAATAGTGAGCCCTGTCATTGTGGGTTTCAATCCAGCTGTTGTATCTGCTGTTGATTCACAATGAGGTCCTCCACCCTTGACGCAGCCATCCTGCTTTTGACGGGCGTGGGCAGTTCCGCTGCGCTTCCCAAGAGGTCCAACGATGGCGTGGTGCAAGTTGATATTCCCGCCTCGGCCGCAGGCGCGTCCATCCCTCACTCCGCTTCGTTCCAGTCATTCTCATTTGAGCCTGCCTTCTGGGTAGAGTTCTTTGGGAACGCCTCCGAGCCGAATGCACTCACATTTGAGCTCCTCTCGAGGCTCATCGAACGTGGTGGCCAGCCTATCATACGGCCCGGAGGCATCACCCAGGACAGCATGATATTCAATGCCTCCGCAGGCGATCCAGTGCGCACGACCAATGCGGCCGGTGGTGTGTATCGAACTACGTTCGGGCCTGAATATTGTAAGCACATAGGCTCTCTGCCGTCAACGCCAGAGTACGTTGGATTCTGTAACTACAGTACCAGCTGACATGTCCAAGACCAGAGTTGGGACAACTTCCCCAATGGTACAAGATTTGTGTCAACCTTGAACTTTGGAAACAACAGCATCGACATTGCCCAGGGAATGGCTTTGGCCTCTGTCCATTATCAGAAGGACAAGATCGACTACTTCGAGCTCGGGAACGAGCCGACTAATTACCCAAGCTCGAGATGGAATTTCAGCACTGACGCGTATGTTGCCCAATGGAAGCAATGGACCTCACAAATCGACGCAGCAGTGAACGAGGCGGTGGGCGCAAATGAGTCTGCTTTCCCAAGTGAGCGCTGGTGGGCGTCGTCTGCCACCACGGATCAGACGGGCCTCCACGTTCGTCCCGCGGACATCATTCCGGCCGGTATCAACTCGGACAACCAGGTTGCCCAGTACAGCATCCATTCTTACGAGTTTTCCACGGTAACTAGTTTTCTGAAAGAGTCTTCACCCCAAAAAGATGCAATTTCTCCAATTTGCGGCCTCCTCGACAAAGGTTTCATCAGGCTGCAGTTGTCAAGACAGGCCATGGCCACTATGCAGCCGTTTCCTACCCATATATGTGCAGAACCACTTCCTCGATGCTTTGATAGCTAACTCGAATGTTTAGTGTGACCCAGCTCGTGCTGCGCTGGCCAAGATACCCAATATCCTAAACCACACAAGCCTGCTGCAATATGCCGATGAAGAGATCTATCCTTCCGCGAAAGCAGCAATGGATGCCGGATCCAACTGGGTCATTGGGGAGTTCAACTCAATCTCCTGCTCAGGCGCCCCTAACGTGTCAGACACGTTCGCGCAGGCACTATGGGTGGTTGATATGGAACTGATCTACGCCGCGCGCAACGCGTCCTCGGTCCACCTCCACCAGGGAGCCACGCTGGTCTTCCAGAGCGACGACCAGTCCAACAGCGCCGGGGAGAACGGCACGCCCGGCTTCTCCACCTACAGCTTCGTCTACCCGCGCAACAGCTCCAAGAGGGGTGAGCCGCGGGCCCTGCCCAGCTTCGTGAGCCTCCTATTCATCACGGAGGCCCTCTCCGGCGCCCAGGTAGCGGCCCTCGACACGCCTGCGGGCCTCAGCAAGGACCACTTTTCGTCCTACGCCTTTTACGAGGACGGTGCCCTGAGCAAGATTGCTCTGATTAACATGAAGCCATACTACAAGAACTCGACTGAGGACTTCACAGTTAGCGTCGACCTGTCGCAGTACACTTCGGATCTGGAAACCCCGGCCCAGCTGAAGCGCATGACAGCTCCGTACGTCGATGAAGGGAAGACGGAACAGACCACCTGGGCAGGACAGTCCTTTAAGAACGGTAATGCAGTCGGAGAACTTGAAATTGAGGAGATCGGCGAGGACGGGTTGGTTGAGGTCAGGGGGAGCGAGGCTGTTCTCATCTTCCTTGACGGTAGCGCTGTATATGCCTCGTAGGAGCTCAACATCGACCAGGCATATGCTTTGAATATCCTATATACGTCGAAGCATCGCTATTCTCAAAGTGAAGGAATTTACTAAGCAACTTTGATCATGTGGATGTGACACGCTATGCACACTTTCAAAATGAATTCTAACTGCCCAGTAACCGCGAATCTGAGATATTGAAGAAATAGGATATTCGCACCCGCAAAAACGGATGGTTCACCAGTAAGTAGCTTGCTCGCTGATACAATTTGCCACCTACCACAAATCCACAGCTAATTCACACACCCACATGGGTAAATTGGGTCTGGGTGTATTGGGTCTGGGTGTATTGGGTCTGGGTGTATTAGATCTAGGTGTGTTAGATCTGAGTATGTGAATTGGTTATGGGTGTTTATAAGTGTATATGGTGGGTGTGCAATTTGGCATGGGTAAGCGAGGTATGTACTGGTGTACCCTCCGTTGCTGCAGGTGCGAATATCCGATTTCATGTTCAATACAGGAGGGAGCAATGTGCGTGCCAAGTTGAGGGGCGCCTTTTCATGTCTCTCGGTGGGCATCATAGAAGTCTGTCTCACATGTGTTGAACAAGCACCGAGGTAGCTGATATGTGGTTCGTAACTGGCATATCGCGTCAAGTCAGACCTAATGATCGTGCTCAAGGCTTCCAAGGCAATGTCCAAAGACCAAACGAGTAGAGTCGGATTTTGCCATCGCCAACTTTAATTTCGCTGAAACGACCAAAACTCTGGCGATACACCTCGGATCTAAAGACACTTCATAACCATGGCATACCAACATATCGCAAACCCGTATTTTCAAAGTTTGGCAGGCTTCAGGGAACCATAAGGCTAAGAACGAGTTGATTCGAATTTAATAATCTATGAGAAACAGAACCATAAGAATAGGAGCGGCTGTGAATGAACTGTCGTGGTGCACCTCCTACTCCTCCATTGATTAATCATTTGCGAAAAGCTAGAGTCACTTCAAAAAGGGGAAGAGACAAAACCCGTGACTTCATCAAAGGGAGGTATGCCTAATCTCGACAGTGCTTCTTCAGCATCCCGTCTCCATGCTCGAGCCTCATCTTGTCTTATTCCCCGCGCGCACACCTCCACGATTCTTTGCATGGAGGTCACGACGACCTGCATAGCCTCCTGATTCTCATTGGGCTTAGCGTCCTCCAGCACTGTGATTCCACGCCCCTTACATACTGCCTCGAAGGCAGCCATCGTCCACCGACGCGTCGTAATCGCCTGGATCATGCCATCGATGCTGTTGCCATTCAAAAGGAAATTGCTCCTCGAATCCTATCTCGGCGCCGGAACAACGCCTGAAAACTCCTAGTCGATGATTCCGGTGATCCTCTGGGTCAGAGGTTGAAACATGATGTTGTCGAAATGTAGTCCGCGGTGCGCCAGAACGATCTTTGTATCGTCAAGCTTCATGTCCCTGATTTTCTCTCGGTCATTTGAGAGCATGTTCACAAACGCCTGAAGCCGTGGGACCAGGTCAAGAATCCAAAATAGCGAGTCGTGCCTGCCAATGGCGTAGATGACGCGCTGCACCTCGGCCACACACAAGGCCGTGTAGCTCTCATATGGGCCAAATATGTTGGATGTTGGCACTGACTCTCCAGCCGGCAAGTATATAGCTACAGTCGGAGCTTGCCAGAATGTCTCGTCGACCAATGGACCGGGGACAATGGAATCGCCTGTCTCAGGGAGTTTCAAGCCGCCAATCCACCCGAAAGAGTGTGCGTGCATTTGTGCCAGGTAGTCCGCGATTTGCGAGAGCACGGAAAGCTTCCTTCCAATGTCAAGCCCATCCCAGACGCTGCTGAGGTTGAGGCCTGGTACCTTCTCCAGCAAGGTGAACTCATGGCCCAAGACATTTCCCTCCGAGGGATCGAAGTATACTACCTCAGGCACAGGAATCGTCGTGTTCTTCCTGACCCATTTCATGACTGCAACCTCGTTGATAGTCTTGACGCGGGGGAGATGTTTTCCCGAGACTCTTAGTATGAGACTGATCGAGCCGTCTGCCTCCAGCGTCTTGGCCGGCTTCAGCCAGTCGTTAAATTGTTGGTCGAAGTTTAACTCGTAAATGGAGTGGTAGGCAGCGTTTTTGTCCAAGTATGAGATGGTCTTCGCTTGAGGTAGATGGATTGAGGAAAGGAGAGTTTGGATGGCGTCGTCAGCGAACGGTGGAGGCAGGTACAACGCAGGTGAATCCATCATGGGTGAACCCGTCGCAGTAGAACCCGTCGCAGTTGAGCCCGTCGCAGTTGAGCCCGTCGCAGTTGAGCCCGTCGCAGTTGAGCCCGTCGCAGTAGAACCCGTCGCAGTAGAACCCGTCGTAGTTGAATCCGCCGCAGGTGAATCCATCATGAGTGCTCCTGGCGATACTCGGTTCAAAACAGTTCTTGATATTGGAAGTATACCAGATGTGGAAGTTTTGCTTTCGAATGGCAATATGAGAAGCAGAGCAGATGTTGGTCCTGTGTGTTGACTGAACGAAAGACTGTCGGACAACCTGGTGCTTGCCATGGGGAACAGGTTCTCTAAAATGGCATACGTGCACCTTCCTCGGCATAATGGTGTGACTGCTCTGTCACTGCCTCAGTGCACTTTCTAAAGCAAGAAGGCCTTAGCCAGAGTCTTTCCTAGTTCAGTGTGGCAGAAATCGCCGAAGTAGCAGTGTCCTGTATACTGCTCTTCCGGGAAACTGTGACCCGAGTCGGAGCCGATGTCCTGTGTTACAACCTCCTGTGGTTCAACCTCGTATATTCGTATCTCCTCTGGGCTATCATCCTATGTTTTATTTAATATGTCGGGCTTTGAATGAGGCTAAAGCATCCAAAGGAAGGGAGGCAAGTTTGAGTCATGATATCTCACCGTTAGGAAAGTCGTAGACGATGGGTAACTTACGAGCTGAGAGAAGCGTGTGGAAACCTGACGACTCGTCTGACGAATTTAAAAACAAGCTTCAATTTTTATTGGTGTATCTGGCTATCAACAAAGTGCAAAGCAGCATTCGAACACTTCAGCGACGCAACTCAAGCAGCCTGTGCAGCCTGTACGGGGCCTTCAGGAAGCTGTGTTGCAGCGACATTGCACTGACGGAACAACCTGACCTCGTCCTCAGCGAATGCCCCAACGACGGAATGCAGCAGCCCTCGGTTGTGGAAGAGAACAAAATCACCCTCCTGCCAGTCGTGTGCGTAGACCTTGTTGGGAGAAATACCGGGCCTCTGCAGCCGGTACACGGTCTCTCGCACCTGCTCCAGATCATCAACAACAGTCCCGTCCTTCAGGTGCAGCTTCCTGACAGCAGAAGGGTGCACCTGCAGAGCCAGCTTCCCGGTGACTGGGTTCCGCCAGCACATTGGTAGGACCTGGATCTTGTCCTGCTCGATCTCAGGGAGCTGGTCCAGGGGGATCTCCTTGTTCTCGCTCACCAGCCCGAGCCCAGTTGACCTCGACTTGGCGCCACTCATCCAAATGTAGGGGTGCGGCGCGTACTCGACCTTCGTGGTGCGGGCGAACTCCTGGTCCTCGGGAGACAGCTGATCGTACATGTCGAAACCGCTGACGAATGCAGTAGTACCCAACGGAACATTCAGCTCATCGCCCGTGCCATCGTCGTATCTGCAGATCTGCCGGCGGCCGCCGGGCACCTTGACAGCAAGGAGGGTGGTGGCGATAGGAGGAGCAAGGCCGTACAGAGCGGCATCGATATGCCACCTGTAGAACCTGGTGAAGTCCAGGTCATCGGCTGGTGGGATGGAGGTTGCATGGAAGGTCTTGTGGTGTGGATGGCGCAGCTGAAAGTCTTTCAGGCCCTCGTACTCAGACACGAAGCCATTTCCGATGACTTGAACCTGCGGCTGGGTTGGGATTGTCTTGAGATCAGGGTGCAGGATGGATCGCTTGGCATCGATGGTCTTCCCGTGACCGTACGAGTTGGCCATAGGGTCGAATCGCCGGGTGAGCTCATACTGAGCCTTGGGAGTCACATGGCCCTGGTTCTTGAATACTAGGACCTGGTGGTTGAACAGAGCATCACGGATAACAGCAAAGTCGGCATCTGCATTGAGACGTCAGCCAGTGCTCAAGAAGGAGCTCGAGATAAAAATACATACCGACGAGGTTACCGATTAGCCCTGGGATAGGCATTACGGGTATAGTTCTCGTTATTCAGATATAGCAAATACATGTCACAGTGTGCATCAATAATGTCACCGAATCTTACCAGTGATGTTTTCAATATCGGCGTTTGAAACAATAGCACCTAGACGGGGCCTGGCGGTGGCCGACCGCTCCGAGAAGTCTAGAGGTTGGATGGTGATGGCAGACATCGTGTTTTTTTTTGTGTCACTTACAAAAAGCTTTGGAGACGGTACTGCTTATATTAGGATGAGAATATGAGTCGCTGATTCTGTAGGGAAGTAGTACGGAAGAATAAGTTGATTGTTGAGGAGTGCAAGTTGGATGAAGGGAAGGCAAGTAGGTTCAAGGGGCGTTGGGCCTCATCCCCTTATATGGATTCATCGGGGCACCTGGCCAAAGAGCGAACGGACCTAAGAACTCGGAGCCGCCCGCTGAAAGAGAGCGGTGGCAGCCGACATCACTAATATTCCGGCAACCTTCCCGCGGATCAGAGATAAGGGATGATACAAAGGCGGGATCAGATAACATTACCTGACGCTTTCCTGAATTGATGGAATCGGAACCGTCGAAAAGTAAGTTGATGTAATCTTAGCACGTACATACCGATCGTGCCTGCGCCAGAGATTGGGGGAGATTGGGGGTTGGGATGACAAACAACAGCCGTCAATCCCACTCTGTTGTGCATGGAGGCAGGCCACTGAGAAAACAAGCGTGCTGCAGTACAGTAGCACTGTAAGCGAACCGAATGCTGATGGCACCCCCCTGTGCATGGGTCGGCGCCCTACAAGGCTGAATTGAAGCAAACAAGGCTCCATCTGCGCGCAACATTGGCACCTTGAGCTTCAGACCAAGCGCGTATTGATCTGAGGCGAAGATAGAGGCACCTCTTTACGTCGGGGAAATTCACGCGCACATCGCTACCCGTCCACCATCTGTTATTCTTCAGACTCCTTCCCAAGATGGCCTCAGCACCCGTCTTCCAAGTCATCACCCCCAACGACCACGAGCAGCAGCCACACTACCCCACGCGGTCCATCTTTCTCGCGGGCCCAACCGAGATCCCCTGGCGGGCGGGCTTCCTCGCCAGTCTCCGGCAGCGCCTCGCCGCCAACAACACAAACATCACCGTCTTCGACCCCTTCCAGCCCAGATGGGATAGCACGTGGAAGGAGGACGTCGACAAGGACCCGCGGTTCGCCGCCCAGGTCGACTGGGAGCTGGCCGCCCAGGACAAGGCCACCGCCGTCGCCGTCTTCTTCCATGCCGACAGCAAGGCCCCTGTCAGCCTGCTGGAGCTGGGGCTCTGCGCCCGCTCGGGCAAGGCCGTGGTCGGCTGTGAGCCGGGGTACTGGAAGAGGGGCAACGTGCAGGCCGTTTGCCGCCGGTACGGTGTGCCGCTGGCCGACAGCATGGACGGGCTGGTGGATCTCGCGGCCGAGAAGCTAAAGGAGAGCAAGGCTTGAGGTTTTTGGTGCATCCCGTCTCGGGTCTCTTGCTTTCTTCTACGACCAGTTGTGAAATGACTCATTACAAAGCAACGCTACGTTGGGGGGACAGTGTGTGTTCCGCTCTGTTGGCCTGGCCTAGCCTGGCCTGGCACGTTCTATTCCTCAACGCCGAGTCCACTTGATCTCGCAAGATTATAGTCTGGATCTATCATGAGTATACATGGCCGCGTGATGACAAGTGCTCTGACCTCCCTGACCAGCCTAACTGAAGCCGTCATCGGCTTCGTTCTTCTCCTTCTCGGCGTTGTCCGCCAGCGGTGCCGTCTCGAGAACGGCACCCGCGCCGGGAGGACTCGCCAGGCTCAATCTTCTCGACATGCGCTTGTTCTTATTCAAACGCTCCGGCTCCTCCTCCTCCAAAAGCTCAATCTCTTCTGCCTCTGGCGCCGGGGCATCCTCCAGCCCATCCATAGCCAACCCTTCTTTGAGCTTTAAGTGGAGTTGCGCCATGTGTTCGCTCGCCAGTGCCCACCCGCCGATCCCATCTTCGCTCTCCAGCTGGCTGTACATGTTCCTCGCCTCGTTGAGGCACCGTTGAGCTGGTATGTACTTGGCCTGGTTGATCCATGCCTCGGCACCGAGGACACTCCAGAATGCCGACTTCCTCCGCCAACTGCCCCATCCTAGGGAGCCCACGCCTTGTTTTGTAGCGCAGCACACGGCCATGCGCTCCTTGAACAGCGCATCGCCGATCTGCCCGGTGATGCGGCTCTCCATGATGCGCGTTCCCCACTTGACTGCCTCATCCACCGCAGAGCCGCCCCGCATGCGGAGGAGCTCGAGGCCCAGCGCCATGGACCGCAGTGTGCCGTACGGTGAGCTGCACCGCGTGTTGTAGGAATATGAAGCCTGATCGAGCATGGAGACGATGTTATCCAGCCGCGTCTTGGAAGACATGTTCTGCGGCATGATCAGGAGCGCGAGAGCGGTCATCTCATTCGCGGCGGCATGGTACTTCCACGCCTTGTCATTGCTAAAGTCGGACCGCAGCAGCTCATAAGTTGACATGGAGAGCTTCCAGTCCCTCAACATGAACGCGTAATCAGCCAATTTGCGCATGATGGCCTCGGGCGTGTCCGGCCTGTAGTACCCCGATGCCTCGTAGTTGCTTGAGGACGAGCTACCAGTGGAGTTTCTAGTCCCGCTGGCGAAGCCTGTCCATCTCTTCGACAGGGTCATGAACCTCCCGCTGATGCCTTTCCGCTTTGAAGCGACCTGATCGTTCCAGACAGAAATGTTGCGCTCCATGGTCGGTATTATGGACTGTGTCACCATCTCGCGGACGAATGTCCGTATCGCTGTCGCGTCCGATTCGTAAATGTACCTCGTAAGATCTACAGGGCCGCCCTGTGCCTCGCTCTTCTCTATGTCGACGAGTTCTTCCTGGGCAGACATCCATTCACTTCGAGGCAGCGGTATACTGTCGTCGTCGGTCTCGACACTTTGACTGCTCCGTATCCTGAGCAAGTGGCAGTGCAGACCCAGGTTTCTCTTCATCTGGTCGAACAGAGCCATCGTCTTGGTGATATCACTGTTCTCCTCATCGTGCACAAGTACGTAGTAGCGTAGATATTCACCGTCCACCCAGGGCGGTAACCTCCTATCACCATTTGTAGATTCGTGGTAAAGTCTCCGGAACGTCTCGATCGGCGCAGGCTCTCGTGAGCTCGCGGCGATCACACAGGCCACCGGGTGAGCCCAAGATTCATGCGCAGATATTGGTATGCCTGAAAGCAGCCGTCGGAGGTACAGCGCATAGTAGGGAGAGGTCGCATCCATATCCAGCCCATGGGTCGTCGGCGTGCTGGGTTGGATGAGGTTCGAGAAAGACTGCTCCGCATAGTTCAGATGCCTGCTCACCACATTCTCGACGTCTGCCACCCGTCTCCCCGATATTGCTGTGCTTGTAGCCTGGCCATTGGGGGCTTTGAGTAGCCCGTCCGGTGGCTCGACGTTCTCTCCAAACCGTGTGAATCGGACCGAGAAGTCATCCCATGATCTGCTTGACCCATTGCTGTCTCTAACAGTCACTTTGCCCGACACACGCTCGCCGAACGGGCGGAGGAGCTCCCAAAGACCACGGTCGAAACCCTTCTCCTTCACCAGGCCATCCGTGTCCGGTGATGCGTATATGGAAATGTGTGGGACCAGTGCCTTGAGTATCAGGTTTAGCGGGTTTCCGGGCTCGGCAGCGGCATCGGTGTCGACAAGAGAGTGCGTCAGGGTCACGGAACCGGATCTTGCTCTGGAGAATGGTCGGGCGGGGGATCCTCTGCCAACGGGGGACATGGACCTGGAGCCCGGGGGCGTGAGGGTTGAGGCGTACAGGCTGGCGGCGGAGGGGTGGGAGCGTCGCTGCGGGAGGCTGGCTTCAGACTGGGAGAGAGAGATGCTGTCGAGGGTGCCCTGCCTCTTGGGCAGCCTTATGGAGGATGCCGCCATAGGCGGGGAGCTGATGGGTTCCGGACCATGTTCATTGTCCTGCATGAAGGCAACGGCTGGGGTCTCGCGGCGCTGAAATCGACAGTGTGGGCAGAGGATATGACTCTGCGTCCCTGACCAGCCTGCACAGCGTGGGCCGAAGGTGCGGGCTTGAGCGCGGGCTCGGGATCGGGCTTGGTGGTGGGCTGTCTAGGTTGCGAGGTTGTCGCTTCTCTTGGGGATTCGCTGGTGGGGCGAGCTGGCGGCGCAGAACGGCAATGAATGAATGTACTGGACCTGCCTTGCTTGGAGCAGGCTCATGAAATTTTCCGTAGATCTAGTCGCTTAATGGCATGCTGAGTTCGACTGCAGTGTGTTCGGGGAAGAATCCAGCATCGGGAGCTGCGGCAGAATAAAGCTGATGTCGCCAGACTTGCCAATGGCTGAGTGCGCAAGTAGTCGTCCACATAGATTACCCCCCTACCTCATGCCCCAAGACCCCAAGCAGGTTCCTAGGTAAACCCTGCGAGCGGGAATCGGGGAAGGGAACGCCTTATCATCACCCTGCACTGAGTCCTTAGGTTCACTAACCGCACCCAGTCTTACATCATTTCAACCCCCCAGCGCCATCGCTATTGCCTGGGTCCAGCAACACACACACACACACACAGAACCTCAACGGTCACAGCATTGAAATACAAGCAGCTCACAGGACTCACCATTCTCTTTCTTGATGTTCTGAAATCCAAGGGAGCTCCAGGACCCGGTGGTCCAGAGTCTGCGTATACCTCTTGACTCAAGCCCGCCCGGGGCCAGTCCAAAGCCATGGACAGCACGTTTGTTGATGCCAGACCAGACTCTATACCCGTCACCAGCCCAAATGGAGCTGTTGCAGCTGGAGCTGGCACTGGCACTGGCGCTGCCAGCCCTCCAACTGCTTCTGTGTTAGAACCACCGGTCGAGGCTGGCGACCAGGCTTTATTTCCTCAGTTGCGCAACGATCCTGATGAGGAGTCGGGGCCTGTGCCCCCCAAGTCGACCTCTCAGGCGCCACCGGCAGAGGATGTTGATGATGGAGATGACCACACAATTGCAAAGCCGTTCCATCGTACCTCAAGCCCGGACCCGGCAAGCAGAGGTGGAATAGGCGCCGCATCCGAGGAGGAGTATGACGGCGCGACCGGCCCAGAAGACGTCGGCGAGGATGGGCGGCCGAGGAGGAGGCTGGTGCACAAGATGCACAAGTTCAGCCTGTACGAGACGGCCAGCAGGTACTACATTGTGGGCGGAGACGTCACGGAGAAGCGGTACCGTATCTTGAAGATAGATAGGACGGTGGACGATAGCGACCTCAGCATCACCGATGACAAGATCGTCTACTCCCAGAAGCAGATGAACCAGCTCCTTGACACCATCGACGATGGGAACAAGGGAACGGGCGGAATTAGGCTCAAGTGCACCACCTGGGGCCTGCTCGGGTTCATCAAGTTCACGGGGCCATATTACATGCTGCTGATAACCAAGAGGAGCATCGTGGCCATGGTCGGCGGCCACTACATCTACCAGATCGAAGGAACAGAGCTTATCCCACTCACACCCGCCAGGTATAAGACTGATCAACGGAATGCCGAGGAGTCTCGATTTCTTTCTATTCTGAACAATCTCGACCTTGCAAGGTCGTTCTACTATAGCTACTCCTACGACGTCACTCGGACACTGCAGGAAAACATAAGCAAGGAACGGAACGCCCTCAACAATGGGCTGCCTTGTTTCGTGGACGACAACCACAACACAATGTTCGTCTGGAACAGTCACCTTCTCCAACCCGCCGTGGATGCTCTGAAAGACCCTTTTGACTGGTGCCGCCCCATCATTCACGGATACGTAGACCAAGCCTCTGTCTCAATCTACGGTCGGACTGCATTCATCACAATCATCGCCCGACGGTCTCGCTATTTCGCAGGCGCACGCTTTCTCAAGCGAGGGGCGAATGATCTCGGCTATGTGGCCAACGACGTTGAGACTGAACAGATCGTCTCAGAGGCTCTCACCACTTCCTTCCATGCACCTGGCGGCAAGCTGTTCGCCAGTCCCGACTACACATCCTACGTGCAACACCGAGGATCTATCCCGCTATATTGGACGCAAGACAATACGGGCGTCACGCCGAAGCCGCCCATCGAGCTGAATCTAGTCGACCCCTTCTACAGTGCCGCAGCGTTGCACTTCGACAATCTGTTCGAGCGATATGGTTCGCCCATATATGTGCTCAACCTGGTCAAGGCGAAGGAGCGGACCCCGCGCGAGTCGAAGCTGCTTGAGGAGTATCGCAAAGCGATCACGTATCTCAATCAGTTTCTCCCTGAAAAGCACAAGATCATCCAGCGGCATTGGGACATGTCCCGTGCTGCGAAGGCCCGAGATCAGGATGTTATCCAGACCCTAGAGAACATTGCTGAGGAAGTGGTGCTGACAACTGGCTTCTTCCAAAATGGCGATGGGCTGATCAATGCGACTAGAGTGCAGAATGGCGTGGCCAGGACAAACTGTATCGATTGCCTGGACCGCACGAATGCTGCGCAGTTTGTGATCGGCAAACGTGCACTGGGCCACCAGCTTCATGCCTTGGGTATCTTGGGCGACACTGCTATAGAATACGACACTGACGCCGTGAACCTGTTTACACACATGTACCACGACCATGGAGACACGATCGCGGTGCAATACGGCGGTTCTCAACTTGTCAACACGATGGAGACATATCGCAAGATCAACCAGTGGACGAGCCACTCAAGAGACATGATTGAGAGCTTCAAGCGGTACTACAACAACTCTTTCATGGATGGACAGCGGCAGGAAGCTTACAATTTGTTCCTGGGCAATTACATTTTTGCACAGGGTCAGCCAATGCTGTGGGATCTGGCCACGGACTACTACCTACATCATGCTAGTCCAAGAACGTGGTCAGTGACGAGCAAGAGGAGTTACATTCAGTGGTACACTGCCGAGTACCTGAAAGAGCGCTCGCTCCCGGATTATCACCCACCAAAGGGCGCCGAGGCCAAGTTGCCGGTGTCCTATTTTGACGATTACTGGCTGGAGTACTATCGCCCGTTGACTCTCTCATCGTTCCAGAAGATGTTCCCATACAAGATGAATTCAACCATCAAGTATATTCCGTTCAAGTCCACGCAGGACGGGCGCTACGACCTCAGCCCGTTCCGCGTTCGTACCGACGCAGACGGGGACTCCCCGGACAAAAGGCGACACAAGAAGGGCGTCACCATCCTGGACCCTCACGAGATTGCCAAGGCCGACGGTGACGACGACACGGCCTCCGTCATGTCTGGAAAGGGAGGCAATGCAAACAAAGGCGGCATATCGCTACAGAGGTGGCTCCAACCTGTGGCTCACGACAAGGCCATCCACAACGGCAGTCCTCACAGCATCATGAAGGAGCCCTCAACTCCCATCGTGAATGGCAATGTCGAGCAGCCAGCAGATCCCAACCAGCCCAAAACGAAGCCTACGCCATTGGAGAAATCCCGCCAGGCGCAATGGACCTTCACCAAAGTTGTGCATGAATCTCTCAATCCTTCCGTCAGCAATCAAGAGGCAGAGGACTACGATCGCTATATCAGCCACCCGCAGAACCTGCCCCTCGTCGTGTCCGCAGACACCCCAGCTGAAGCAGTGGAGGGAGAGTACCAGGAGTACCTCAACGGGGCGTGGCAGAGCGACGGCCTCCTCCTCGTGCCCCCGGGTTCCTCGTCGGGCGCCCCGGGCACGAGCAACGCGGAGGACTACTACCACATGTACTCTGATCTCCTCAAGGTCGGAGAAGACCCTCTCACGGTGAAGGAGGAGGACGCCCAGAAGAAGCGCTACAAGGCCTACGGCAAGTGGCTGCGCGGAAAGTCGCTGTTCAAGCAGCAGCCGATCGACTAGAAGTGGGTTTCGTCGGACGAAGATGGCGAGGAGGAATTGGAAGAAAATGCGCGGAAAATTGACGACTTGATAACGAAGCGGTCTTGAAGTCATTGGGGTTGCCTTGTTTGGGAGCATTCTCCTAGAGTCGGTCGCAAAAGAGAACTTGACCAGAAGACACGAGGTTTAGCATTTAAGGAACTGTCGAGTATCGACCTGGCGCAGATTAGGAGCACAGGCGTACGAGAAAGAAGACAGGGGTGGAAAGCCGGCGTCCGGGGTTCTCATCGCATTGTATCCCTTATTGAAGTGCATGATACTACATCATCGACCTTTTTTAATATCACTCTTTGCAAGATTCCTGAATGTAGATTCCGGGACCCGATCTGGCAAAAAAGAATTGGCACTGGAGCGACTCTCCAGGGCTCTTCAAATGGGAGGTATGCACATCCGCAGACGGTACCATGGCTCGGCCATGTTTGTTAAACCAGGAATTTGAGAGTAAGAGCTCGGTGACTGGACTGAGAGGCAACCAATAGTCCCTGACAGTGAGCATGGGCGAGGTGTCCCAAGTACTTTGTGCAAGGAACACCGAAATTTTGCATATCGCGTAATGCAATTCCCAAAGAGGATGGGGGGCATCTCATCATTAGTTACACATATGACACATCCGATTCATGTGATTCATCAGGTGTAGCAAGGTAGGACTGGCGGAAGAGTTCGTTCATTTGAAAAGTCCAGCAAGCAGCGGCTCCCTCGCGACGAGGACCGCCGCCTTGTCTGCCAGGTCTTGCACGCCCTCGCCACCGGCGCCCCTCGCCGCGACCGTGAGCATGGATGCCGTCTTGACGAGTTCAGCATCAATGGCTGCAAATTGCGCGCCCAGCTGGTCCTGCTCGTCGTGCACCGTCAGGTAGCACACGACGAGGGCCTTGATGAGCTCGTCCTGGTAGGCCGGGGTGGAGAGGCGAGGCCAGCAGTTGGCAATGACGGCCTGGAGGCCCGCGATCGCGGCGGCTAAGGTGGCAGGGGCGAGGGCGGCAAAGGGGTTTGAAAGGACTTCGCTGTGCATGGGGATGAGGTCCTGGGGGTTGCGGTCAGTATGTCGGTAAATCAATGTTGGAACTAGGAGAGCACCCCGGAAATGATGAGTTACTCACCTTGAGATGCTTGACGGCGTAAATTTGCAGCTCATCCACGATATTTGCTGTCTGGATCAACAGCACCTCCACGATGCGAACATGGTCTTTGACGTGGAAGTATGCTGAGAACACGCCGTCGCGCAGCATCTTATCGAGGAGTTTAGCCTTCGGGGAGCTGCTGTGTGACTCGGCCTGTCCAGGCTTTGGTTCTGTTTTCCTGGCCAGGCTTAACAAAGCCCAGTAGGCTGCCTCGAGAAGAATGATGGAATCCTCCTCTGGCGTGATGCTCGGCAGGAAGTGAAGCGTGGGGAAGACTGCATCTTCGAAGACGCTGGCTAGGCCAGTATCACGAAGTATGTTTGCAGGGAACTTGTCCAGGAAAGAATCCAAGATAAGGAGGCCGCGCCTCCGAATCCTCGTAGTAGGCTCGTCTAGAAGTGTCAGAAGAACAGGGATGAAGAGTGGCCATTGTTTGCTCAAGAGGTCAGACTGTACGAGTCTGTCAGCTGCGAGAACGCGTTCGAAGGGAGCTAGGGGCTGAGGCTGGTTTCCAAACTCACGTCTGTAGTCAGGACCGCCCAGTGAAATACTACGATTGCTCGATGATCCTCATATTTCCAGGGCTTCACCTCTTTGGTGTCATCTGCCAGACCTCGGTGGGGATCATCCTCTTCGGGGGACTCTGCTTTCCTCCCTGAGGCGGTGACGGCCTTCGGTCGTGACTTTGAGAAGGCGGGGCGAAGGTAGTCCTTCAAGATGGTTTCGATAAGGTCGGGCTGGTTGGAATGGTGTAGGAGCTGTTGTGACAGCAGTTCTCGTGCGATGTCGCATGCTTCCTGTGTCGTCCACGGGTCTTCCACGGCGGGGTTGGTGAAGGAGATGATAGTGAGAAGCGTGTCGATGCTGAACTTGGCCGAGTAGCAATTGGCCAGTATCTGCAGGACACTGAGACCATAGGGTGCTATCTCACGGCTGCGGTAAGCAACTTGCTCGTACTCTGGGTAGTCTTCGTCTTCGTCTGTAGTCTGGTCAGCTACGAGCCCAAAGACATGTCACATGATAGCCCATCCACTGTACCTGAGACCCGGCCCGCCTCAGCGTCCACACATGGAGATATTATGCGGCCAACATAGTCACAAAGCTGTTGAGCCGAGGCAGCGTCCTCTGGCTGGAGCGATGTGATGGGCTTGTGCTTCAGGCAGGCGAGGACCACCACAAGCGCTGCTCGCGCATCCTAGAGGGGCTCGGGTCAGCCGAAGTCGCCTCGGGGAAAATGGTATTCGTCCATGCACCTGCCGTCTGTTTCAAGGCTGGTATCTCCTCTGTGATCCGTGTAAAGGTGAGATGAGCCGGCAGTGCTACCGTGAATGAGACGAGACGTTAGTCGGGACGGCAACGGTCAGGGTGGGTGGATTGATCGGTTGGGCCGACGAACAAGCACCTATGGACCGCCACTCTTCATCCGCCGCGAGTGGAGGGATCGTGTGCAGGCTGTTGATGGCGGCAACAGCGCTGGTGAGGGCCGACATGCTTGAGGATGTCCGCCCGCAAAATGGGTATTGCGTTTCACCCCCAACGGCCTGTAGAAAGGCGCGTGCATCGAGCGATTGACGTTCAGTTTCTCTCCGGTGCCAGGGTTTGGGGACTAGGTTGCATATGTTCGGGTATAATCCCCTGATGCCCCTAGAAGGGGGTGGCAAAACTGGGGCGCTAGGTGCTCAGTCACACTCGTCTTGGCGTGCTGTAGCACACGAATTTTAGGCTCTCAGCCCTAAGAGCCTCTGCTGCAGCGGTAGACCCAGGGCGGCCTACCCCAAGTATCGGACATCGACAAGAATTGTACAGCGGCAACTCCAGACGCGTCCATTTTATGCCTTTGCGTCTCAAATCGGAGGGTATCTTTATTTTTCTGGGCAATGTCTAAGGGCTATGTCCATTTGGACTTTTTTCCCACCACGTGTGCATGCACCCTGCAAGTAAAAGTCTTCCGCCACCTAAGACTAGATAGGTATTCCAAGCTCGTCCTTGCGCTGTCGCACTTCCTCGATTGCCCCAGCCGGATCCGTCTCCTCCGGGTTCCTGAGCTGCCAGGCCATGCAGATGTCCAATGCAGGGGACATCCACCTGCCAGGCTTCTTGATGTCGAGGGTCTGCATGAGCTTGCGGCCGTCAACGAGCGGCTTCATCGATGGAGCGTCCATCAGACTCAGCGCCTGGAGCCGGTCGAGGAAATCCTTCCAATCTTTCTCCACCGTCCCTGACGCTGAGGCTTTGTGGGGTTCTGACACTTCGTCAGAGCTGCGCGGCGTGGCACTCAGCTCCGTTGATGCCGTCGCCTGTACCATCACATCATAAAGTATAGCAAACAGGACTTGAAGCCGCCAATGCGTCCCCTTTGCCTCCCAACCTCTTACTGCCATTCCGAGTGTGTCTCGCCCAACCTCGGACGCATTGCCGCTGCAGATCTTGCTCTTGAGCGCGCAAATCTCCTCGCGGTGGCAGACTGCGGCCGTAATCAGGTCTGATAGCTTGGTAGGCGCCTTGATACCCTCACGTGCCGCTACGGTCGCAGCCGGAGGTTTTTTCTTCGGATTAGCCGAAATAGAGCCTGGAAGTCTTGCAAAGGGGGCCACGCAAGCAAGCACCCAAGCATAGTATCTTGCTTCATCCGATGTCACCAACACATCGTAGACAGAGTCAATATTTGATGGCAAATCATGCAGGAACTCGTAGGCAGCGCTCCAGCCCTCCAGGCTTGGCTGAGGCGTGTCGAGGTTCACTGGATCCGTGAAAATGGTGTGGTATAACCCGAGCTGGTCAACCAAGCGAACAGCATCACGAGGGTGCTCTCCTAAAAGGGTTTATGCAACGTTAGCCGGGAGGCACACATTGTCGGACCTGAAGTATAGGCCATCCTGGATGACAGCAGCGGCTAATGGAACGGGATGGCTTGCCTTTCAACATCTTCTCGACTTCAGTGCCTACCCTCTCGCGGCTGATCTTGGCGCGCAGGGCCTCGAGAACACGGGTATCTCCCATAAACTCCTTGGTAGAAGGGGCGATACTAAAACCAAGCCGACTCGCAAACCGGATGAGTCTGAGCACGCGGAGTGGGTCATCCATGAAAGTTTGAAACGGATCCATGGGGGTTCTGATGATACCAGCCTCCATATCGGGCAGGCCGCCCACAAAGTCCTCGACCTCGCCCGTGTGAATATTGTAGAAGAGCGCGTTCACGGTGGCATCTCGGCGCAGCGCGTCCTCCTCGGCTGTACCAAACTCGACCTGCGGGTTTCGACTGTCTTCAGTGTACGTCTCTGTCCGCAGGTTGACAAAGTCCACGTCGAGCCCAAACAGCTTCACCGTGGCGGTTTCTAGCTGCTTGGATTTCTCTGGGTTTTTGGCAATCTTGTGCAGCCTGCCAACGTCCTCGGGCTGCAGGTTGTGCCTCGCAACATTTTCGGGATATTCACAGAAGCGCCGCAGCTCGTTGCCAAACACCTCGCCCGTCATGCTGTTGATGGCGACATCGATATCGTGGCTTGGTCTGCCGAGAAGCTTGTCGCGGACCCAACCGCCCGCCCATCTCAAGGTGACCTGATCGCCATGCTCCTTGGCCTCGGTCTTGTCAATGTGGGCTGCCACATCAAGAAGCAGGTATTTGAGCTGCTTCTCGAGAGGGTCCAACTGCAGTGTTGTCATCATTCTGCTACTGTTAGGGCTCAGCTTTCTCTTCATCTGGGGCCGCAGAGCAGGCAGAGTTCCCGGTCTCAAGACTGAGCTGGAAAGATAGCGACGAAACATAAGTCATCGGTTTACGAGGCCCATGAGGTTGAGGGAAACAGATGAGTCATTCGGACAGCGTCGCTGTGCTGTGCTGTGCTCTGCTCTGCTGTGCCACCCGCTTGCTCTCTGTGCACCTGCCCAACAATGGAGGATGCGAGTTTTCACTCCCTCTCGGACACTGAGTCACTCAGGCGCGTAATCCAGCTCTCGTCATCGGGAGCACCGCGTCGATTGGGGAAGGTGGGCAGTGCACAATGCGATTAGAGTAGGAACGGTAGTGGAATTGGCACGAGTAGCGTCGAAAAGACCTGATGCTCTTAGGGGGTTTGCTTGTGTGAGAATGCTCAACCGCAGTGCCTGAGTGCTACCTATGCAGCCGGGCACGGAAAGGCTGCGGGAGACCGGCCAATCACAGTCACCACGTTAGTGGGTCTACCCCGGCTGCATTTGAGGCTCAAAACATCCTCCGAACCTTGCTCCACTGTTACCCACCACGCACCTCACCTCATCCGGCTTCACTGCTTCATCACCAGCGGCCGTCACGTCAGGTAGCATCGCATCGCCGGCCCACCGGCCTGGGTGACTCTAGACGGACATCAGATGTGCAGTCTCCTCCGGGCTCCGATTCGACGGCAGTCAGTTCTGCGGGCGGCAAGTCTGGTCACTACTCGCGCCTCCTGGGCCACTGCTGCTCGTCCGATGTCCCAGAGGCACTGCGTTTCGGCACGTCTCACAAACAATACCACTAAACGACTCCCACTCGGCCTTGCGATTGGTCCATCGGAGTGCCCTAAGAGTAAATCTGATAATGTGACACGGTCGACATCGTGGCTATGGCATCTAGTCTCATCACGTCCACGCATCCGACAGCCGACCCCTCGCCGTCCCATCTATCCAACAAGATAGGATAGCGGGTATCATGGACGATTCCAAAACCATCAGACCGCCCACTTATTCAATCGGCTTATTGTTCGTTCGCTGCAGTGGGTAAGTGTGGCATGCGGCTGCTAGTTCGAAATGCGGCCGAACTACTCATGCCCGAGTAAAGACGACATCTGGCAGGCGACAGGGGCATAGTAAACAAACAACGCAGCACTGAATAGGGCGTGAGCGATTTGAAGCCATCACCAACCGGTGCTGCATTGCGACGAGTCCCACGGCTAGGAGGTGAGGCTCCGACGCTTGTGATCCGCGCCGGGGTGTCGAGTGATGCTCCAACCGGTTCAAGCCCTGAACTCAAGCTTATTCCAAGTCTCGGCATTTGGCAAGCTAGGGGTGATCTGAAGGCTTGGTTCTCGGTTATTCATTCTCTATGGATCATGGCCAAGACCTCCTGCCCCGTGAGGCCATCTAGGAGAAGTCCCGGGCGAACCCTGGATTCGAATTGTTTGAAACCTGCCAAGCGGAAGGGGGCGGACGGCGCCATCACCTGCCAAGAGACTGAGATGTTTCTTGAACTAGAGTCTGAGCGCCAGTATCTCCTAATCCGTGCTGCTACATGACGCCTCCCCGGCCCCTATTATGCCCGATTGTGGGTGACCTCCCTGTCGCACAGGCCAGCTGCCAAGATTTTCAACTGATGCTTGATACCGCCCAGGGCAGCTTCCTATGAGAAGGCGCTCCCAGGCTGTCGGAGCCAAGACGGATCTCCAGTTTCCACACAGCATTATTCCATGTTCCCCTACTGCCGGCGACAATTGCGATAGGTTCCCTAAGCTGCTGCCAAGAGCATGGCGAAGCTTGTGTGATCACCATGATCCTCAATTCGTTTGTGATCGACCAAGGCGATGTTCATGACCCGTAACTAACAGGAATCCCAGAAGCTTGACACGGAGTGTACCGCTTGCAGTACCACGGCGTCAACAACGCGACTGTGCGATAGGTCCATCACTAGCAACCATGTCTCCATCGCGGCTCCTCTTGCCCTGCGATCCACGTTCAAGAGGCCAAGCAAAACGCTAAGCTCTGATCCGCAATGGCCACGCCCGGTGACAGCTGCTCAACGACCGGGATGTGGACTGGCCCCTGAGCAGCATAGTGCGGCATCGCAACTTCGTCCTCCATACGAGTTCGCCCTTGACCTTGGCAGTTTGGTCCGATCCTCGATGGAATCTTCGAAACTACTCGCGGTATGAGCCTCAACGAGGGCGTCTGAATGCGCAAAGAAGCTTCACGGTCCAAGAGCCCAAGACACTACGTCGACGCCAACCGGCTTCGCCCCAAGAATCTATATATTGGACGTCCTGCCCACCCTCAACCTCACCAGTCTGCCTTATCATCATCAGCTCAAGCACAATCAGCCCAGTCATCTCCGGATCTTTCCAGCCTCTTTCACTTAGTCTTCTAATTCCTCCATCCTGTTGATCAGGTAATTCCGTATTACATCATTCATAATGAAGTCCGCAATCATCTACGCCCTCATCCCCCTCGTGGCTGGCCACGGTGCCATCATCAAGGCTACCGCCCCCGGTGGTGGCTCTGGCATGGCTCTCGGTGTCGACCCCAACACTCCTCGTGACTCCACCCGCCGAGACCCCGGCCAGCAGGATTCTACTCGCTTCAAGGGTGACGCCGCTGACACCGTCGGCGAGACCCTCGGGGGTGGCAACAACGACATCGACGCCGGTACCAAGGCCATCATGACCATGACCGGTGACATGCTGCCCCAGGTCGCCGCCGGTGGCGAGATCCAGATGACCGTCCACCAGGTCAACGGTGACGGTGCCGGCCCATACGCCTGCATGATCAACACCGATGCCACCGCCGCCCAGTGGACCGACATCCAGGTCACCACCAACGTCCCCGGTGAGGCCGGCCGCAACAGGGTAAGTTATACTTCTCTCGTCACAACAACACATTCATCACAGAAACATGATGCTAACATCGACTCAAGGACGGTGCTACCACCGACTTCCCTCTCAACGCTGAGATCCCAGCTGGCACCTCTTGCACCGGCACCGTCGCCGGCCAGGAGAACGTCTGCATGGTCCGTTGCCAGAACCCAGCTCGTGCTGGTCCCTTCGGTGGTGTCGTCCCGGTCCAGATGGCTGGTGCCAACACGACCGCACCCAACACCCCCGCTGCCGCTCGCCGCAACCTGGCCATGGCCATGAAGCGCGACCTGCAGATGCTCAAGAAGATGGTCAAGCGCGCCTCCAGCCTGGAGGAGGACGCCGAGGAGCTCGACATCCCCGAGGAGGACCTCGCCCAGCTCCGCGAGGACGGCGAGGAAATCTGAGCGGTGGTCGCGAGCGACTCTGCGGATCTGGAGGGAAGGGACAGGCAGAAAAGTACATAAAAAAGAGCTGGAGACTGGTGCTGATGCTGATAATGCTGCAATGCCCCTGATGATCAATTTCCTGTAATTAAGATATCCGACCTCGGAGGACTTGATGTCCTAGTAATCTACATTCCTTTATCAAAAAACAAACCTGACGCTTTCCACTTTGTGATCTTCTCGTGATGGTATAGAAAGGACTTATCATTACACGGGCACCAGTATCCGTTGGGACCCTACCGGTCTTTTGTTAGAGCCCCCATCGAGGCGGCGGCGCCCGGGCTAGACCTATGAGCCCGTCCCGATCCGGATCCGGGGTGTTGGCGGTGCCGTTAGCAAGGGCGAGCGGGCAGCCCTAGCTACGGCCGCTCGAGCGGAGCGGCCCACCACAGACAAAGTCCAAATTGGTTCGAACTGCGAGTTGGCCGGTCAAACTTTTGAAGCTGGTTCGCTCTCTCTCATCCTCCCCTTCGCGGGCGTGGAAGATTAGCCTCGATTGCGAAGCCTGGTGACCCAGGCTGACGCACATCATCTTTCAGCTCGTCATACTCTGAACCTGCAGATTTTCCCGACCAGCCCAGGCATGGCATAAGTCATGTCACCCACACACAGGCTGCACGGCAGCACCCGGGTGGTTGGTCTTGTGGAGCGTCGTTGGTAGTCAGTCGGTTGGCGACGGAGGAGCATGTAGTAGTAAGCGTCGATCCGGGGTGCGGAAGGGTTGAAGATGATCTGGCGTCGTGCCGGCCGAGCGAACCAATCCGGGCCCAGCTCATGTCTGCCGATCATACCCCGTCCTGGGCTCCTCAGTGGCTAGATAATGTCCCATCACATCAGAAATGCCTGAATAATTCAGATGTCGTCGAGAGACATGAGGTCAGGCGATCACTTTTTTAGATAAGTCGCCTCGTCAGGTTGTTAGCGGGCCGGACTATCGTTGCATGCTTGTAGCGCATGCAAGTGTGTCCTCCTCCCCGCTGATATCCCCAGTCCAACCACTGCCAACCAAACCGTAATTGTACTGGTGCGCCCGTCCACGCCAAGCAGCCGGCCCACGGGGCTTGGTGTGTGTAAGCTTTCTGGGAGGGGCGTCGAATGGCTTGAGTGGGTGGGGCTCGCGAGGGCTCGGCGGAGGAAGCTCTCCTCGTCCTTCGTGGGGCTCCTCGAGACATAGTTTGTACGCATTCTGGGCATTGCATCCCACACCACCCTCTTGTGTTCGCGCGCTACTGCAGCCACAGGGAGGCGATGCTACGACGAGGCGGCCACCCTGAGGGCGTCACTCACGTCACCGGCCGTCTGGGCCCCACGGTAGACATTGATTGTTTTATATGAGGCCCGCTGGGAGGTGGTCGACGATCGGGGCGGCGGGCGGTGACGTAATGGGCGAGGGGTCGGCGAGAAGAGAAGGGGCGCAGCGGCGCTCTTTCAACCACGATAGTGTAGTAGCTCGTCACGCTCGTCTCTGTGTACCAACACGGCCTGCCGTCTCGCCCCTGTCCATCCTCCCGTGACGACGGGCTGCTAGCCGCCATTCCCCTCCTCTAACCTGGTGGAATGATGCCGTGTGTATGGTCGAATCGAACGCCTCGGCCGGGCTGGCCTGGCTGCCTAAGGATGGTAGTCTGTCCAGTCTGTTCAACAGTCGCGACAGTATCGTGCCACAATTGGGCGGCGGCAGGGTTGTGCTCGCCTGTCTTTCCCCACAGACAACCTTGGGAGGCCCAGATCAGATCCCATCGAGCACCTGCACCTGCGCGGGCCAAGGTTTCCTGGGGCGGAGGCGAATCACAAGTTGGGACGGGCTACGACCATTCGGCAGGGACGGTGACGAGAAACAGCCATGATACTTCCAAGACTCGCTGATCGCCCCTCTTGGCTCCTCGTTCCGACCTAGTAGCCCTCTCAGGCTGCTGCGTTCTTGTGTGTCAACTCGTCGCTTCCGTGGCCGTGAGCGTCGGCGTGGGCGCCCGCCCCTCCTCGAATCAAGTACCTCCTCAGGTGCCAGTACCAAGAGGAGTGCCACCAAGGTGCTACGCAATCGGAGAAGAGGGGGGCAGCCCAAAGGCAGGCGCTTGGCTGTCCATTGTGTTTGTCTTGTATACTCTAGTCTGTCCCTTAAAGCTTTCATACATGAAGCTTAGTACCCGTAGATCCTTGAAGCTGCCCGAGTACAAAGACACTGCCTCTCCCGCACACCTCAACATATCTGGACCTGCTAGTTCCCTTTCTCAACTCTCTCAATACCTAGACTTTTCTCTCATCGAACCAGAATCTACTCTGAGAACACCATAAAATTCGACGCTCAAGATTCTTCCAAAAAAGACTTCCTGAATCCACAGCTGATACCCTCACCTACAAACCCAACCACCATGACAGGTTCGTCTCCCTTCCCCCCAAAACCGTGGTAGCCCGCTTCCCCGGATTTCTACCCCACAGAGCCAACGATGGAGAGCTCCACCCGCCAGCATAATGGTTCGAAACTAATACCCCGCAACCCACGCGCTCTAGACCAGAACCAGACAGCAACCCAGGAGGCTCCCGGCCTCGCGGGACTGCAGAACCCCTTTGCCTCGTCGAATGAACCCGCCGGCGCAGACGCCGAGATCCTGTCGTCATCACCGACCGACAGGCGGCAGAGCGCCGAGTGGGACGCGTCAAAGGTGCCCCCCAGCCGCTTCCAGCGCCGCAAGGGCTCCATCTACAGCACCCCGGCCTCGCGTGACGGCCACGTCGACAGGAACTACGCCGAGAAGTACCACGACAAGCTCGTCGAGAAGGGCTGGGCGCCGTCGGCCAAGAAGTAGAGCCGTCGATGAGTTCGAGGCGCAGCACGCCTCTCTCGTCAGCAGATGACCGCCCCTCGTGTGGGCATCGTTTTTCTTGGTTTTGTTAAGGGCGTTGTGATGTGGCAAGAGTGACACGGATGGGACGGACAGGACGGACCGGAGAGCCTGGGAGGCTTGTTCATTGATTCATTAGGCATGTCAGCCGGACCCTTTTCATGTACACACACTTTTGCAGAGACTCGTGAGGGCAGTCCGTGACTAGTGGTGGGGAGGAACTTCGGCATTGAAATCAATTCGAATCGTCAATTAGAGTCTGCTCGCGTGCCCCCATGCTGTGCAAGTCCACCTCATTGGAAGTTGAGTAAACCGAGTTGTAAATTCCACCGCTCATAAAAGAGCAAGCGCCGTCCGTCTATAATGCTTCAGATCATTCATCCATGTCATCGATATCGATCGCATCCGGGTTTGCAGCAACACCCTGTGGCTCCGGTGCACCTCGCGGGTTGTCGGTGGCAGCCACGAATCCAACAGGTGCCTGAGCTTGCTTTTCCAATGCCGCCATCGCGTCCATGACCTCCTGGTCCGCCTCGCCATCGCCTTGGGCCTGGGCCTGGGCCTGGCGCGCAATGGCTTGAGAGGCGATGAAATTGACGTCTGTGTTGTACTGCGCCTGGACACTGCGCTTGATCCTCCGCATCTCCTTGTACGTGTCGTCGTTGCCATGCTGCACCTCGAACTGCTCCCACTTGGTCCAGAACTCGGGGTTGGTGCGGGGGTCGCAGAACTGCGACGCGTGTCCGTAGATTGCGCGAGCTCTGTCGATTTCGCCGAGCCGCTTCTCCATGTCTGCGAACTTGAGGCACATGTCGCGTGCCTCGTTGTCTGGCAGGGCCGCGATGGCCCGTTCGTAGATGGGTCGTGTCGATGGCAATCCAAAGTTAGATGCAGACTTGGTGATGTAGAAGTTGAACATGTCTGCTCGGTCCTCGTCGGACACTGCTCGCGTCGCTCTTTCGTAAATGCGCATCGCATGCCGTGCCAGCCCCCTTTCTTCTTCCAGGTTGCCGTACATCAGGTACAGTACCTTTGCGAACTTCGGCGGGCAGTCCTCAATGGCCTGCTCGAATAGGTCTCGCAACCGCTCTATGCCAATCTCACGGTCCACGGCCTTGGTGAGATACAAGTTCCAGAGCTCGAATGCCACCGGGTAGCTGAAGAGGTCTAGCCCGCGCTCGAAAATCTTGAATGATTCTTCGTAGTAGTTGTTCTCTTCCAGCAGATTGGCATAGTTGACGACCGTCTGCGGCGTGGCGATTCGAAGCTCAAATATCCTCTCGTAGACCTTCTTGGTTTCTTCCAGAGAGCTGACACTCTCCACCAGGTCAACGTAGAAACTCCACAATTTCCAGCTCTTATGTACTCGCTGCTGCGGTGACAGCGTCTCGTCAAAATAGTCAACGGTCGAGCGTTTCGGCGCCTGGACCGCTTTGCCCATTATCTTGACAGCCTCATCGAAGTTCTCGTTACGGAGCTCCATCTCGGCCCACTCAATCCACATGTCGGCCAGCTCGGCCACGGATTTGAACGGTACCTTGACTGCCTTCTCCATGATGATGCGAGCGTTCCGGAGATCGCCCCCTTTCTCGTAAAACTTGGCATAGTTGGCCCATAACTGGTGGAAGGCGCCGACTGCCTTCTTCGGCTGTATCGCTGCAATCGCATCGGTGTAGGTCTGGACGACCTGTTCCTTGTTGTCCCCCCACAACGCTACCCGCTTCTCCCATTCATTGACGTTATTTGGATTCTGCCGCAGTAGAACATCGTTGAGCAGGAAAGGTCGTCGGTCCATCAAGTGCTCGAACCGCATCATGCGGATATCGAGGTCGAAATCTGCATTCTCATCGACTGTCCCCTTTTCCGCCCGCCCTTGTGCCACTTCCATCAGAGCTCCGATTATTGACTCCTCGAATTCCGCATATGAGTCGAACACGAGGGTGAAATCGCGAACAGTCATGACCGTCGTGACGCCCTCCTCAAAGACGTCTCTTGCTCGCTCAAAGCTGCCTTTCCTTATGAAGTAGGTGGCTAGCCCAACCCACAACTTTCCCCTCTGATCCGAGAACCGCTCGATGCCACTTCGAATGATTCGCTCGACATCAATGCCCGTCTCATAACCAGTCTTGACCTTTGTCGCGTGCTCGACCATCAAGTCGACCATCTCACTCCAAAGCTCGTAGTTGCCTTTGCCGTGTTTGCTTTGGAAGCGCGGGTTGTTCAGTATCAAGATGTACTTCTCAATCGCTTCCGTGTATAAGCCCTCCTGAACCAGAAGCTCGATGAAGTCTTCTGCATCCTCCGGGTGGACCTGCATGTACCGCCTCCAGATCTTGACCGCTGTGATGCCGCCAGCCGAGTTCGCGAACGGTCGGTAGAGGGCCCATATCCTGTTGTGTTGTGTGATCGGCAGGGCGCGTAGGGCACGGTCGAAAGCGTGTCGCGTGAGGGTGACGAGAGGCTGCTGCATAAGGAATTTGAGGTACATCTCCCATATCCTCGGCATCTTGTTCAGCAGAATCAATGCTCTCTCGAACAGCGCGTTCACCTTGCGATACTCGGCGGCGAAGACGGCAGCGTTCAGCTTTGCGACGTGTTTGACCCGGAAGTTGAGGTAGGACTTCCACAGCTTGTAGGAGCGCGGGAGTTGTATGCAGGCCCGCTCGAGGACAAACGCCTGCTCTTGGACAGTGCCGTGCTGGAATTTGAACTCGAGGTAGGCGAGCCATGGTTTTGTGCTTCCAGGGTTGCGCTGAATGTCCTGTTCGTAGACAAAATCATCGTCGGAGACGAGTGTGATGTCGGGCTGGCGTGCGACGCCATTCCTGGCGAGCGCGATCGACGGCATGGCAGGCATCGTGATCTCGGCTGACGGGCCAGCCAAGAGGCGCGAGGACAATACGGCGGATCAGGCTGATTCCTGGATCAGGACATCACTGCTGCCGCGTCCCAGCCGAGATGAGGTGAGGAAGGCTGTTGTCGCGGGGGCGGAGGGCGACGTCGTGAGAGAAGGTAACAATGTTGCTTTTTCTTTTCAGTCGCGCGGCTGCTAGGCTGGTTCATGCGCTGGGACGCGGGCGCTGCCGAGCCGACGGCCGCCGCTGATAGACGGGCCCGTGCTCCACCTTGAGCTATCTAGCACTCCTCCTGCGGCCTACCTCAACTGACGACATCCAGAAATAGGTCAGACCCCAGCTCCCAACGTCGGCAACAACAGCTTGCACCGGCTCGTCGAATTCATTTCACCGCACCGTCTTTCTTGTCACCACCACGATCGCTAGCCCTACCGCATTCACCAGCTTCAATACCGATAATCGCATCATTCCAAGGTCTCACTAACGCCCCGCCAATATGTCTGGAGCCGGAGTAAGAACCATCGAACACCGCGGCATGTGCTGCAGCGAAGACGGAAATGCTTACACGCGGTGATAGGAAAGGGAGGCAGTCTTCCCGACTCGCCAATCCCTCGGTTTAATGAAGGCCAAGCTCAAGGGAGCTGAGCAGGGCCACAGCTTGCTCAAGCGCAAGAGTGAAGCTCTCACCAAGTGCGTCGCTGACCGCTGGCCAGCTCCTTAGATTCTGACGCTAACATTCTATTTCGCAGACGTTTCCGAGGTATGCATTCGATCCATTTGACATAACGACTCTCCTGAAACCAACGACCGTCTGACACTGAACAGAAATCACGCGGCGAATCGATGAGGCCAAGAGGAAGATGGGCCGAGTGATGCAGATTGCCTCCTTCTCTCTGGCCGAGGTGACATATGCCGTCGGCGGAGATATCGGCTACCAGGTGCAAGAGTCTGTCAAGGCGGCACGGTTCAGGGTGCGGGCAAAGCAGGAGAACGTCTCTGGTGTGCTACTACCAGCCTTCGAGAGCTACACCGAGGAGGGCATCAACGACTTTGCCATGACCGGTCTCGGCAAGGGTGGCCAGCAAGTACAGAGGTGTAGAGAGACATATGCCAGGGCTGTTGAGGCGCTGGTGGAGCTCGCGAGCCTTCAGACCGCGTTTGTGATCCTCGACGAGGTCATCAAGGTCGTCAACCGAAGAGGTCAGTATTTGAGTACCAACGCAGAGCGCCTGAGCTGACTTCTAAACAGTGAATGCCATCGAGCATGTCATCATCCCTCGAACAGAGAACACCATCAAATGTAGGTTGGTCGCTATACAGCGTGCCAGGCGGTGACTAATCAGGACGGCAGACATCAACTCCGAGCTCGATGAGCTGGACAGAGAGGAGTTTTACCGGCTGAAGAAGGTCGCAAACAAGAAACAGCGAGATAATGCCGCATTGGACGCCGAGATGGCTGCGAAGAGAGCGGCTCAGGCAGGGCATGAGCAACCTGGCAGGGACGAGGACACTGGGCCTGCAGATGTGCTTGGAGCTGAGGAGGATGAGGACGTTATTTTCTAGATCACAGCGAACAGTCATTGCATGAAGGGACGAGGGAAGAGCCATGTAAATTGTTGTCGAATTAGTATCTTGATGTTTACACCAGTACGCCTATGTAGCCGCATGTCATTCTCCCGGCATTTCTGGTTCCTTTCAAACGCCTTTAGAGAATTGTCTACTGCCTCTGGTACGTGACCTTGATGTTCTTTCCACCAAGCTGAGTGCCAGCCAAGTTCTCCCTGGCCGCGATGGCGCCCGCTTCGTTCTCGTACTCGACGAACGCAATTCCCCGACGACCAGGCACCATACGGACCTCGCGGAAGCCCTCGAAGCGACCAAAGAGATTTGTGAGAGTGACAGCATCGCTGTCGTCGGGCAGGTTCTGGACGAAGAGAATCTTGTTGGGGGGCAGGTACTCGTCGGGTACGACCGCGGCCGCGGCAGGGCCGGTTGGCTTGAGACCAGCACCTCTTGCTGCCTTTGAAGGCCGACCAGACTGCTCGCCGCCTGGGGCGGGGCGCTTGAGGCGTTGCTGCTCGGCCTCGAGGGCCTTCTTCTTGTCTGTAGCGTGAGAGTGAGTTAGCCCAGCCGCCGATTCGTGGTGATGATGTATTAAGGGTCCAATGTCTGCCCGACGCACCTTTCTCTGCTGCTCGCCGCCTCTTGTGCTGTTCAAACTCCTCCTCGGTTCCGAACTTCTGCACGGTCGCATCGCTCCTAGACCTGGCCAGCGCCACCTGCATGGGCTTCTCGAACAGGTCGAAGCCGTCGGCCTCCTCTGCGGCTTGCTTGGCCGAGTCGGCGTTGTCATAGACAATGAAGGCCTGACCTTTCGCCTTCAGGTTTGTCTTGGCGACGATGTCGATGACATTGCCAAACTCGGAGAAGATCTCGCGCAGGGCATCCTTGAGGGGGTCGATTTTGACGCGCTCCTCGAGGTTTCGCACGTAGACGCTGGTGAAAGATTGACATGTTAGCTATACCAACTACCTACGCTGTGTCGGGGTGCAATGACACGAACGTGGTGATCGGTGGTCCCGCTGAAGCCATCTCGACTTGTGATTACCCTGGCTTCTGGGAGGAAGCAGTTGTTGTTGGTGGTCCGTTTGAGACGTGATGCACAGGTTCAGGTGCTGTTCCCGTTGGAGTTCCTGCCTGCAGTGAACATAGCTTGCCGCCGGCTTGGTGAGAAGACAGTATGCGCTTGAAATCCTACTGTGTCGACGCACGGTCCACTAACATCCAATGTCTGCGCATTCCACCCAGCCATCGTGCTCTGAAGTTAAATCTGCCACATTGGATTCACTTTTAAAAACAAGGACATGCACACATGCTGCCGCAAGTCAATTATAATTTTCTGTACTACTTATTTTACATCCATGTCTTGACTGTATATCCCGTTCATTCTTATGGGTCCGTTGGCCTGGAAGACTGTACGCCCTCAGGATGTTAGGGACCGCACAATGTCCATCATCACATCTTTGTTGAATGCAAAATTCAGTTCATCATCATGTGGATTAAGTCCGAAAGCATCGGGCCCATCGTCAAAGATCTGCATCAGAAATGTTAGCAACGCGAAGCTTGTGTTGCTTGCCCTAGACCGGTGTCGAGAGTCGCATCAACTCGATCAGACAGACTTACACCACAACGTCTCATATCCCTTCGAAACGCGCCCTTGAGACCCGTAGCCCGATGCAGCGTGCATGTATTGTCCCACACAACCAGGTCGCCAACGTTTCGCCATTCGATGCTGAGCGTGTACTTCTCCTGTGTGGCGTGTTTCCTCAAGAAAGCCAGCTTCTCCGCCGACTGTTCCTCAGACAGACCTTCGATATTTCGAATATGAGATGGGATGTACAAGTTCATGCGACCGCTAGGCTTGTGAAGCTGAACCAACTTATGCCGCGAGAAAGGATACCGATCCGGATCGAGCTTTGCAAGTGCTTCAGGTGATGCGGTTTTACGACTGTGCCAGAAAGAGTGCCTGGTCACGTAGTCTTTGCTCATTAGCTCGTCCTTCCAGCATTCATCAAGCTCCGAGAAGGCCGTCCTTGTGTCGGCAAATTCTGAGATTCTTCGTTAGAAGACAGAAACTGGTTGCTCTGGGGGAGCATCGCCCAACCACCAGACAGGTGCAAAAATGCTCAAGCTCTCACCTGTGTTGCCACCAGCCTCCAGGGGCGGAATCTCGTAAGCCCGAAGAATAGAGAATCTCGTCCGTCTCACGTTGTAGCTGCCATCCACATGGAAGAGCTCATTTCCCTTGTTGGACAGGGCTTTCATGCTGTTGGGATCGAGCAACGTCCCATCAACCTCAAGGTTGCTCTGGTCGGTCAATTCGATGGACTTCAGCCTGGACTGTTCGGCCGGCGTTCCTTTGAGACGCTCAACTTCCCCAAATTTCCGCGCAAGTTCGACCTGGCTATCATCATCCAGTGATGTGCCCCGGAAGACGCATACACCATACTATCAGAGCAAGTTGCTTAGTTTGAACCTTCCCAGATAACCATCGTCTTTGCTGCCTGTGTAGGGCGACTAACCTGAGCGACGATGTCCTTAATCTCTGCCAGCTGCTCATCACTTATAGGCTTAGAGAAGTCAACACCCTCGACCTCAGCGCCGAAAGTCGGGTGCAGTCTATTGATCTGAAGAGTTGATGCCATTTCGCCGGGAAATGTACTGGTGGCTTCGGGTGCTATTCAGGCACAGCAAGAGAGGCAGAGTTGCCGGTAAGTATACAATGTGATTGTGACTGACTCAAACTTTCGTGGATTAAGTATAGTACAATCGCGGTCTTCCGAAATGGGACTCATTTCCTACCCCAGACAAATTCCAGATCTTGTCCTAGTCATGCATTTTGCTTATGGCTTATCGATCCAGGGTAGGGTGGGTGGAGGTCCACACTGGCTTAACCTTTTGGCGATAAACCAGCTATATCGATCAAATGATAACCATCAACGCTTCGTATCTAATCGAGCTTGGTCGTCAATCACTACCGCCGCGTTGAGCCTTGCTGCGTGCATATCGTCGGCTTGGTAATCATCTTCGCCTCGTGCAAGAATAGCTGGCTCTACGATCAAAGCTATAGACGATCCTCCAGAGGTATGTTGATGCTCGAAACCTTGCGGGAAGTATACCGCGATTTGATTGTCACTAAACTTCGGCAGGTCTTTTACTTTCATAACATATATTTTGAACAGCTTGGCCTGCAGCTTTATGCGGCAACTCAAACCATGTGCAATTCCACTTTTATGAAAACTTTGATACCTATTGGGCATTATCTCTGTAATTGTAATACGAGAAATATTGCAATGGTCATGAATGAGTATTTGGTCGAGAGCTTCGAAGATTCATCATGTGTTGCTCGGTTTCTCTTAAGCTTGAGCGAAACAAAAACAGAGAACCGTCGATCTCAGTTTCCACCATCCCAGTATTGCATGTGTATAGAACAGGCTGTCTTCGGCCTAAGAATGTGGCCACAAGCCTCTGTCTGTGAGATCCCTCTACTTCAAAATCGAAGTGATACAGCCTGCCCCCGTGTCCCAGTTATTCCACTTTCTTGTGTTCTAAATCCATTAGATTTTTAAACTACTTAGCTGGAATTTATTCATTCTTCTCTGATGGACATAATGTCACCGTCGGAGATTCTGGTCGAATTCGCCTTTGCTTTTTTCGCATAGTTAGTCATGATGACAGACTGTGCACACCTGGGCATTTGTGCTTTGTACAAACACAACATCCTCACATTTTCGCGATGCATTGAACTTACGTCGCGAGCGGAGACGCCGTAGACCAGGTACTGTGGTAGCTCGCTTGCTTATCTTTGGCTTTGAGATTCCGAGTCAGGAACCCAAGCATCCCCGAGCGGCTGGGAAAAGCATGGACAAGGCTAGAGGCACAGACGAAACATAAGTGTTCATGGAAAACAAATCGCCGGACGTGATATTCAGATCCAAATTTCCAAGTGCTGTTCATCCTGCCAACACTTGTGGGCATTTCGTCAGCGTCAGGCGATCTCGACAATGGTGTCACTCTTATCATGGCTGTTCAGTCGCAAGGGCTCACAGCGGCAACGCCCAAAGCGGGTGCTTACCGACAAAGTGGTCAAGTTGCCAACTCTCGAGAACTCCCTGATGATGCGAAGTATGTGCATGAACTGGACATTCCGCTTCGAAGATGCTTTGGACGTGGGCATGCTAGAGAGTTCTCTCGAAGACCTGATCAAAAAGGGTCCGAATTGGAAGAAACTCGGTGGGCGCTTCCGCATCAACGCAAGTATAATCCCAACTTGTTTCCAAGGCCGGCAGTGGAGGTATTAGACGATACCCAAAGACACGAATGGCTGACATGTGAGACCAGGACGAAGGGCAACTCGAGCTTCACATCCCAGACGAATTCGATCTGAAGCGGCCAGCAGTCCAGTTCACTCATGAGGCTCAGGCGATGAGTGTCCATGAGCACGTGCTTGATGGAACGCTCCCCTATTCCAAGGACAGACCTTGCGTCCTAGATACGCCTGAAGAGCTTGATGCACTTCTCGCCGGTCCTGAGGCTCCGAAATGCCTGGACGACTGGCTGTATACGGACAGGCCTGCACTGGCGGTGCATGTCATCACCTTTGTTGATGCCACATTCGTCACACTCAATTACTCACACAGTCTGGTCGACGGCGTGGGGAAACGTGAGATAATGACGAATTGGTGTAAGGTGCTCGCTGGGCGGCTTGGGGATGTCACTCCTCTGGCTAATTGGGATGAGGACCCAATGAGTGTGATATGTCGTCCTCCGTCGATAGACGAGGAGCGTTATATTCACGAGGATACTCGACTTACTGGCTGGCACAAATGGTACTGGGTTTTCCGATTTATCGCAGATCGATTCAAGAATCGGAATAATTATAGGCAGCGCAACGTCTTCATCCCTGCCTCGACAATGGCCCGGCTGCGGAAAGAAGCTGATGATCATGCCACGGACAAGACGTACCTCAGCGATAATCAGCTCCTGACGGCCTGGCTGCTCAGACTGGCCTGTTCGCCGCTCAAGGGCTCACGCCGTCCCATCGGCATCACGTCGGCCGTTGATCTACGAGGCTTCCATCTCCACGGTCTGCATCCCGGAACGGTGTACATGCAGAACCTGCTCGCATATACCTGGATTAACACCACGGCAGCATCACTTTTATGCTCTCCCCTGGGCACCGCTGCTACACTTATGCGGACAAGTCTGAAGCAGCAGCTGACATTACCTCAGGTGAAAGCAGCGGCCTATCTGACTCATGATTCTGTAGGAAGGACAGGGACACCGGACTTCTTCACGGGGAAGGACAGTTTTCTTGTCTCGGTGAGCAGCTTGGCGAAGGCGAAGTACTGGGAGGCTGTGGACTTTTCCCCAGCGATCCTCAAGGGTAGAACCAGAGGCGAGCACGCGGGCAAGCCGTCCTGGCAGAGTAGCACGCCGCGGTCGGGAATGAAGCCCAGTTGTCTGGTTGTGGTCCAGGGAAGTGACTTGAAAGGCAACTGGTTCGCCCAGATGGTTCTATCGCAACGTACTTGGAATATGGTGGAGCACGAGTTGTCCAAATGCTAGAACCAAACGAGCTGCGGCTTCATATCGTCTGCTCACCCTCCTTTCGTCATCATCGTACTGGTAGCCCAGACTCCTCGACGTAAGAAACTTTTAGAGCATTAGACATCTCCATTGCTCTGAGGCCACTTGCGCCCGATGGGAGCGATTCCGAAACCAGACACCGCCGGAGAGCATAGTCTAGACTCGACCCTGGCAGCAGGTGGATCACAATTTAACTCTAAGTATATGGCAGAGATAAGGAACTCACGATGAAGTGCCAACACGACTCGTGCCACTTGATCCTCCTCGTCTGAGAAATCACCAAGCATTAGACGTCTGCGATACAGAATGACCGGTCTCAAGTTCGAAGAATATGTGCCATATGCAGGAACCCAGGCTTTAACAATATACCAGTGTCAATCCCAGCCATCAGGCGTCTGAAGAGGCAGAAGAGCCAGTCTACCTTCATCTATCCATTGTTGGTGAACACACACCCGAAAGTACGGGCCAGGCAT
>JACBFG010000026.1:1746848-1763836 GCA_013435955.1 Diaporthe sp. HANT25 | reverse complement strand
CCCCCCCCCCCCCGTTGGTCACATTCGTATCACAGAGCTCCCTGCAGCGATGGATGGCTGCTTAGGCGGGGAGGCGAGGGCGGTGGTGGTAAAAGCTTCCATCGATTTGGCAGGGAGATGTGTGGATGCGGGCTGCTAACCATGGGCGCGTTACAAGCCATGTGATCCTGGCGGGGAAGCCGAGAGGCACGCACACGAGAAACTGTCGAGGTCCAGTGATCCAAGTAGGACTTTGCTTGCCTTCACAGGAAAGAATGCGTCGATATTCACAATGGGAAAATAGTCCGCGCGTAGCCATTACCGGCGGTCCGTATTACCATTCCCGTGGTCTATGAATATGTACGCACCTGTCATCCACGTCTAAATGCTCATCGCCGTCTCGTATCTTTATGCCTCCTTGTCTACCTTCTCGGATTCCGCGGCCGCTTTCTCACCCTCCGTCTTTTCAGCTGCCGCAGGCGCCTCAGTCGAGCCTTTACTCTGCGGCCGCTCTTGCTCCTCCAGAGCAAGGTCTTTCCTCAAGTCTGGTAAAAAGCGGTCAATTCGCTTCCATGATTCAGACCACAGTTTCTCTTTCGATGGATCTTGGCTCGGCGGCACAAGATATCCGTTGCTCGACATGAATAAGAGCACGTTCTTCAAGTTCTCGGGAACAGCTTCCTCCTGCAAGAATTGTACGTTAGCACATGGAACTCATGTCAGCACTGCAAACGATGTTCCTTACAAGACTGTCTCCTTGACCGCTGTTCATGAGGCGGTCCATGATATCAATAATCTTGAGCCACAAATCTAGCATCCCTTCCCATTCGGACAGGAGGACCAGGTACTGTAGGAAGACTTTGCACAGTAAAGAAGCTGCTTGGACCCTTGTCTCACTCATGCCATCACGGTCCGATGAGAAGACCTCGGGCTTGAGCAGTCGCAAGATTAGCGGGAACAGGACTTCGCCAAAAATTGCGGTCCACTCCCGGTGGTCGCTCGATGTCAGCTCCGGTGAGAACAGCGCCCTTTGAAGCGAGTTGAAGGCCAGTTGGCGAATTTCTCTGCGCGGATTCGTGCACTGTGTTGTCAGTGCCTCAAATATAGGCAGCCAATAAGCAGACCATGCTGATGATATGTCAGTCAATACATCTTTGCAGAATTATTCAAAAGTGACCCACCCTCGTTGTTCTCCAGGTGGGACTGCTTCATAAGCTGAGGAATGCGAGAAGTCATGCTGTAGATTATGTTGACAGCCTTGATGCCACGCTGCACAGCGGGATTCTCGCTATAGAAAATTAGCATGCATTGGAACAGATCGGCCAGCAGGACTTACCTGGGAGTCTCTGGCTTCGCAGAGGTTGGACGAGCCGGTTTCCGTGGCTGTCTCCGAGGGTCCACCTTTGGTTCTTTGGGCACAGTAGAGCTCGCAGCCGATGCAAAATCATTGAGCAGGCCGATAGCGGCTTCGTAATTGTCCGCCATGATGGCCGTTGAGGAAGGACTGACGCCGGTTTCCAAAATCTCAAACACCGTAGGTGCGGAGTTCTTCTCGGATGCTAAATTGCGCAGGATGGCCCAAAAGTCAGGCGAGGTCATGGTCTCGTTTCGCAGCGGGCCCTGCTCGTCAACACAGAGCTTGAGTCCTTGGAGAACCAGTTTGGAAGTCTTCTTGAGGTTGTCTGGGGAGAAGCTCGATACAGTGTGGAGTAGCACCGGGGCGCGGATGAAGTCGTACTCCTGGACGTCGGGTTGAGCCTCTTCCTCTCCACTTCGATCATACTTCGTGGAACTTACATAGCTGGCCTGAAGTAGTCTGAAGGAGTAGAAAGTGGTCCTTGAGACAGTAATAGGATGGTAACTGCTGATATCACGCAGTATGGCCTGCAGCGCATCGACCACACGCTTACCGAGCAATTGGACTGTATGGTCGTCCCGAAGAGCGAGGATCGTGCTTAGTTCCAGAATATAGACGAGCGAGGGGTCGTACAGCACGTTGTTCCTGGGTTTCTGGGCCAATGCAGGAGAATGCGGAGGGACGTTGTCCGCTTTCACGGTGATGACCACTCCAGAGCCGCTGTCCTCCGGGATTTGGTCCAGTAAGGCATCGACCAAGGCCTCGAGGCTGTCATCCGGAAGATTGCTGTTCTCATTAGCACCCAGATGGGCCAGAGGGGGGATTCACAGCTTACGAGAGATGTGCAAAGATGTCCTCCATTTGACACTGGTTGATGCATTCGACAGTGCTGAGCGTGCTATCCAATTCTTCTTCGGATGGCTCAGGCGGATCATCAGCCGCGTAACTTTGCAGGAAGTTCGAGAAAGCTTGCAGCAGGCCCGTGTCATTCTGCTTCGCCGCACGATCTATTACCTGTGACGGACTTCGCAACGGAATAGGCGTTATTGCTAGGCGACTTCGGTCACTGGGGAAGCCGACCAGTGAGTTTGCGAAGAGATTCAGCCAGATGCGAATGATCTGGTTTACTGTGTCAGCGGTGAAATACCCGATCGTCTCTGTGGAGACCACTTACGTCTTTCCAGCCTTTCCGGATGATATGCTCCTTAGACGTGACAACGCGGAATAGGACGAGCAATGCAAGTTGAGTCCTGAAGTCACGTCCTATTTTGACAGCGAGTTCGCTGACCATGACCTTTTTCTCATCAACTTGAACTTCTGTGTTCAAGCTTGTATTCGAAATTGACTCATGCGTCAGAGTCGTCATCAGACTCAATGAGTAGATGATCTGATCCAAGGCCTCCGTGATGTTGTACTTGGAAGCGATGCGTGCACATTCATCGAAGCCGGAGACAACTCTTGCGAAGACCGTGTCGTCAGTAGCAGACATGAACACGTAAGACAGGGTCGAAACGATTGGCTTCCACGTTGCGGCAAACATGTCCGCGTCGTAAAGGTTAGTATCGCAGATTATGAGAGGACCTGCGGCTTCTGTCTTCAGAAGCAACTCCCTCCATGCATAATCGAACGCGTGCTTGTTGTCATGCTCGTCTGGCAAAACGATCTCATTCGTTTTGATAGCATCGAAAATGGCCTGTAAGTACTCAGTGGCGAAGTTCTTGCCCCCATTCACGCCACGCAGATTGCGCGCGAAGTCCTCCACCGTCATGCGATTCGCAGATTTGAGATTAGGATTGTGTTGGTCGGTGTTGAGCATGATGATGGCATAAGTGAGAACGTAGACAGCATCCTTGTCTGCTACGTCCTCTGGTATCGAATTGGCACAATACTTCTCTGAGAAAGAGGTAACTATCCTCTCAATCAGAGGAGCCTCGCCTGGTAGCCGGAACGATTCAAGCATAGACCTCAGTGCTTCGTCGACACGCTTGTTCTCAAAGTCGAAAGAGTTTATGAAGGCATCGAGGATTGCCTCGTTACCTCTCTTAGAAAGGTAGTCTCCCAGAACCTTCTTCGACACGAGGGTGGTCGATCTCAAAAACCGGGCGACCTCCTCCGGATCTGTTGCAGAAGTGATGATGCCCTTGTCTGCCAGAAACGCCAGACCACCTCGGGGGTTTTCGTTGAATTTGCTTGTGCCTTTGATGATGAGCTTCTTTTTCCGCCGCGATTCTCTGAGGTCCGCTGCTTCAACAAAGCCTGCTGTCCTCGCAGGTTGATCGAGCCTCTCTGCAATAAACGAGATGAATCTCAACAGTGCATCCAGGCACAGTGGCGGTACGCTTGTTGTGCTCCAGGTAGCGGAATCTGGCAGGGCGTTCCGTGACAGCATCCCAATCATGTCTTCGCACAAGTCTGCCGAGTTTGGGTCGCAATCGTAATTGACGAATAGCTCTACCATGAAGGTGGGCATCCTGGCAAGTACGCAAATGTTTTCCACCATAGCTTGCCTCGCATCTGGCTTCCGCGCACCGCCCTCTAATCCCAGTTTCTGTCGATCCTTGATTGGGACTGGAGTCGCACGACCACTATTCGTTTGCGAAGGCGGAGGCTTCACCAATTTGGGAGCTTGGGGAATGCCAGCGTACAGCGACGGGTCAATACCAGTCTCTCGGGGAATCTCAAAAGACAGGTGGAGGCACGCCACCAGATAGGACAGAAACTTTTCTTGCTGCAACTTCAAGACTCCCCTGCATGTCGACAGCAGCGTCCCAGCGACAAGGAGAGACTCCTGGAGGATCAGCATGTTGTCGGAACGCACCAACTGGAATAGGTAGCAGCAAAGACGGTCCTCGGCGATGGAAGCGAGGGCCGGATGTTTAGCAATCGAGGGTCCGGCAACCTCAAGGGCTACGTGTATTATTCGGAGCGCCATCACTCGCATCGTATCAGGATGTCTGCGGTCGTGCGGGTCCAGGAAGTTGACCAGGACCCGGAACAGTTCGCGGACTGATGGTAAAGAGTACGGTCGTAGGTCGAGCGAGTCTGCTGTTCCAGCCTCAGATGCTAGAGTGGCCTGATCCGCCTCTCCAGTGCCTGTCGACGGGGCACTTCCAGACTCAGAAGACCGGGGCTCAGCACGGTTTGGTTCTGGTGAGGGAGTGGTTGCAGCCGTTGCTGGAATGTCGGTACCGTTCGCCGACGGGTCCATGCTCACTGTGTCCATATCGCCATTCGTCTTCTTGTCTAGTGCGTCTACCTCCTCCCCAGCCTCTTCCTCGAGGTGTTTCAGATCTTCGAATATGATCTGACACATCCTCACCATCGAGGCCTCTGCTGTTTGTCTCAAGACCTCCGAGAATCTTGGCCGCGAGCAGATTGTGAGGCCACGGCCCATCATGTCGCACACGCTCTCGTCGCTGAGTATGTCTCCGCCTGGTCCCGACAGCATGTCCTCCATCAGATGTAGAATCATCAAAAGCACCACCTCCTCTTGTGGTGCATCGCTTATATCGAATTGGCAGTGCGTGATAGCGGCCGACAAGGACTGCATTGCCACAGCAAAGCGAGGCGACTCGGGGGAGATGAACCCGTATGCGAGAAACTTCCGTATGGCCCTGAGGGCGAGAATCGTGACTGGGGCAGCAGTTCCTTTCGTCTGAATGATCTGCAGAAAAGGGTAGAGCATCGTCAACGCGTCAAAGTTGTGTATGTCCCTGACACCAGTCAACTCATGCCGCAACCTCCCAAAGCCAGATATCAACGGATTGTCCTGCATGCTCTTTCCCTTCTTCCCACGCAGCCCCCAGCGCACAAGATCGGCAGTGCCGTCACCCATGATATTCGCGGCCGAGCTCTTGCCCTTTGACTTTCCCAAGGACACGGAGTTCGAGGGCCCAAGTTGTACCGGGCTGGGCCCGCCGCCCAGGATGGCCGCCACCGAGGAGTGAGGGGATCTGGCATGTTTTTGGATCGCAGAGGTAATTGCTATGCACTCGGCTATAACGAGGGACACTGGGTCTACCGCGACCGACACAGGGCGACTCCGGTATTGCATGCGAGGGGAGTGGTGTTGCGCCCGACGGAACGAAGGTGTGGTCGGCCTGGAGGGCGCAGGTGAGACCGAAGGCTCCAGAATCTGGGGGATGCGCGCATCGTGGCTCATGATTACGGGTTGGTTCTGGAGGCAGGTCGGATGCTGGTCAAAGGGACAGGTTAGAGTTATGTCCTTGCCGCCGTGGATGTACACCAAAAGTCGCTTCGGAGATGATGCACGCGCTCGTCGATTCCGGCCCGAGACGCTGGGCTCAAAGGCAGAACTGAATTCGCTGAGAACTAAAAGAACCCCAAAAGCATCTCTTCTTGGGAAACAAGTGGCGACAGGAGAAGACACATGGAAGCAGGCGACAGTCAAGCCGGCGCGTGAGCTCGATAAGAGGTACAGGTAGATCTTTAGCTGTCCGGTCGCTTATTAGGACACATGGAGCTTCCTCCCCAGGGCGACCCATGGACGGGTACGTACCCCGGGTGCTGTACCGAGCTGGAGACCACTGTAAGTGAGTGAGTGACGTTTGGGATCTTGGCGGCCGGCAGGCAGCTGGCCTCTGCCTCCTACCGTCCATTCGGCAGCCTCTCCTTCGTTCTACAAGCCCAGGCGTGCGAATTAGGCTGCAACTGAGAGATTATTTTTGAGGACTTTGATGTGTCAGTAAGCACAGAGTGTTATCTGTCTCTTCGTTGACACGTAGAGAAAAGAGCTTCTCGCCAGGTGACACGCACTCATGTCGCAGCCTCAACAGCTGCAGGCAAGGAACGCATGGATCGTGACCAGGACGTAAGAGTCGGGCATCATTGTACGAACAAGATGCAGTCATGAGTTGCTTTTTGGAATATGCCTGGGTAGAAACTGGGCCAGAACAAGTCCATTCTGAAGTACCGTATACCATCATAACGCCTTGATGATGTTTCCACAAAGACGCTCTCCCGTCTACTTTACAGCATGTGAACATCAATATTCCCTTTTGTCTTCCAAAGCAATGTCCTAACGCCCAAAGGTATCTCCATTCGACCCGCTTTCCGCTTTCCGCTTTCCGCGCTCCCCGGTCGTCACGATATGTGTAGAAAGTCGTCCAGGACATAGGGAGAGAGGGCGTCCAGTCCAGCCTCCCATCGCGAGAAAGAAAAACAATAAAGTTTGGAATGAATGCAACAGAAGTCTATCTGCAGCTGCACCCACAATGATTTCTTATGTGTCACTGCCATGCGAGACTTTCTCGACCTTATTAGCGGGCTTCGAAGACTTCCGTGGCTTCTCGGCAGAATCAGCCGCCTGTCTTTCCTGATTCTTAGCGATGGTCTCCTTATCCTTTTCCCACTGGGCCTTAGCATCACTGAAACTGAATCCCTCCTTGATCTTGGCCTCTTTCTCTTTCTTCTTCCTCTCTTCTTCCTCTGCGGCCTTCTTCTCTGCCTCCATTTCCTAAGGGACGAGTTAGCTGCTATTGTTCGGTCTCTGCGTCTGCTTGTTGGCAGGGCAAGACATACCTCCATGCGCTTAACATCATCAACACTGGGTTCGTACAGATGCCAGATAGTATAGTGCGGTAAGCCGACGACAGAGTAGTCCATGCGCCTGGACATCTTTCCAAAGCCCTCCGTCTCCGCATGTTTCTCGAAGCTGAAAGCCGGGAAGTGGACGCCGGATCGGAACACGCGGGCCTTGGCCAAAATGCTGACACCTCCTACTCCATCGATCTCCATCTCCATATCTGGATCTCCGTAGGGGTCTCGCAAGTAAGCCAAGTGAGGCCGCCATGTCGCATACTCGGCGTATCCTTCGACAATGACAGCATCCTCGTCTAAAGTATCCGCCAGGGCCAACGCAGTCTCCGATTCCTGCCATGAGTTGAGATCGTATGGTTGCTCGCCGCCGAGCCATTCTGGAAGAGGCCGCCAAACATCTATCTCATCGTCAGCATGAGATATTACCACGCGTGATTTGGAAGGACTCACTTGGGACAATGACATCCTTGTTGTGGCGCATTAGATCTTCGAGGATGGTAAAAGGGGCCGTTTCTACGTCAACGTCCCTCCAGTAGACCCATGAATGGTAGGGCCGCAGAGCGGCACTCAGAAGCCAATTCCTTGCCTGAGCCATCAGCTTTCTCCTGCTCGCCTGCGCGGCGAAACCGTGTCGACTCTCGGCATCCTGGTTGACGCTTTGCCCGAAGTCCTTCTCAATGACTGATATTTCGCCATATGGCATTTTAGCGTCCTCCTCAGCCTGCAATGATTCCAGGCTTTCCGTCAACACCTCCAGTGTGCGATCTGACGAGTCCGAGACCAGGAAAGCGAGGTCTATCAAGTGATGCGGGTATGTGAGGTTGTGCAGGTGGGAGAAGAACATCGGCAGGTGGTTCTCGGCTTCGCGGAGTGGCACGCACAGGAGGATGCGCTCCTCGCGCTCCCAGCCGCGGGCAGTCCCCTGAACGTTGGACAAGTCGTAATACCGCACAGTTTCAAGTTGGAAGTCCTCCCCTCCTGACAGCAGGCCGAATGAGAACAGCGATGCAAATGAAACACCTCCGCCAGGCCATACGAATATGCCGAATAGGAAGGCAACTGCAAGTATTATGCCGAGTCTTATCAATAGTCGTCGCCGCCGCCGAGCTGCTGGTGTCGTCCCTCGTGGTTGGAATCTGGTAGGAGAAAGCGCGCTGGTTAGCCAAACTGAGTTCGACGTATCTGGCAGTGCCGACAGGACTGCAAGGTGAGGACAGGTATGTACCGGTGTGGTGACATGTCGAAGGAGAAGTCCTTATTCCTCGGATACCCGTTGCTGGCAGCATATCCACCGGCATGATGCCTCGGCACCACCTTGGAGCCGGAGGACGTGTATGATGGCAGCATTGGGCCAGGGGATCGAGGGCGATTGCGTGGAAGAAGGCGGTTGGATTCGAGCGCAGTCTCGAGGATGCGTTGCAGGAGTCCAGGGACAGGCTGGCCCGTCCGAGCTCGCTGATTGTCGTGGCGATCGCCCGGGAGTCGCAGGGCAAAGGTGTCAGATGGAAAGGTTCATAGTCTATCGCATGGCGAAAGGACACGGATCTTGGAGGATTACTTCGTGTTCAAGTGCCACGAGCCACGAACAAGAGGGAAGGTGTCCTGCGTCGAACCTCGTGAATGCGAGATGAATCAGCTTGTTGCAACCTTTAGTTGGTTGCTTGCGGCTGGTCCCTCTAGCGCCAAGGCCACCTACACGGTACTTCGCGCCCGCCGCAGGCTAAGTATTTTGGTCGACGTCCCGCGGCACACCAGCTGGGGTAGTACATTCAACTTGCGGTTTCAGGTGTCACCATTTCCACCGCCAGGGGCACATCCTACAAGCCCAAATTGACGTCTGGGGTTCATCTGCACAGACCCACCTATTCAGCTACCCCTTGCAGCAGTCTTGATCTTGAGACAACGGTATATTTGAATTCAGCTATAGATTTCCCTGCCTGGAGGGAAGCAGCGCTCACATGGCGCGCTCCACCACGCGAGACTGGCTCGTGAGCCGCATGATGTCGCACCGAGCCTACACTTACAACATAGAAGCTCATGTAGAGTAGACATGGCCCTCAGGAGCTACGATAGCACATATCGGTATCAAGGCATGGCCATCAAGGGCTTTTCTAGAGTAGCAAACCAAGAGCTCGACCGGCTTCGCAGTCCATCCACTTACCTCTTTAGCAACTCATTAGATGGGGATCGGGCAGCATAAGGGCAAGACGGCCATTGCCATTATCTAGTTACGTGTCAGTGAGCAGGAAACGACCAGACCCGAGAGTTCAAATAGAGCGCCTGCGCACACACATCTCAGAAAGCCGTTAAACTCAGCCGTACAAGCCGGCCCTGATCTGCCACACCCCAAGACGGAGCACGGAGATCGTGGCACTGAAGCCAAATGACATTCCCCGAAGGAAAAGACTCCACTACTGGTCATCACCACACAAAGGCGGCTCTAGTGCGGGAGGATGGCTCGGCCCATACATTCGTTGAATGGATAAGCTATTATCATCATAAAAGATGATTGCGCAAGCGAAAGAAGATTTCGACTCACCATTTCGCAGCATAGCATGGCAGCAGACGAGGCATTCATACAGGCCGAGACGGGCAGTCTGCCTCGTATGATAACCTGTCGCGACGACTCTGGTGGTCTTTGGAACTTCTATAATCGCGAGTTAGCTCATGATCGCTCAGACCAGCTGCTGAATGATAAGAGTTTTTGCAATTGCGATGCTCAGAAATTGTTTTTGGTATAGGTTGTGTCTTCAAGTATGTTCAGAAGCAGAACTGAATAAAGGTTTTTTCATCATAAAAATTGCAGTTGTTGCAAAGGAAAGAAGATTTGCGGTTGCTTACAGATTGATTACGGCGCGGCAGAGACCGTCATTGATATTCGAGTTCACCCTGTGGTACTGTCAGCAAAACTTGTCTGCCGTATGTATCAATCATAGCAAGAGGCTGGAGGCTGTGCTTCAGATGGTGATGCATGTTTGTTCTCGCTCATAGAGTTCGCGTGGAACAAGTGGTTAAAAAATCATCAAGAGCGCCAAACCCAGTCCAAGCTCGCAGATGGTTGAAGGTAAGAGTTCGGGAGATTGAGACTCACCAGAAAGCTGGAATTTGAGGAGAGTGCGGGAAGCACAGTCGCGTCATGCCAGCGACAGCACTTGCTGGTCGCGGCGCCGTGGCTGGCTTGACAACCTGTAGGGCCTCTCGTCATCTGTTGCGGTGAACGAGGGCCTACTCGCATGATTCACAGGCGCGGCGACGTCCCAGAGACATGTGGTTGTGCCATTTGCTGGGAGTTGCTGTGAAAGGTTGTGCGATTGAGGGAGAGCAGAAAAACTGAGATGCGATCTGGGCAGAATTTTGTAGCTGTTGGAGGTGTGGAGATGCAGAGCTCGGGCCACATTTTTTTAGTCGCAGGCATGCAAAACTGCCATAGGCAAGCAACTTCTGGCAGGGGCAATTAGTTTTCGATTTCGAGCTCATCAACTAGACCAACGCCGTTCAGATTTGTCACTGCAGCAATTTCCACACGAGAAACCACTCCTTAATCTGGGAATAGACTCAGCTGCTCAAGTCCACATCACATTCACTTCCAGTCAACTTAAGATGACAGACAGAAGGCGGATCAACGGTCCCGTAGGCGGCACCTTACCCCCGGTTTTTGCTGGCGACGAGACCACAGTCCTGTCAGAAAAGGCGACGGGCAGAACCAGGCCTGCCAACACAGCCCGACCAATTTGTAAGAGCTTCTGCCTCCAATCTCTAGGGACGATGCTGACAGTATTTTCAAAGTCCTCAAAACTGGTGTCACACCTTCAGCATCTGGCTCTGCATACCTTGAGGTCCAGACATCGGCAAAGCCCGGGGTCTCGGGCCTCAAACTGAGCTGTACGGTCCATGGGCCAAGAGCACTACCGAGATCAATGCCCTTCTCGCCACACATCATCCTTACCACCCATGTCAAGTATGCCCCATTCGCCACCAAGCAAAGACGGGGCTACCTGAGAGATTCAACGGAGCGGGATCTCAGTATCCACCTCGAGACAGCACTTCGAGGAGCCATCATCGCAGACCGGTGGCCCAAGAGCGGCGTTGACATCATCATCTCGGTCATTGAGGGCGATCAGGACCGGAGCCTCAGCCTTGGCGACCACGACGAGGCGTGGGACACGATGAACGTCTTGGCCGGATGTATCACGGTCGCATCAGCAGCCCTGGCCGACGCCGGCATCGATTGCGTCGATACCGTGGCCGGGGGCGTGGCGGCTCTGGTGGGCGGCGGTGAGAGCAAGGATTCAAAACCGGAGGTTGTGGTAGACCCGCTGGCCTCTCAACATGACAAGGTTTTCGCAGCATGTTGTGTTGCATATTTACCAGAACGAGATGAGATCACGAATCTGTGGTTCAAGGGAGACCTGCCTGCCGCAGATACGACACTTTACACGGGAATGGTGGAAAAAGGAATACTGGCCTCTCAAAGCGCCAACCGCGTCCTGGTCAGCTGTTTGAGAGACACCGCAGCTCAGAGTAGCTGAATATCACGGATTCTCCAGGATTAGTCACATCACACAGGGAATGGGGCAAGTATGCCGGCAGGTGGAAGACAGGATGCGTCTTTCGGGGCAAGGGCCATGAACATCCCACACAGGGATCCACCGGAAGGCCAGAAAGAGACCCTCAAAGCGCCATTTCGAGGCACAGAAACGCCCGGAGAGGCTACGCATGATCAGGCTGTGTTCAGGCATCTCAAGCATAGACTTTGCTCCTGGGACCACTATTCAAAGCATCACAGTGGTCGCCCAGAAGTGAAGGACTGGTGCTCAGGTCTAACTAGAGCTCTGAAATCTGTGGGAATGAATTGGTAACATAGAGATGTTGGGGAGAGGAGGTGGGACAAGTGAGTCAATGAAGCAGAAGTTGTGGGGAGCAGAGGTGTGACAGGAGGATATCAAGTATCCAAACACGTACTGTAGATACCTGCTCGACCTGCCCAGGTGAGCCGTGTCATTCTGAATCTGGCCACAAATTTCGGGGAACAACAAAAGATTCAACCTGAGACTGTGGTCGTGTAAGTAAAGGCCACAATGGCTAGATGATCTCGGCGTGGTCTGCCAGTGAATAATAACAGTCAAAGCCTTGCTGTGACCTCAACGAATAGGGGCCGACGCCTTAAGGGATCAACAGGCCAATCGACAGTGACGGCAGCTACCCCTGTAAACGTTGGACCTGTCGGCCTTGGATGGTGCCCGCCTGCCCCACACGGATCGCGCATTGCACCATCATCCCGCCAGCCAGCTCTCTACACACTACTGTACCCTCTCCCGTCCTTCGCCTTACATGCGATCAGCATCACGCTTGCCAGACAGGGTGCCGTGAGCTGTTTCGCATCATGTATTTGTCTGGCTACCATAAGATAACTTGACTGTCCTCTACCACCCCAACAAACCTCTCTATTCCCAGATATTCGATTCGAACTCGAGCGTCCGAACTGACCTCACGTCACACGTGCCTCCGAAGCGGCCGCGGCCCGAACGGGCTGTCATCAAGAGCCAGGCACCTCGGGGGTTGAGGATCGCGACAGATCAGCCCAAGATGGAGCACACGGTGGAAGCACTCACCCACCAGCAGCCGGCCGTCACGTTCGATAATGCGAGCGTGTGGCACAACTTCACCTCGTGGACATCTTTCAACGTTTCCCGATACGCCCCCTCCCTGGAGGATCTCGTCCTGGCCGGCCCCCGGATGGTTATGAAGCTCGGAAAGCTCGGCTCCTACATTTCCTTGCCCGATGCCATAGACGGCTTCGGCCAACGGGTAGTTCCTGACGCTACCGGCTCCGATATCTTCTCCTCCACCTCTTCCCCCGGCTCCGCCAGCGTCATATCCACCGGCTCCAGCATGGCATCCGCTGCACCGTCGAACCTCGCCGACCTAGACCCGACCGCTTCGGTATATCGGTTCTCGATGGAGGGCGCAAAAGGCCTGGGTAGCGTGTTCAGTTACGCCACAAGCAAGTGGGCGCTGTGCTGCATCGCCATGGCAGTGGTTCTTAACAGAACACACATCTTTGCCGCTACTCGACGGCGTCTACGACTGAAGTGGCACACTCGCCTGGTTCTACGGATCGCGCCTATCGTTCTGTTCTTCATACAAGCCCGGAGCATACTGCAATCTATACAATGTCAGACCTCGGCTGACTTCTCTGAGCTGCGGTGGGGGAATGCAAGCAAGAGTTCGGACCTCATGTTCTCGCAACCCAACACATTGCTGCACGGGGTGAGCTCCACACTACTGTTTGGTGCCACGGATGAGGAATCTTGCTTGGCTGTGCAGATGATACCTTCGGGCTACGAGGAGTCACCGGAGCTCAAGGGCTCATTATCTCTGTTGTGGCCGCTCTTCGGCACCTTCTGTCTCAGCCAGGTCCTTGAGACGATATCGTGTGCCGTCCAAGGACGTCCGGTGTCCGCTGAGACGGGTATGACACTTTTCGAGCATTCCCTCGCATTTGCCGAGGCCGACGCTGCGATTAGCAACCAGCTCGGCTGGGGTTTGTTCAGTTCTGGCGCCGCAAATGCCACCGCGAAAGCGACTGCCGGTGCGAACATCGCCATAAGCAGATCGATGATCATGAAGCGGGTCAACACTCCTCCTGAGGTCCTGCTAATCGCCTTCTTCTCGGCGATGAGCCATATCACCAGTCACATCCTGGGAGTTTTTGGCAAGCAGGCGAGATTTCGCTTGATCAGCACAGGGCTCTGGGCATCGTGCTTCATGGGAAGCATTGTCTGGAGCGCCATCACGTTCTCTTTGGAAGACCCCGCTCGGCAAGGGCTCCTCAGATATCCCACTGTGTGCATCATCGGCTTCATACCACATGTTCTGGTCTTGGTTGGCATCATCATTTGTTTCACAATCTATTCTGTGGCCCTTGTGTTGTCTGCCCTGGCCACACCTGCAGATGCAGACTCCGAGCAGCCTCTGACGTTCAAGCAACGACTTGCACTCGCGCACGCCAACATGCAGGCCAATCTCTCGTTTTCGGACCTGCGAATCACGATGGAAATGGACTTCTACACTGCGCTCCTGAGAACCGGATTCGGTGCCATCACAATGGCTTCTGAAGCCGTGTATCTCAACGAAGATAGGCAAGTGGGCCTCAAGCGCACGACATGGCTTGAGGATGAGCGATACCGAGAGATTGAAGAACTTAAAATGAACTGGATCAGCTCTGGCATACCGGGATCACGATATGACTCAACAGGCGTCATAGGCCTGGTGCCCGTCAAAGACGGACAGCTCAGGGCTACGAGTGGGTATGCTCGTGAGAGAGCAGCGCAGAAACTCTCAAAGTCTCGGGCTGGCGAGCGCCGCAGCATGCGAGACGGAGTTGGGGCGGCAGAGCGCAGCGGCCGCTGGCTATTAGCTTTGGACTACCTGATGCATATCAATAAACTGGTTCTCACAGCCTGGGCGATGGCAGTTTGCAAGGTTCTTGCTAGTGTCGGCATCCAGAACCCGCCGAGTTGGCTCAAGAATTGGTCGAGGCTTCCGAAATCTGGCCGGCCGGAGGAAAAGAATCCCAGGAGCAGCAGGCCGTACGAATCGATCATAGCAGGAGAAGGGTCTATTGGACTTACCGAGATTCATCGTGCTGACACTGTCGACGTCGAACAAGAGCTGCGACAAACGTACAATGACAAGGGAGCCTGGCCCGATGAAAGCGCGCGTGAACGCTGGATGGACAATAGGTTGTATCTCTGGTGGCTATACGGAGGCTGGTGGGGAATGAAAGATAGGAGCGGTGATTATAGGCCAACTGCGGAAGAGGAAGACTCAGACTGGGATGCCACCAGTGTAATCACGACAGTCGAATCTGAAGCTTCAACGAGCGACGACAACGAGGACGACTGGGAGGACGACGATGGCCAACGAACACCCACACAACGATCACCCTTCACTTCCAGAGAGAGCACACCCGTCTTTGACAACCCCATACAACCGTCCGACCTGGCTGCCCTTCTTCATCCCCGCAGTTCCGAAGAGCGAAACCAAGCACGCGCGCTCGCCGCTCACCTCGGGTCAGACCGGATCTTGACGCGCTCGGCCTACCGACGGCTTGAACAGGCCCAGCGCTCGCGCGTGATCTTCCCGGGCCAGCATGCGCACACCATCAAGAAGATGACAGCCGAAGAGGAAGCGGAGGTCCTGGAGCAGATCTTGCTCGAACGCCGAGCTGCGGTGGCTCCCGACGATGGGGGCGCCGGCTCCAGCGCCGGCGCGGCCGGCTCGTGGGCTACAGGCGCGTCGGGCATGGGGCCCGATGGTCCCCAGTGCGTAGTGTGCCACAGCTCGCCGCGGACCATCATCGTTTGGCCGTGCCGATGTCTGAGCCTCTGTGACGACTGCCGGGTGGCGCTCGCAATGAACAACTTTGATAAGTGTGTCTGCTGCCGCCGCGAGGTCATTAGCTTCAGCCGCATCTATGTGCCTTGATCGAAGGGGCTTAGGAGGACTGGTGTAGTTTATTCGCCCACTGGGCACATAAGCGAGGACGGGCAAAGGGCACGTTTGGCGTAATCGGCGTTCTGATTTGTGCTTTGGCATTTGTGTATTATGGACAGTCTCTCTTGAACACTCTCATGTACAGCGTTCACTCATCAGACGTCCAACGGACGTAGGTCATATACAACTAGAACAGGGGCTATTCATGCTCATTTCTTCGCTATGCAAACGTCTATCCTGAGTGGCATCCCTCGGCTGATGTGACCCACGTGCCCGCCTGGGTCCGAGGCGCAGTCCTACATGGCAGCCCACTCGAGTGTGAACGTCCTCACCCGGTCATCACCGGCGTCCTGTGGGTTTCCTGCCGCCTCTTCCGGTGGGGCTTGACCACCTATCAGGAACCCCTTCTTGACACCTGTACCCAGACGGCCACCACTCACCAAGTCCAGCAGAGTGAGTTCCTCGTCCCATCCAAAGCTAGTCGCCATAAAGTGTGCATGGTACCTGAAGGGATCACCAGGGTATACACTGTAATCGGCGCCAAAGCGGATTCCTGGAGTGATGTAGTAGCCTTTTGAGTTGAGATGCTTGTAGAGAGGGTAAGAACTAGGCGCCTCGATAGGCACGCTGTAAGCTTTGGGGTCCGACAACATGTCAGCACTGGTAGTTGCCGTCAGATGACGGTTGGTTGTAACTATAGTGGCAGATGAGGAAGTGGTCCCCCCTCTCCTCTGCTGCGCAGGGGGTGGTGAGAATAGCGACTCCTCATGATCTGCAGTTGCGGACGGTAGCACCGAAACCTCAGCTTGCTTCTCCGGTGGGGGAGACAGTGGTAATCGCATTTCCTCGACGACTGCTGGGCTATCAGCCCGGGCGGGAACCCGCTTGGATTTCTGCTTTCCTCTCATCTTGGCGCCTTCGGCCTTCCTGATGGCGTCCTCTTCGTCAAGGACCCGTGAAATATTTTGCCGCCGAGTCCTCAAAGATTGTAGGTAAGCATGCTTGGCGGTGGCATCCATGGATGTCAGGTGTGCAAGGTGAGATGCGGCCTCGTCCACAACATGGGCGACACCTTTGTCCACTAGGAGTTTCGCTTCCTCAGGTAGGAGTTCTAGCGGCAGTCCCGAGAAGAGGTTTTGGGTGGGGTTCTGTGGCGTGGTGCCGACCAAGACGGCACATATACAGTGGTCGCGTCGCAGAGAGGCGACATCTTTGACCTCAAAGACAAGGTATCGACCACCTACTTTGGTGATGCGTATGAGCTCTGCCATCTTGACTGCTCATGATCAGCGCCAGTGTTCCTATCGCACAAATGTTAGCTCGGCTCTTGTTACGACGCTGCGGAGCTGGAAGTGCTGAGAGGCAAGAAGAGTCATAAGTTAAAAAAACACAAGTGTTTTCAGCATTGAAAATCTCAGGGGATTGACAGATTAAAATGTTGATATAATCATTCGAGTTGCATGCAAGAGTCGATCTGACAATTAAGAGATTTTTCATAACGTACCTGTGCTGTTGAGTTGCGATGTGTGTTGAGTAGAAGTTTTGCGAAAATCTGCCGTTTTTATGACCAGGACTGGCAGAAAGTCGGAGCTTG
>JACBFG010000026.1:1660779-1746832 GCA_013435955.1 Diaporthe sp. HANT25 | reverse complement strand
GTGGGGGGGGGGGGGTTGGCAGGTCGAATTCCAGGGTTAGGTGAAGGCTAGCTGGCCCAGGGCTTTGGCTCACAACTTGGGTCAGAAGTCGATTCCGTCTTTGACACTTGCTGGTGACTTTTCCTTATGGTCCTCTTCTTCCATAGGTGGGAGCACATATGGCTGGATGACAAGGCCTTTGGTGCCACTTAAGTGGAATGAGAGATCCTCGCGGAAGTGATGGTTTTCAGCACCACCACCACCTTTTTCATGGAAAATGGGCAAGCTGTGTACCCTGAGTATGCCTTGACTCTGCTCTTGTACCTTTGATTCGCTGTTTGATGACGGTGGAGCGGCACCAAGCTTAGGTGGCAGCGGTATCATCTCGAGCACTCCATCAGCCAGGAGTTCTACCCAACGCGTCAAGCCGTTGCTTCGCGGAAACAGCGTGACTGGCAGGGTGATGAGGGCAGTCAGCTTGCCGCAATGCTGGCGCAGGAGTGCCCTCAAGGCGTGAAGAAACTTAAGCACCTCAGCAGGCTGACAGGCACCGGGGGAATAAAGCGTCGGCGACAGCAGGCTGGGTATGACAACACGGTGAATCGTCGACGACGGAGAATTCTGGACCTTGTCTTGCAAGTTCTTGATGAATACTTTGAACGGTGAGGGCTGTTCCTTTGCCTCGAAAGAAAGACTTTGGGGGTTGGAAGCCGGAGTTGCCGATAGCGTGCCTTGGATGGATGTCGATGCCAGTCTCTTGGTCAAGTCGAAAGCATGGCAGAACACAGCTTTGGAGCTGTCTACATCTACAAGCGAAGTTAGACAGCTGCTCCCGTATTCTACGAGAGGGGTATTTTTCATTTCTCAACCTACCATTCGCAGCAGTGCTGGGCGCCTTCCTACTTGCGAGGTTCTCATATCTCCAGGCAATTTTCATCTTGTCATCCGCCAGGCTCGGTGCCTTCGTAGAGGAGCCTTCTTGCTTGGTGGAAACAGCTGGCAGTTCATGCTTCCAAGCTTCGGGATAGCCCAGCACATGGACCTGGTGGCCCTGGACAAGACCTTCGGCAGCATAGTACTTGAGCAGGTTCCCAGAGAAATCAGTTGTTCCTTGCTCCTCTATGAGCAGAGACGAACCAAGTGGGAGACCGGCGTGGCCAGCGAGGATGCCGTCCAGAGAAGCAGTTCCCGTGGAGGTTGTGACTCGACCGTCCAGAGGAGACGGGCGCAGGCCAGGCGCAAGCTGTGTACCGGACCGATTCTGGGCAGCAGCTTGCGACGAGGGAGATGCAGATATCACTGCATTTCTCTTGCGGAAGGACATTTCGGAGCGCCTACCATAAGTGTGCCTGGGGCGGATTATTACCCTCTGGGTGTCTTCTTCAACTTTTCCCTAACAGTCCTGATTTACGATTTTTATAGCAGCACAAAGCTACCCCTCCATAATATTCAGAGCCTTGTCCCGCATGGGTACCTAGGTACCTAAGTACCTTGCAGCTCTGGCGACAAGTACCAGCCACCGCCTTCCATATGTGGAGGCTCTTCGCGCTTTGCCGCAGCGCCGCATTTGGGCGCTGCGGCCGACAGACATCAGCGCAACTGGGAATGCTCCCAAATTTTTGTATGCTTTTCGTTTCTGCCATCTTCAATCCCCGACACACAACGCAAGACACCTAGACATCCAGTCTTGCTCCGTCTTCCCTTCAATCCGACCCGTCCTTTCATATTCCCACGAGGTCAGCAAAATGGCGGAGGCTACAAGCGACGCGCTCCTCTTTGAGGAGCAATTCGAGATCACCAACGTCGACCACAAGAAGTACGATCGAGCAGCACGCATCACGGCCAGCTCTCTCGACCGCGCCACCAGTCTGGAACTCGACATCAACACCGAGCTTTTCCCGCTCACTGCAACCGAGAATATCGAGGTTGCACTGGCCACGACACTGAATCTGGACGGCTCAAGGGATGACGAGAAGACATGGCGCGACGTTGCGAAGCCCGGCGTGCAAACGCTCGCCGACGGGTACAACTATGTCTGTTACGGAAAGGTCTACAAGTTTGAGGACGGAAAGGCAGACAAGACCCTGTATGTACCCCACTGGCTACAGCCAGCCAACAGACACGACTGACTGGGCGCGAATACAGGAAAGCCTATGTCTCATTCGGCGGGCTTCTCATGGCTCTGGAGGGACCTGACAGCAAGCTCACGCCTCTGCGTGTGGACAACGTCTACCTCCTCGTTAGGAAGTAGAGGGGGGGTTGTGTCTTGCCACGTCAGAAGAAGCCGGCGATGCAAAGATTGGGTATTGATTCTAGTGAAGTTGCCGCAGAGGAGTCTATCTGACCAACAGCATTCGTCCCCGAAATCCCAAAGAAAATCACAACCGATAGCCCAACGCCCCCGATGAGGATACAATTCAACGCCAATGCTCAAGCCACCATGGTGGCGCAAGGCGACATGTACTCGTCTATAGCCCACTTGTCCCCGGCCGGCCCATTCACTCATCGTCTACTCACGGGCGCTGTACTTAGCTCGAAGCCGGTGGCCCCAGCATGGCTATTCTTCATCATCGTGCGGCCCTGGAAACGGCAACTGCCTACGCAGTCGCGTTTCGATGTTGTCGAGTTGGGGCTCATTCTCATGGGTCAAGATGCCCATGCGAATGAAGAAATCCAGCATGATGACAGCGCAGTTCGGCTTCCACCTGCCGGCTGCGAGCTGCTCTCTCACTTCATCAACAGTGCAGAGCATGAAAGACTCGACCTCGCCGTCATTCGGCTCAGGGATAATAGCATCAGGTAGCTCAAGATCATATACCCATTGGCACTCGGGATAAATGTACCCCTCGCCGCCTCCATATCGTGTATCGTTCACATAAATATACTTGACCAGTCCTGCCAACCTCGCGCGCTCACGCACTATGTGCTCAGGCAGGCTTGCCTCTTCATCAGCCTCGCGAATGACGCATTCGAAAGGGTCCTCGTTTGTCGTGAGACCTCCAGCCACAGTGCTGTCAAACATCCCGGGCCATTGGCTCTTGGCCTTGCTGCGTTTTGGGACCCAGATCTTGATGCCGTAGGGCGCTGTCGGACGGTGGACGTACGCAATCAGATGCACTCCGTATCGCATATACCCAAAGAGAGCAACTGCAGCTCGTTCCATGCTGAAGAGGAGTTCTCCGTTGCGGCCGTATATCGGCCACAGCTCGCCCCTCCAGCCCTTCAGGATTTTGAAGGTCTGGTTGAGGCGCAGATAACGTGTGGTGGCCGCGGCGAGCTCCGTGCGCTTTCTCTCAGTGGCGGGCTTATGGAACATTTTGACAGTCTTCGAGAAGGGGTCGAAAATCATATCGCCCCGAATTGCGGGGGGCACCAGCTTGAGCTCGTCAAATACACTTTTGAGCATGTAGCCAATGGGGAAGACACCCTCGCTGTCTTGCCAGACAAGGGTGTAAAGCTTGTCCATCTGCCTCGCATATCTCTCCGGGTGGCTGTTCATGTACGGGAAGCTGCAAGAGCGGTCAGTATCCTTAGCGTCCAGCACTACTGATGCGATCGACTAGGAACAGCTCCGCCGCGCGGTCTTGAAACAGAAGGGATACCAGGCGAACCCCGGCGGTTGTCTGCTTCCGATGTTGCACGAAGATCGGAGGCCGGCCTGCAACATGCTGCCCTGCTGCCTCCCGCCCGAGGACGAGCCGAACACGGCACGAGGCAGGAGTGCACATGTGTGTCTCGGGCCAGATGATGGGTGACCACCCAACCAGTGAGAGTGACTTACCCGTCACATCTGTCCAACAACTCCTTACTCGTGAGCTTTGGTGCCATGGCTGCCACTGCTGCTGCTGGTGCGTGTACCGCTGGGCTGGTGGTATATTTTCGACTCGGTCTGGGTCGGGCCCGGGCTGCATTCAGATTTTATGGTGGTGAGCGAGGGCATTCACGCGCCTTGTGTCAGACGAGAAAGGGCTGGGGAGGGAGGAAGCAACCGGCGGGCTAGTCAGGAAGGGGCATAATCTTTATAGCAGGCCAAGGCGAGAGCGGCCAGAGGGAACGAGGGAAGAAGAAGAGCCTCACATAATCTCCCGGCACGGGCGGTCCCTCTCGACCACAGTAGATATGCCTCACCAGCAGCCTCCCAGGCTGCCCGTGGACGGGAGAAGGGCCCTGTCAGATTAAGGGGCCGCATGTTCATGGGACAAAGGACCGACCAACCCTCTCCCGCCCATCGGACTGCGGTGCTGCCAGGTGATTTGCCCGGGCTAGCAGATCAGGTGGTTTCTTGGTGCTGCCGGTCCAACCCACAACGGAGCCGGCACTATGTAGGGATCTATCAGGCTGTCCGGGGTATGTGGTGCTCGCGGTCCTGGTCAGTACCTAGGTAGTGATTGTGTGCTCTGTGGTCCTGCCATGCCATGTGGGTGCCAGGATCCGAGGTGAGGGAGAGTGCCCACGCAGCCCAGCTGGGCAGCCTGGGGCCCTGGGGCCCTGGTCCCTGGGTGGTTCCGAGGGTGGGTTTGAACAAGGGTCTCTCTGGCGAGCGAGAAGCGGCCGGAACGCTCAGCCTCCGATGCTTGCTGCTGAGTCGGCTCTCTCTCACCGTTAGTTACACACACACACAACACGCACACACTGCCCGGGAGGGGGGAACCATCAACCCATCAATAATAACAAGAGGGGCGGCCGGCGCGTCGTCGAGGCCCTGGGCTTCATCTGAATTCGTATAGAGCTCGAGCAGCGGCTGGCAGCAACGCGGGATGGGTTGTGCTCGCGAGTAAGCGAGCCTTGTTGCGTGCATGGTGTGATGGTATTGCAGTGTGTGACGGCGGCAACAGGACGACAACGGGTACAGCAGCAGCTGCACAATCAGCTCAGCTAACCCCCCGACCCAGATCACAACGGATCCCGTCCGTCTCCCATCATCTGGGTGCCGGCCCAGTGGACCATGATGAGAGCCCAGACGCGGTGGGAGGGACGAGGGAGGTTGTGAGGGTGGGAAGGGCAGGCATGCAGTTGGCCATGTTCGCCCCGCGGTCCATGTCCCATCCAGCTCTGGGCGACTCACATTGTGCCGCGCAGAGGCAAGCGTGGGCGGGCGTGTGCAGGCCCAGCCGAAGGGGGTCGAGCCTGCATTATCTTGTGCGCCTACGAGTGCCCTCAACAAACGGCGAGTCCTGCCGTTGCTTGTGCAAATTCTTGCGTGCCACAGCCTCTGTCGCTACCACCTGCTGCAGGTTGCTCCGTTCAAGAGGGCCGGGGCAGGCTGCCGTTCCGTGGCGACCGGGTCACCGTGTACGCCAAGCCAAGCACGATGAAGACATCGCCGACTGTCTGTCGTGTGTCGTGTCGTGTGCATCTGCAGGAGAGCGTGCGACGCTGCCCCTGGCTGGAAATGGCTGGTGACAGCCACATCGATGGCGACTTGAGCCGGGCAGCAGGTCTGGCAGCCGTCTGGCAGCATCTGGCCGTTGACCGTCGGCAGCCTGCCGTTGGCTGACGGCTGTGATCAGCAGCCAGGACCCAGAGTTCGGTTCCATTGGTCTGGGATGGCGGGGCCGGGCTTCTTCTCGCGTCTTCTAGAAGTGGTCTAGCGTTCGTGAAGCTTCCCACCCACCCCTCCATCGAACGTTACCTTACCGTATGACGGGCCACAGCACAAGGTGGTGGTGCTGCTGCAGGTTCACAACTCACACTCACACTCACACTCACACTCACACTCACACTCACACTCGCGCACTCATACTCAAAAAGAAAAAAAGATTTCCCATTGTATAACACGAGACGACGTTGCACATCTGATGGTGATACCCCATCTCAGCTCTTCCAAACATTCATACTTGCATACAATCGACATTGTCGAACCTGCAATTGGGGTGGTGCAAGGGTTTGATCGTCTCGAGGATACTCATCCGAAGCTCTGGGAGGCCGATTGATTGATTGACTGCCCCGACCCTGTCGCACAGCCAGCAAGCAGTAGAGCTCGCTCTCGAGGTCGCATACTCACCGGCACAGTCGCTGCAGAAGCATATGCCCAGGGCAATATTTCAAGCTCCGGACGCACGTCGAGCATCTCCAACCGTTGCATCCGCCGCTGCAGCTGTCCGCTGAGCCTGCAATCGGGATTCAACGCAATACTCACCGACGTCAAGCATCACCTTCTTTGGGTTGCCACACCAGCCTCCACGGCACCTAGCCATAGCTTGACTCGCCCACCTGTAGTCGATTTATCATACTGCACGTTCGCAGAAGCATACGCACACACACACGCACACGCATACGCACGAGCAAGCACACACTCATACACCACATCCCAAGTGAGGAAGGAGGAGAGCCTTGCTTCATAACAGGCCATCTCTTTAGAACTTACCGGGCCGGTCAGCGAATTCAGCTCACGCGCACGACAATGTCGCAACCACTATTCGGCCTCGTCCCGGCAGGCTTGCCTGTCATTACTCAGCCAACCGAGACCCCTTCACAGACATCTTTCATCTACAGCATACCGACCTCGCCAAAGTCCTTCAGCCACGTCGTCATCTTCCTCTTGCCGGGCGTCGTCCTGCCCAGCAACACCGCCGCGGCAATCTACCTCGTTACCCCGCCCGACCGCGCCCAGGGCCAGGAGGTGCCCAACTCCAAGTTCCTCGGCGGCGTGGGCCCCGGCAAGGAGTCAGCCATCTTCAAGCTCAACGAGTCCTCCATATCCGCCTCGTCGGGCGGCCAGATCGTCCTGGGGATCAGCATCGAGGACGCTGGCTCGGTGGCGAGCCGCATCACAGAGTTGCAGGCCGCCAAGTCGTCGACGGCTGCGCCCGGGTCGCTCGCCCTGGTCCCCGCCGGCCAGCAGGCCCAGACCCAGCAGCCCAGCACGCTCGTCCTCGCGCAGAGGATCATCAAGAACGCCTTCAACTTCCTCTCCAGCTTCTCGGGCCAGGCCGGACAGGTCGAGGTCGTGCCCATGAAGGCCTTCGAGGACTGGTGGCGCAAGTTCGAGAGCAGGGTGCGGAGCGACCCCGGCTTCCTCGAGAGGGACGACTGAGGCCGCCCGCACACACCGGGTGCAAATAAGAGTGTGCATGGGTGAAACGAGAGGAATTGTGCGGGCGGGCAGGCGAGGACGCGGCCTCTCTGGTTCTCGAACCTGATCAGGGACGGGCGAGGTTTTCCGCGTCGCATGTGAAAGGTGCACACGAAGGTGCTCTTGTTCCGGCCGGCAACTCTCGTTCCATGCCTGCCTGTCTGCCTGCCTGGTCCTCTCACTACCTCCCTCGGTGAGACATCTCGTTCTAGTCCGTTTCTGAGGGGGAAAGAGAATGGATATGGATGGGGACTCGGGTCCACGGTCCAGCTGACTCAGAGACCGGCAGGCTGCTCGGAATCCAACGATGCAGTAAGACGAAATGTGAGCGAGAAAACCCTGTTCACGGGCCTGTGATGTCTGCTGCGCTGTCAGATTTCAGATGCTTGTTGTAAGATTTGAGGAGATCCGAGGCGGTCAGCCAGGAAGCCAATACCCGTTGTTGCTGTTGTCGTTGGTGGTCGTCGCAATAACGTGGGTTTTCTTATCTAAGACAGGTGGAGGGGGCGCAGGGGTGTAAGACCAGCAAGGAACACGCTCAGTACGAGGCTGGGCATCTTCGTCTGACCTCCCAAGAGGAGTCATCAGGCAAGGGGTAGCCTCAAATTCTCTCGGGTGTTATCACTTGCTGGCTCGGTATTTTTAAGTTTTATCACCGCTTCTGCCGCCGCATTGGGCGGTGGCGTGAGACTGCCATGGAAAAACGGTGGAGCTAGTCACATCAGATACAGCCGGAATGAGATTACGGCGGCGATCATGTGTCAAGTAGAACAGGCTACCAGCGAGAATATCCAGTAGGTATTGTGTGCAAACACTGTAGTGCGAACAACATAGGCTGAATGTGGTAATAACAGCAGAGCGAATGCTATCAGACTCCGACGCCTGCGGCACATGGTTGAATCTAACGAGCTTCCCCGCCTGCCGTGAACAACTCCAAGGACGTTGACAGAAATCCTGGATGTACTTCGCCCTCGACGCCTGCTCCGGTAAGAATGCCTCTAGCCTCTCGCCAAAAGTATTAAAATCATGTAGTGTCTGAAAGTAATGGTCCGTTATGCCGTACGTCAAGTCCTTGACAGTGGTATCTCCTAAGCTTCATAAAACATTAATCTTCCTGTAGTGGTGCCATCAGGGGGCTTTTGAGCCTCGTTGGACTGCCAGCCCTGCTTCGCCGGCCTGGGTTGCTGAACATGCTGGGCGGCACGAGCCTCTCCCGGCTTTCGGTCCGCACAACCAGTCCGGCTCGGTCAAGGGCTGAGCCAGAGTCGAATCGATCCATAGTCAGCTTGGGGGTGGCCAGCCCTGAGGTCCTGCCTAGCTTCGAGCCCTCGCTGCTGTCCGAGTGGTCGTTCTCGTCCGAATCAATATCCCCCAGCTCAAAGTGGCTCGCCTCTCCCTCCTCGATGACTCGTTCGTAATGGGCAGAGTTCCTGCCAAAGATCTTGTTCGTCAGAACCGACAGGCCCCGCGCGTTCTTCTTTGGGCTGCCAGACTTCCTCCATCGTCCAGTGAATCCGCTGAACTTGTTGAGAAAGCGCATCCTGCGATCTCTCTTCCGGAAGAAGTAGCCAATGAATAGCAAGATCAAGATGAAAAGAAGGAAACTGGATGATTTGCTCGGCTTCGCATGGTCGACCAGGTCCTCGATCGTATCGTCCCAGTCGTCGTCATCGTCGCTGCCAGTCTGGAAGCTTGAGCCAGCGAAGCTGAAATCATCCGGTACGGTCTTCGTGTTGCTGCCGAAGCCAACAGGGAGAAACTCCGTGCTCCTTGGAGGGATCTGCCCAGCAGCATACAGTACCATGGGCCCCAAAGTCCAGCTAACCTCGATGCCGTCTATCTTGTCCACCGGTTGGAAGGGGTCCAGGAAACCCTTCTCCTTGGCTTGCTCCAACGCGCTCTGCGACGCGTTGACGGTGGGTGTGTGGTCCAGACCCAGTCGCGGAACGCCAATGCCGTCGTGTAGGACGTTGATCAGCCAGGATGCCTTGAAACATGCCTCTTGGGCATTTTTGGAATGGTCCTTCTTCTTCCGCGCATCGATCTTCGTGCTTACGATGGTATCCCAGTCTGTGGTGCAAAAGTCTTCCACCTTGCTTTGGTATGTCTTCAGATCGTACGCGGTATCGCCCGTTCCAAAGACACCATGTGTCGTGTGCCAGTACTCCGATACACCGACAAAGTGATTGACATCAAAGTCAATCGCAGGAACGTGCTGGCCATTCAACAAGCATGGTTCATCCACACACGGTGCGTCTTTTCCCAGCAGAGGGAATGTCTGCTTCAAACAACTAGTGAAGTCCCCGGTTCCCAGTAACACCGGGCCGGTCGAGGAGGCGGCATCCACAGGCTCCCCGGATGTTGTAGTTCGCAGCCCTTTGGGTAGGCATGGATCGGGGAATTCCTTGACATCGGTACCGTACATGTCCACAAGCTTCTTGACATAGTTTTCCCGGGCCTGATTCACGCCGAATCCGAGCCACGTGGCTGTGAAGACCTTGTACTCCGACCGTTCCCCGTCAAGTGTTCTCATGCGCAAAAGCTTCAGATCGTTCGCATGCTTCGCAGCCTCGGTTGCGTTTGGCGCGAAAGCAATTTGCGCGGAGGCGCCACCCATGTCGAGGAAGCCATAGGTATTGTGTCCCTTGCCGTGATTGTGGTCTTGAGGGTGGTCGAAGCCGCCGAGCAGGTAATTTGTCGCTATCCAGCCGTATAAACCTTCTGTTTCGCCTGGGATGACCTGGATGTGAAGGTCGCAATCGGGTAAGGAGAAATCGGTGTTGGCACGGAGATAAGAGCAAATTTCGCGGGTGAGAGCGGATTGCTGAACCTTGGGGAGCAGTCGCATACCGGCCGTTGCCATCAGGAATATGGGAGTGTCATCGATCTGATCTTTTGGGATGACATCGAGAGCGTGGTCGACGAGGCCCTGTAGGTGGTCTGGCCCGACGGCGGTTGGGTTCTCGCCATATGTCGACACGCCTGGATGTATTTTCTTGGTCCATTTCTTCTCGGTGTGCAGTTTCGGCAGGCTAGCCAGTTCTTCTTTTGAGGCTTTTTTCCTGGCCTTTGCGGGATCCTTCCACTTGTAGATGTGCAGCCGCGTCCCCGAGGATCCAGCGTCCAGGACAATTCCATATCGCCCTGCAGCAGAGGACAGGTTAGCAAACAAGCTCCACGGGCGGGGCTTGGATTGTGGGCGAAAGTACATTTCTTGCCCATTGGGACGTCGCGACGTGGTCGCTCCTCGCCGTGATGCTATGCAGTCGATGGTCCGTCCTGTTGGTTATTTGGTGTCGCTCGACTGGAGGCGGGTGTTGATGTTGATGTTGGGCAGAAGCACAACGATGCTTCTTGAGGACACGCAGGATCCAGTGAGGCGAGATGAGGAGCGATTCGTGAGGGCTTTGGAAAAGGGTTGACTGACGTCGCCGGGGCAGTCACGAAACGGAGGAGGGAAGATCGCTGTCCCAAATGAGGAAACGGGTGATCGGAGGGACCGCAGATCAAGGGGAGGGAGAGCAGGGGGCGGCGATGGGCAATGCACAACAAAGAAAGGCAAAAAAAAAGCTAAGTGATATTTCTGGTAGCGAGTGAAACGAAGCAGAGTGCGTCGAGTTGACTGGACAATCTATCGATAGCGAGGGGATCGACCGAGTCGAGTTCCTGCCAGAGTTGGATGAGGACGGATCAGGGAGAAAAGAAGACGAGACGACTCGATAGCTGCTGCCCTGGACTGAGGGAATTGCAGTCGCACTGTCGAGCTGGTTGGGGGGCGCCCGTGGCCTGGGAAGATCCTGACTGTGGCTTCTAAGAATAGGGGCCGATTGACCAATCCGCCAGCATGTTTTAGTGGCAAACTACGCCAGCCGACCAGTGGGCGCCGCCCTGGCATCCCGTTACGACGGGTCCAGCAGCATTCAAGCTTTCCCAGGTCGAGACCAGCCGAACCAGCTATCGCAGGGACAGTGTGAGTCGCGGGACCGTAGTCGATCGGACACCCCAGTCTCCCCGGAGACACACTGTGCCGCTGTTTGGACCGCAATCGGCAACTGACAAAACTTGCGACGAGTCCGCGTAATCCTCTCAATCTGGGCGGCCCCCCTTCCCCCACACCTTTTATCCGGCCAGCCACCAGCCTGCGCCAGCCTAGCACCAGCCCAGCCCAGCCCGGTTTTGCCTTTGTCCGCGTGCGGGAGTGGCAGGAGTGGATGGCCTCACCTCGTGTTGTTTACGGGTTTATGCACGAGATCATCACCTCACGAGCCCACGCATCAACAGCCCCGCGTTTCGACGGACCCCCGGCTACCAAAGGGCGTCATCAAAGTGGAGCGCTCTACTATACAGGATACAAGATACGTCTTCGCGCACCCGAGTCTACCGAGTGACAAGTCACACGAGAACAAACAGTGCGTTGGACTTTGTTGCTGGTCGTAACCGTGGCACCTTGATTGTCCTGCCAGCGGAGGCTGCATTGTCAATGTTGTTGGTTCAAAGCATTGGACACACACGGACACGGGCACGGAGTTTGTCGTTAGAGTGACAGCCTACCGTCACAAGTGGACAGCTCTCTGCAGCTACACTAGATGGAGACTCACGGTAATAAGGTTTGCTAGCAGGCCTAGATGCCCTGCCAAGATCTACAAGTTCAATTCGGAACATTAGCACCATGCAACACTAATCACTCAACGGTCGACGTCTGCTGGCTATTCTGTCCTCGGTTGTCTGTGGTAAAGCACATTTTGCTGCACTCAACAGATTGTAATCGAATGATTCGACGTGTGTCATCCCAAGAGGTTTGACTACTCATCATGGCAACGATTTGTGCTAAACCTGGACGATGCACTTATTCAACATGGGCATACTAACACAAGAGCTATCTAATTTCCAACAAGTTGACACAGGATTGGCCATTCACAGGCACAAATATACCACTTTGTATTCCAGCCTAATTGTGCTCTAGAGAACGTGGAAGAGTTGATGACCCAAACGGGTGATTGCTCCAAGAACATTATCTCTGAAAGCAACTTCTGCTTTACTTTCGGAGCCACACAATGCTTATACCACAGACTAGCTACATATTGTTTCTCCTAGCTAACTGTTGACAATGTAATAGTCCCAAGTATACTGCGGAGCAATGCAGGTGTCTTGGTTGGCAGCGTCATACCATTGCTCCCACTCGTCATTGTCGCAATCTTCCTGCGAGCTGTACAAATACACCCTGTAGTTCCCGAGATTGCTGATCTCGAGGCTTCGGTGATTGGCAGGAACCTCGGTACAGTCTCTGGCCTCACTCCCGCTTTCATGGCCTGACGGGGGGTCGGTGTCACAGCTACTGTCGGGGTAGACGACAAAATCCCAGGCGCTACTGGCCCTGGCCAGCAGGAGCAGTGCTGCTGGTGCGAGCTTAAGGTGGAACATCATCCTGCCCTGAGAGGCTTTCGGTTTCTTTTGGCAACGCGGATGCGGGTTTTCGTGGTTTGACCGAGATGTGCTCGCCGTCGTATACTGGATCAGCTCCTTGTGCGGCACGGCAGAAGTCGAGCACGGATTTGCGAAGCGTCTTGAGATCGATCTTTTCGGGGATCTTGATGAGAATATCTTGCTTCCACTCAGGAACGTTAATGAGGTAGGTGACAGGAAATGGCACGTCGGCTTCGTAGTCGGCGGCGTACTGGGTGAAGACGACGTCTCTCCAGGTTTGATTGAGGTTTCTGGTTGTCATGGTCGGAGTGAAATAAGTAGAACGAGCTTGATCTTTGAGGAGATATTTATACTTCTCTTTGAGTCTTGAACGGGCTCTATTGTATATGGGCGAGAAATCGTTGAGTGATGCTGGATCGTGAGATGGAGTTTTGGGTATTGTGCACGAATGACATCATGGGCAGAAACTCTGGTTCAATAAAATCCTATAGGATTCAAAAACTCCTCAGGCTATCAGTCAACAGAACACCAAGAACAGAGCCAAGTCTCGTATGTGAAAGCAAAAGTGCTCTGAGGGACCAATGACAACCAAATTCTCAAGAACAATACTAGATCAGGATACCAGAGGATGGGCTTTTGACATCCATCAATTGATGGCAGCTGAAACCTCGCCTTGGCAGCTTATGATCCAAGACACAAGGCAACAATTCGAGCTCGTGAAGATGAATATCATTGCGGTAAAGAGAAAGAAAATGCTCAAGCCTTGCTCCTCCTATAGCCAAACGGATATCACGGCTGCAGAGGCTGTGTATTGGGTTATCCTCGAAGAGTACGCTTCTCACCTCTTCGAATGTGCATTTACTCCGGGTTCCGAATCCTGCGAGCGAATTACTGGGGTCTCTTGGTGAACAATTACTTCACTCTGAGATCACCTGGTTGCCTCTTCTGTCTCTAGTATGACAATTTATCACTTGACAAGACGAAATCATCACCTGAGGAACAGATGCTCCGGGAAGATATGAACCAGGATTCAATGCCTACTTGCAAAAGTGCTTAGTCCTGTTACTGTACACTGACAGACCCAGTCTATTTTTCATAACTATTATGCTGCTTCATTGCGGGTTCGAAGATGTTGGTTCGCGGACTCCCGAGGTCAAGGCTCATCCATCTTTGATATTATCTTTGTGTACGTGATGATAAGTAAAAGGTGAGATTACCTCTCGAAAGCTAACCTTGCTGATTGAAGGAAGGCATTGACCGACGAGGGGATCTCTCTGCCCTGGGGTTCAGCAAGGCGAGGCCTGGACGATCTGGGAGTCTCACCCCAGACTCACGAGTGTTCTCTTCACCCCGTCCGGAAACTTAGGCGTCTTGTATAAGAGTCTGCGACCCAAAACTATTTGCTTGTGGGCCATACTTCTACCTACCACTCTGTAACATCATCTTAATCTCACTACCCTAGAACGACTATTGCGGAAAATTTGTACTTGCATGCACAAATAGACATTGGAGAGAACAGGCATGATCGGGATGGCCGTCAAGACTGCCTAGTATACTAGCCCACGCCTCATGACAGTTGTTCTTGAATATGCGGCAGTCCTACTGGGCGGCTGCATTCCCCAGGTAATGAATGTTAGAATGTGGCATAAATGTAGTTGTATAAACACACCTCCAACATATAGATATGCACATTTTCGAATGTAAGTGGGCTACAGAAAGGACAAAAACTTGGGCTATTTACATATGCTCTTCCTCGGAGCGGGCTGGCATTGGACTCTGTGGGGCCTTGTGAGTTCAGCAAGCCGACGAGAATTCAAAGCTCATGGAATTATGCCGACGAAGTTCTGCACGAGGTTGGAAGCACTGATAAATGAAGAGGCATCGAAGATCAAGAAGCTGCTGATCGTCACCTCAACTCTTGCTCGACAGTCTGCGACATGGTATACACACTCGTGTTCAGTCATCTAGGTCTCCCAACTGAATGATGTCCTCATCTTCATGGATCTTCAGTTGTGACCCAACGTCGTCGTCGGTTTCCGGTACAGCCTCGTACCTATGAGAACCATCTTGACCCGAAGAAGGGCTGCTTTCCTCTCCTTCAGCCTTCCCACCCTCGTCCTTGCTCCCGATGATGACGTTGCCCGCGACCAGGAATGTGGCTCCAACCCACCAGAGAGGAGGCAAGTCCTCCGAGAAGATCACAAGTCCGAGTAAAGCGGTGATAAAGAAGTTGGACGAAGTATTCATGACGGAAACCTGCGTCGTTGAGTTCCCCCGAGCCAGGGCCTTTGTGAAGAGGGCCCACATCACTCCGTTGAAAACCAAGTTGAGCCCGAAAAAGACCTGGGATTGGATGTCAGTCTGGCGCTCTTGAAGTGGTTGATGGTTCTCTGTCCTCTTGACACGGCGAAAATTGGTGGTACGTATGGAAAGAGTCTCAGAATGGAGGTCAGCTGTGAGGCTGGGCCCAACTTACGGCGCGGACGATATACTCTACAAAGCCCTCGATAGCATCGAGATGGAAGAACCCAGCGATTCCCTGCGCAAAGCTGACTGTGGCGTCTCCCGTTGTCCTACCCGATAGTCAGCCAGCCAGAACAGCCCAGAAGGAACGGTGTCGAGCAATTGTTCTCGGGGGAGCAACGTACAGCTTTGCAAAGACGCCGTTGAATGCGGCGCAAGCGCCACTGGCGACGGCCAACACGATCCAGTGGTTTCTCTGGGCCCAGCTCATCCCGTCGGCTTCTGCGGACTGTGCAGTATCTGTATTGAGCAGAGGATGCTGTTCGCCTGATTGAGACGCAAGCGACGGTTCTTGCCCCCGTTTAATGACGCCAGGTTCTGATGCACCAGCATGACCTAGGTCGCCGGTGCCAGAACAGGGATCTGGCTCTTCCCCGGCTGGGCGGCGCTGACGAAGCATTCTCGAGTTGGCAGGGATGAATGCAAAGAGATGGGCGGGTGTCTGGGTGGTTCATGTGAAGTTGGCGAATCTTTGGCCTATACCTTGTCTGCTTATATCAAGTTGCTCTGGCAGGATGGGGATCAAGTTGCCTTGTGGTTTTGACAGAAGCCCGTGCTGGAATGCGTGACCCCTTTCCCCGACCCTGGGAAACCGAGAGCACCCCAGCGAACGGCCCATGAGCATACATTACAAACACGCCCCAGGACATACGCATTTCAATTACTTCATTGGTAGCATTTCCATGTTCATAAGTCTCAAATGGAGTATTGGCAAAATATATGAGACGGCGAGTAATTTGTGGAGGCCGCCCAGAACCTGGCCGACCAACCTTTGTTCTTCAATCTGATATGCATCTACGGGACAGCATAATCCCAAGTCATCGCCGTCCTTTAACTCTCATGAACCTGTCTCCAAACGCCTTTGAAAGCCACCGTGAACCTAACGCCGAAAGGAAAAGTTGAAATGAGCCATGGCCAAGTTTCGCAACGGCCCTGCGCAATAATCATGTTCCGCAGTCACATTGGCTCGCAATTCTCGTGAAATTCGAGGCTTGCAGCCCTCGTCATGCTTGCAGCGTAACCAGATGGTCGTTATGACGACACAACCTACTGCCCCTCGCCTGGACGCTTCGCGTTGCAGCTTACGATCTTGACCTTGTCGGCGACGACCGCTTGTCCGCCGTTCTCCATCTTGAATTGGACGTTCTTGATCAGGAAAGTCCAGACCTCGTCGCAGAATCGGTAGGTGTCGAGCGAGCCCTGTATATGGTAAGATAACTCCACGTCAGTCTTGCTTTTCCCACTACCACTGCGCATGTCTCCCCCAGCATTTCATGTCTCGAGGCAGGCCGAGGGTTCGCTCGCTTCGCGGCAGATCATTCCTACCTTGAACGTGAGCCGCGCCTTCACCTTCTCCTGCAGCACGTCCGCGATCGCGCGATCGAAGTTGGCCAGGATCTTCATCGCCAGCTGCGGGTCGATGCGGGTGTCCGTGATGAGGTCATCGAGGGTGTCCGTGAGAGTGGCACCGATGCTGTTCAGCGCGCGGCGCATGTGTGTTAGCCACTGCGGTGTAGGTATAGCAGAGTGCGGTGCAGCGCAATGTACCTGCTACGGCGGTAAAGCTCGTAGTATTGCTGCCCGGTGGACGCCATCTTGTCTTGCGCTGCCGTCGGTTTCTTCCGGGGGGGTTGTCGTCGTCGATGGATGAGACAAGTTGGGTATAAATAGGCAACCGGACCAGAAGGCCAGGGGGGCACCTACGGGCCGGGATGACAAAGCCGGTGCCGGCTAAAGGTGGGTCGCGGCGGTCGTTGCCTGCCAATTGGCTAGCCACGTGACGAGTTGGATGTACTTTGTACCGGGCGATGTTGATGACGGACGACTGTCGGGAGCTTGGGCTGGTTGAGCTGTATCCGCGTAACCTCTGCTGCCCTCTCTACAGACCAACGACTCCTTCCACCACAGCCCTTCAACAAAGCTCTCCATCATCTCCCAGGATGAGCACGACATATTCTCTCGGCGGCGCCACCGGCGCCCTGGCCATTGTGGGAGCTTGTACGTTCAAGCTGAACCCAAACCTCTGAGTTCGTCGTGAAGATCCAGCTAACCGGTTCCCAGACATGCTCTTCACCGGCAGCGGCGAGGCCTTCAATGTACGTCGATCTCGTCCACCAACACTTGCTCGTACGCCAAGCGACACGACCATCTGACCCAAGCGAACATCTAGGTCGGCGCCTTCCTCGAATCCGTTTCCCCAACAGGCTGGGCAAGCTTGGGCATCTCACTGTGCATCGGTCTGTCGGTAGTCGGAGCAGCATGGTACGGCAATCCCTCGGGAGCTGAAGATGGTTCAATAAACTCACATTTGTTTCTTCCTAGGGGCATCTTTATCACTGGATCCTCGATCGTCGGTGGCGGTGTCCGCGCCCCTCGTATCCGAACCAAGAACCTCATCTCGATTATCTTCTGCGAGGTCGTCGCCATCTACGGCGTTATCATGTCCATCGTCTTCTCGGCCAAGCTGAACGGCATCCAGGGCGAGGAGCTGTACGATGCTAAGACATACTACACCGGCTTCGCTCTGTTCTGGTCAGGTCTCACCGTGGGCGTCTGCAATCTGGTCTGTGGTGTTGCTGTGGGCATCAACGGCAGTGGTGCAGCCCTGGCTGATGCCGCGGACCCTACACTCTTTGTCAAGATCCTGGTTATCGAAATCTTCAGCTCGGTCCTGGGCCTCTTCGGTCTCATTATTGGCCTGCTTGTCTCCAGCAAGGCAGGCGACTTCGGCGAGGTGTAAGGAGAGAAGAAGGGAGAGGGGGCAATACGGGAGAGAGCTATGTACCAAAACACTTTGAGATTACCTCGAACCACGACGACAACTTGAGCCATATCATCTACAACTTCACCATTTCGACGGCGTTTGGGACCAGCATGAAAGGGTTGGAGGCATTGGGTTTTATCTAGAACAAGCCTGTACTATTGATCGAAAAAGCCGTGCCAAGCTATCTTCTCCTGATCAGATCCGCAGAAAGACGTGCCACCGTTCGAAGCTTGACTCCGTCCTCTTCCTGGTATTACAACATCTACGAGCCAGACGGAAATGTTCCATCGACGCTGCCACCTCCGTCAACTCTCCAGTCTCTCGCCTAACCTGCTATCGTAACACCGATCTTGATGCGAAAAGCATTCAACGGAACGCCGAATCAGGCAGTGGTCCAGCCATGGCAGCATTCCTCCAACTCCTCATTCTCTCAATTTTTCCAAGAATACTTTGCTCTTCTGGCCTGTCACATTCCCCATGTGAAAAGGCAAGTCACCAACATTATTACCGAATCGACGCCGCCCCGAAAGGATGGCCCAACCAAACAAGAAAGAGACACAATTCGTGATCCGGCGGCCGCGCCGTCCGAGAACACGTCTCAGCTCGTCACCTAGAAACACTCCCAATCACCACTGACCTGACTGGTGACTCAAGATCTCAAGTCGGCGTGGAGACAAATCACACGCCCACACGTTTCTTCATCGGCGCCGAGATCTTCCCAACAACCCCGAGTCCCGTAGCCTGCGGATAGTGGAGGAATCCAAATGAGTCTCAGGCCGAGTAGTACTCTGACCAGCGTCCTCAATCTTTACGTCTCCATCAGAATCGTCCGGGACAAGTATGGCCTCCCGAGGCTGGGCGGCTTGTCCCTGAGCCTTTCTAGGACGCTGTGGCGCCGAAGACTGCTTGGCCGTCGGAGACTGGTGGGCACCAGTCACCGGCAGTCGTTGGCAGTCTTGCGCACCATTGGGTTTCCGCTCTTGGCTCCCAGTAGCACGCGCGGCCTTTGGTGTTCCTTCGTATCCTGGTCTCTCCAAGATCTTCCACTTGAATATTCGTTCAGCTTTGTAGTACGGGACCGGAGCTGGCATTGAATTGCCAGATTCCTGCGTGGGGTCCTTGAGATGCTGATGCTGCCCAGACTTTTGTCTGGATTTGAGCCCCTCGTCAAGATTTTCGAGGATAGATTTGACTGTGTTGCTGCTTTCAGAGCCCTGGCTTAAGGGCCTAAGACGCAACTGATCGAAATCTGACTCGGCAATGGCCATGCGCCTTGGCCTCTCCACTCTCTCAGCTGTGCTTTGCTGTTCGTTTGCAGCAACAAGAGCTGGCACCTTTGAGCATCTTCTTCCATCCTGGGCAGTATATCCCTGAGTTAGTGAGGTCGCCGTTGCCAGTCCATGGACGACCGAGCTGTTGGCCTTAGTTGAAAGATCACGGGATGCCTTGGTGTTCCGAGATGGAGAAGCTGCCGACAAAGCAAGTTTGATGGGAGTCGCTTGTTTTGCCTTCCTAGGAGTCTGCCATGCATGGAGATTCCTAGATTTTCGAGGGGTTGATGTAGATCCATCATACCTCGGGGTGTCTGAAAGCCCTGAGCCTCGTAACGGTGACTTCGCAGCAGGTAATTCCATGTCGGACAACACTGGCGTATTGGTAAGAGTGGTCAAAGTGGAGTCATCGGAATACTCGTTGTATTGCTGGAGGGACTCTTTGACAGCTGCAGCCTTCTGAGCCTGGATTCTGGCCACTGTCTGTTGACAACTGTTGATAATGCTGATGCTAAAATGGCCAAGAGGCATGCCACGGGGTCTGAAAAGAGCGCTATTGGATTGAGAGTTAATCAGTCATAACTGCTTGTCGGAATGGTATGAGCTGAACTCACTTGTAAACGACACGAGGGTGAGGACCGTGTTGCATGGCATAGACAACCTGGAATCTGTCATACTCCGTGATACCTTCATTGATGTTCAATCTCTTCATGGCCTCATCCAAGCCCAGCGAGTAATCACTCTGGAATGCCCCTTGGTAAGTGAATGGCAAGGCCTTGCGAAGTTGTGACCAGGTGCCCTGCTCTAAGCTCCTGTGGAAGATTATGTGTGGGCCTTGCTTCATTTGGGCAGCTTCGAATTGATCCACGAGGCCTAGAAGTTCTGGGATTTGTGCGAAGAGGCCCCCAAAGGAAAGGTAGGGTCCGAGATCTTCAGCATTGAAAGAATTCCAAGGTTGGGAGTAATCGAGCTCGTGATCTGAGTAGCTTCTCTGCAGTATGGAGCATGGGAGCTGCGACAAGATGAAATGAGTACGAAGACAAGACACCTGACATGGCTTTGCTGGGCCAACAAACCTTGAACTTCTCGACACACACCTCACAAAATCCATCATAGCCTCTGAAAAAGGCTGGCTTTGGTGGCTCGTGATCGTCTGGTCCAGACCACTCCAGGGACCTCTCAAGAATCCTGGGTACACAAATCTGCAGCACGCCTCGCAGACCGGCCCGCCAGAGAGCTTCTTCGCAGACAGAACTGATCTCTATGCCGTAGTCGCCGCAAGAGTCAAATTTCTTATAGTGAAAAAGGCACATCTTGAGCTCCGCGTGTGAGCCACGACCCAGTGGACCAAGTTCGCAATACCAAAGTGCTGTTTGGTGGTGGGATCAGAGAGTAGTGAGGGTCGGGTTTGGGAATGTAAACAAACGACGTGATAGTACTCAGCTGAGCTCTGATGGCACCAAGCAAGCCAGATAGCATAACGAAAGGAATTGAGCGACAGAGATGGCGGGGTACAGTAGTCATGGAGAATGGCGAAAAGATCACGGAATCCAGCGTGTGTGGGAAATGGCAGTACCATTCAATACTCGTTGCCAGCCCAACTTCACTCCAAGACCTCTATCATCGAGTGAATGAGTCCAGTACCCCAACAAACGAACCTAGGTAGTTGCTTCGTTAACCAGTCCTTACATTGCTCATGAGAAGAGCTTCCACCTTTGTTCCTTCCTGCATGGGCCCTGTTCCCTTTGGCATGCACAGAAGGGCGTTTGCTCCTTTAAGGCTGCCAACTCGAGAGCTCCGCTGTCCTCCTGTGCTGGTAGCCGACAGTGTGCCATCTCTCCCAGCAACTACTATAGCTCGATGGTATTCAGGTCGTGCTGGGTCAAGACTGAAGTCGTGGGCCAGCGTCACCGGAACCTTGCTGAGTCCTGCCGGCGATATTCCGGACATGGCATGGAGAGATGGAAGGACGAATAGGTGGAACGTAACAAGAGCGGATGCTGGATTGCCTGGTAGAGAGAATATCACCTTCGATACGCGTTCTCCTCCATCGGCCTTTACAGGAACTGTCGCAAATGTCGTTGGCTTTCCAGGTTTCATGTTCACCCGGCCGAAGTGGATGGTTCCGCCCAGCGACCTCTCGATGGTTGGCTTCAGGAGGTCAAGTTCGCCCATGGATACTCCGCCAGTGGTGATGATTAGATCGGCCCGTCGCATTCCATCCCGAAGCGTCTCCTCCAAGGTCCCATGTTTATCGCTGGCGATTCCTAGATCGATGACTTCGTAACCCCAGTCCCTGGCTGCTGATATAAGTGTAGGCCGGTTTGTGTCTCGCACCTCTCCCAGGCGCAGAGCTCCAGGACGATCATGATTGACGATTTCGTCACCAGTTGATAAGACGCCAACGACGGGCCGGCGGTAAACTTGAACCTGGGAGACACCGACGGCTGCCATGAGGCCAATTTCACCACCAACAGCAGAAACTTGTTCGCCTTTCTGAAGGATGACCGAACCTTCTTTGACATCACTGCCAACTTCCCTGACGTTCTGGCCCGCTTTCACATCACTTGCCAGGATTTCGACCTCTTTCTCTTCCTGGTCATCTTCCGTCTTGGATTTCAAAACAGTGTCTTCAACCATAATAACAGAAGTTGCGCCAGGCGGTAGCGGAGCACCCGTCGTGATCCTGGCTATTTGCCCTTCTTTCAGTTCCTTAGCTTCACCGGGGGCAGCGTGAGACACAGCAGTCACGGGAAAAACCCCTTTCATGTTACCATCCTGGGGGACAACGACAGCATATCCGTCAACAATACTGGCACGGAACGCTGGGACGTGCTCGGTGGCCTTGACATCCTCGGCAAGGACCGCACCTACTAGAGCTGTATCGGCTTTTGAAGAGATGACAATAGGGGCAGGCGTGTGCTCCTCAATCAGCGCCAGTGCGTCCTCGACTGGCAGCATGGGATAAGGCGACTCCCTATGTCTTCGGGTCGGGCCGAGAAGGGGATCATTTGACAACGGATTATCGCTGGGTTTAGTGTGTCTGACGAGGGAACCATGTCCGTGGCCGTGTCCATGGCTATGACTATGCCCTTGACCGTGGCCGTGGCTGTGAGAATGGGCATGCGAGTGAGAGTGACCGGAAGCCGAGCCAACTCCAGCTTCCTTCTCCAGCTTCTCGACGCCTCCGGAGTGGATGGACCGAGAATCAGCACCAGCGGCCTGGATACAGGCGTGAGGCAACAATTTGATTACAGCTTGGAGATTCTCCTTGGCACCCTTTGGTGACCCGGGCAGAGTGATGAGCAGAGATCCATTCCTGACGCCAGCGACAGGTCTCGACATCATGGCAACTGCAGAATGTCAGTCGGCGGAGGACTTTTTCAGTTGGGGAAAAGCATACAAGGTGTGACACTTAGAGAAGCAGCGAGCATGCCATGGACAAGGCCAGGTGCTTGTTTATGGAGAAGCGCAGACACAGCCTGTTCATTGACTTGTTTAGACAATGGGACTGAGAGAATATTCGGAGATTTTCTCAAGATTTACCTCTGGTGTCTGGTCCGAGACTGCGAATCCCGTGCCGCCCGTAGTCACGATCAAATTGACCGGATCCGCGGAGTCAGTCCACAACATGAGCTGTCTTTGGATCAGAGCCACGGAGTCTGGGACAATCTTGGTCTCAACGACCGACCAACGACCAGCTCCATCTTGTTCAAAAACCGAACGTAGAGCATCTCCAGCGGCATCAGTTGTGGGATCCTTGGAAGCTGTTGTCGAAACAACCAGGACAGCTGCTTTGAGTGTCTGGCTCATATCGGACTTGCTCTGGGGACCAAGAATCCGTATATGTGCTCGGACAGAATGGATCTTATGGCAAAATTGAGTGTATTATAACAAGGGATGAATCGGATATATTCGATGTGGGAAAGATTGTCTACACAGGTAGCCAGCGGAGTCGTCTTTTACTCGCTCACCCTGAAGGACCAGGAGATGGATTGCGGAGTGACGTTTGTAAGTGACAGGGTTGGAAGCAACTGAGCTCTGTCTAGCCCCACTTAGCTCTGGCAGCTTTCCGGTTGGCTAGCAAATTCCCATCCCAAGCTTGACATTGTCAAATCGGCACTCACTTGACTATTTCCACGCCGAACTCCCTGCTCATCCATCTCATCTACAACACTTTTTGAAAGGGTGTCGCAAGGTCAATATGGTTCGCATCAAGGAGCGCTATCTTCTTGTGGACATCGTCTATCCAGAGGCTGCCCAGAACCAGGCCAAGGCGGACTTACCCGATCTCCTTCTTTACAACCAGCCCACTGCGAACGCCTGCAATGCCCGCTCCATCCAATACGCTGTCAAGGCTCAGGTCACAGACCTTTTCGGTGACTATGGCGCCGGCGCAGTTGAGCGGAGCCTGAGAGGTCTGCTCCTGCTCGCCTTCGGCTGATTAACCATGCTGACATATTCATAGTCAAGTATCTTTCCAATGCGACGTCAACTTGCATTCTTCAGTGCTCAAGAGAGCACTACCGCCTCGTCTGGGCGGCTCTTACCATGATGAAGCATGTGCCGACCAAGCAGGGCCCGGGTCTCCCTTGCATCTTCCAGGTAGTGCGCGTCAGCGGCACGATCAAGAAGGTCGAAGAAGAGGCCATACGGCGAGCCAAACAACTGATTCTTGCAGCCAAAGACGAGATGGCTGGGAAGGAAACCAATGCGCTCAACTCCTTGTTCGGCGCGAAGGACTCGACCAACGATGTCGCAATGGTTGACCGTGATGAAGAATCTGATCTTGACGCCGGCGACTCTGAAGAGAATGACTGAAGCCCCTCATTTCTTTTTCCGGGTTACTTTAATGCCGAGATCCGAAGGCAATGGCATGGGCATGTCGTCGAAATCCGCGTCTCCGGCACCGGTCTGACCCATCGCGCTCGCTTGGTCTTCTCTGATCTTGGCTTGCTCTTCCTCTGTCTTGGCCTCAGCCGCGTCGTACTCATCCTTCTGGTCAACCCATCGCTCCTGTATGTCCTGGACATCGAGCATGGACGGTTCGTTCCGCATCGCGACCTGCCAAACAGTATCGTTTGCTCCCTCTGCACTCCCGAAGACATACCCGCCTGCGCGGTCGATCACTTTCAGTAGGTGCATCATACTCTTCTTGTTCTCGACTGCCAGAACCTCGAACTGAACCAACGCAAAGCTTTCGACCAGGTTTGCGACAGCTTCGTTGAGAGCCCTGAACTTCTCGCTTCGCAGCGCAGGGGACTCTTCCTCGAGACTGGGCAGGAGGTACGACAGGTCTTGTACCTCGGTATAGAAGTCGAGATTGAAAGGCAACGGGTCATATGAAGAGACCTTGTCGATCTTGGTAAGAACATTGATGTGCGGGAGGTCCATTTGAAGCATGGCTCGGAGCGCGAGCAGGAGGTTCGAGAGGTAAAGAGAGGGTTGGGTCAAGCAGAAGCTGTCGGAGAGGTGTAAGACGACCATCTAGTCTTGCGTCAGCACATTGCTGTGGAGGAGGTAGGGAAGGTGGCGCACAACTGACCCGAAAGCCCATCTTCTGCAGCTTGAAGAAGACGTTGCGCAATGAGTTGTGATGCGTGTACAGCTCCACCTGGCCGGGACAGTCAAATAGAATATAGTCGTCACCCAACTCTTTCAAGCCTTCCTCGAGCCACTCGAAATTGTGTTCCAGCTCCTCGAGGGCGTAGAGGACTCCGCCGTTCGGGCCAAGGTTGTCGCTGCCCATAATCTCCTCCAACGTGACGAGATCGCGGATGTCTAGAGCGCATGGGTAGCTTGTTTTATCGTTCGCAGGATCGAGATTAACAACTGAGCATTGTCTGCCTATTGCGCCCATGAACTGGTGCACTGGGAAAGTGGACAAGTCAGTCTGGAGCCAGGGCGGCAGAAGCGGACGGTGAGGATTTTTGGTAAGTAGCTTACTGCCGTCACAATATGTACTCTTCCCAGCGCCTGGGCTACCCAGGACAAGCTGTGCGAACGGCATATTGGATCACGGAACAGTCCAGGGCGCTGCACCATCCACTTTGTTTCGCTCGATGTGAGAAGCAGTTTTGCAGTAAGAAGCGGGAGTGACGTTGTTGTAGTGGAAGCGCAGGCTGCCCCACGCTGCCGCGGGATGCCAAAAAAAGTTGCAGGGGTCAGCTTAGCTCCCCTGTCCATCAACTACAGGTACCCATGTACAGTGCGCTTTGTTTTGATGGAGCAAGACCAACCGCATTTCCCTTCTGCAGCGACCATATCCAACTGCCCTTCTCCCATCACACATACAACTCATACCATGGCCCCAGGTACGTGATAGTTCCAAGATGCGAGGAGCGAAGACTTTCTTTCAGAGACTGACATGAAATCGTAGCAACGCAATTTGAAGTCGCGCAGCCCCCGGACGACGCTGTGTCGCGCGTTGTCTTCGCTCCCGAATCATCAACACGGCTGCTCGTCTCTTCATGGGACAAGAACGTCTACTTATACGAAGTTGAGGATGGCGAGACGCCTTCAGCAACATTGGTGCGCCAGTTCGAGCATCGCGCGCCCATAATGGACGTGTGCTTTGGCGCTAGCGATAACGAGGCCTTCACGGCCGGGGTGGACCACAGGGTGACAAGGTAGGCCAGCCAAAGAACGGTCCCTCCTGCGCCCCCAATATTGCTTCTCTTCTGACGGTGGATCAACACAGAATCGACCTGGAGACAGGATCCCAGACCGTAATGAGCGAACACACCAAGCCCGTCCGCTGCGTCGTCTTCTCGGCCGAGCACCAACTCCTCATATCCGCCTCGTGGGACAGCACGCTACACATCCACAACACCGCCGCGCCCGACAGCCCGCCGGCCGTCGTACAGCTCCCGGGGAAGCCGCACGCCATGTCGTCGAGCCCGACCAAGGTCGTCGTCGCCATGACGGCGCGGCTGGTGCACATCTTCGACCTCCCCACCATCGCCAAGCAGCTCGCCTCGTCGTCGGCGCCCGAGATCAGGCCCTGGCAGTCGCGGGAGTCGTCCCTCAAGTTCCTGACCAGGGCCGTGGCCTGCATGCCCAACGACGCCGGCTACGCCACCAGCTCCATCGAGGGCCGCGTCGCGGTGGAGTGGTTCGAGGACTCGGCTGAGTCGCAGGCGCGCAAGTATGCATTCAAATGCCATCGGCAGGCGGCTCCTGAGGAGGAGGGCGGAGGAGACGTCGTGTTCCCCGTCAATGCTCTCACGTTCCATCCTGTCTTCGGGAAGACATTTGCGAGTGGTGGCGGCGACGGGACTGTGGCGCTGTGGGATGCCGAGGCCAAGAGGAGGATGAAGCAGTACCAGAACTTTGGCAACAGTGTGGCGTCGCTTTCCTTCTCGTCCAATGGGAAGTACATGGCAGCGGGTGTCTGCCCCGGTTTCGAGACGGGGCAGGAGGACTACAGTGGGCAGGGCCAGACCAAGGTGGTCATCAGGGAGTTGAGCGAAACAGAGGCAAAGGGGAAGGGAGCGAAATAGCTGCTGGCTCTGAAATAGCTAGAAAGGGCCAAATCATAATCACGATTACGACAAAGTGGCCTGGGGGCGTGGCGAAGACTGATACCAGAAGCAGAATGAGGTAAGAACTGACTCTCTGACCGAAGCAACATACTACCCTCGATTCTGCCTTGTGACGAATCTAGCAAATTACTGATGAGTTTCGAGATGGTCTAGATACCTATGGAGCCAGATAAAAATGACCGCAAAATCCGTAAATGAGAGCACCAGCGATATTCCTTGGGACTTGTTGGCTTATGGCTGTCCTCCGTTTCCCAAAGCTGTGGTCGATACTACCAGTTTGTGACGCCGCCTCCGAGGGGCGTATCAGGAATTACAAAATCCGATTTCAGCCGAGAAGGGGGACCAGGACGCAGTGTTAGGGAGTCCGACTTTCCAGTCTCGTCATTCATACTTCGCTTTGGAAGCAGTTGCATAGTTGGACTTGAATCCTCTATTAGCTCGCCAGGGCAATTGCTTGATGGGTTCATTTTGCTGGTGTTTTCTGGCCTCGGCGAGTCTGTCTGTGGGATCACGATGGGGCCGAAGTCGTCGACCAAACGGACTGGCCTGCCACGCCTGTCAAGCTCAATTTCGTGACCCTTCGCTGGCGTCTCCTTTACCTCAGAAGAATCGTCAGTATCCGGAGACCCTGTCCTGAACTGCGATGCGCTGAAGTATTGCCGTCCACGCTATGGACCGGCAGTCGTTCTAGTTGGAAATCGCCTCCTCGCCTCAGGACTCATCTCTCTTTGCCTCTGCTGTGATGCAATGCCGGTCTGAGTTAGATCTAGGCTTCCGACATTGACGTCAAGTTGCTGAAGCCGTCTTCTTTTTCCGAGCAACAGAGGACGCGCCTCATCTTTCGTGAATCCGTCAGTCAGCTTCTGCATTTTCTTGTTCTTTTGCTGTTTCGCCTCCAGGTTGACTCGAGGCTTGTGAAGCACCTTGAATCCCTTCGGTGGGGATTTGTCGAAGATCAAAAAGCGGCCCCTGATCTTTGGTTTCTGGCTTTCTGGTGCTGAGGTGGTGGGAATGAATATCCCACCACCTTCAGATGAGGATGTCAAAACGGTAGTATCGGCCTCTCCGTCTTGACCAGGCTCGGAAGAGTCTAAGAAAATACGGGGTCAGCGATGCTCGTGGTCTGATTGCATCGGTTGTTCCTCACCGTCTTCGACGTCGTCAGACTCCTCCCAGCTCATACTCTCTTGAACATCAGCTTCTGCGGCCGCATCTCCTCGAGGTTTGCCATCACGATCATTGTCTGAACCACGCGGAGAATCTCCAACGTCTGGTTGCTGGCGCTCCGATTCCTTGTGGCCAGACGAGCATTTGACAACATCAGTCTCGTGTGATCCTCCATCGTCTGGGGAGCCATCGTTCTGCCTTGTCAACACAGGCGCAGATGAGGCAAGTGCCTCCCAGGCGAGGTCACTCGGCGTCTTCTTCTCCGCGGACGCCAAGGAGAACCTCAAGCGCTTGCGATCTTTGTTTGAACCTTGTCGCGAAAGCTGTTGAGCCCTAGCCTCGTTGCGTTGTTCTGCCGTCTTTGGTTCCTTCACATTCAGACTGCTGGTGCGCGTGAAGAATCGCTCCACGTTTTGCGCGGGGGCTGACGTGTGCCGTCTCTTGAGGGAACGGCGGGAGTAGGTACGCAGCGGTGTCTTGTGGGTAGATGTCAACCCTGCGTCGGGAGCCGTTGCAGCGCCGGACAGGTTGCTGGGAGTGTCTGGATGTGGCATCATGAACAGATTTCCCAAGGAAGCCCACTCATTTGAACCATAAGACGATTGGAACGAAGGTCCGGCCGCGAGCGGCGATGATCTTGCACTCAGAGGCGAGACTTGGGCTGACGATGGAGTTTTTGAAGTGTGAGGAGCTTCTAGGAGATTTCTTGTCGACGGTCGTGCGCTCGTGGGTCCCTTGCTTAACCATAAGCAGCGTTTTGATCTGGTTGAAGGAAGGCACTGCTATCTCGTGGCTCCTGCCTTCCATTTAAACCTACAAGCCCTCCACATCCTGATGTCCCTATGTACCTTCCTCATTTCTATCTGACGTATGAGCTGATGAAACTTGTCTGGGCATTTTCACTCCGTCACATCTCATCGTGGATCTTATGTAGTGACTCGAATTTGTATCGAGGCATCGCATTGCAGGTTCCAAAGCTAACAGTCTGTCGTGGCTAATAGTACAAGAGCCATCAATGCTGTCCAGCCCTCAATGCCTCAAATTTTCCTAGCGGTTGCCGTATCTTGGGCCCCAACCGTGCTGGTAGTCCCAGTGCTGCTGGTAAGGATGGTATCTCCGCTGCCAATCGTCATGTGCCAGATAGGGAGCGTAGCGAGGATGAGCCCCCGGCTGATACACCTAATTCTCAGCTGGTGTGATGGCTTCCTGAAGAGGGACGTAGTCAAACTGTGCAGCCATGCCAAGTAGCCAAACCTCGCCGGGGTGATTGGGAGTCTGTCCCTGATAGAAGAAGGTATTAGGGAAGCCAGGGTCAAATGGCGCAGCGCCCTCGATCTCCTTCAAGTCTTCGTGTGAGAGATGCAGCTTCAGGGCCTCAATGTTACCCTTGAGATGCTCCGTCGTCCGGCCGCCAACAATGGGGAACACATATGGGGTCTTGTGCATGACATATGCCAAAGCAACACTCGTAATGGCTGTGTTCTTGCGGTTGGCGATCTTTTCGAGCACGCCCGAGATCTTGATCTGGTGCTCGCTGGCCTGAACCTTGCGGCCCTCCTGAGATTGCCTCTGCTGCTCGGTCTTGAAGGCTCCTCCACCGAGAGCTCCCCACGGAGCCAGCCCCATCTGCTCTGCGGTCAGCAATTATCCTGGAACATATCAGGTCAAGAGCGCGACTTACCCCTTCCTCCCTGCACATAGGGATGATCTCCCTCTCGAAGTCTCTGCTCGCCGCACTCCAGCGGCCTTGGTACACGCAAAACTGCCTCAGACCGTGGTCCCGCGCATACTGGTTTGCTTTGGAAACTACCCAGGCTGGCGTGTCAGAGACTCCCAGGTAGAGCACCTTGCCTTGGACCACCAAGTTATTGAGGCTCTGCATCAGCTCAGGGATCTAAAAGAGCCTAGTGTCAGCCTTCTTATTGCTCTTTCTGGAAGGCCAGACTAATGACAGCAGTGGGTTTCTGGTGCTGCATTGCTTCGACCTCGATCTAATTCATCCTGCAAAACACGAGAAATGCCCGTCCACGACGAAATCAGAAGGTCCACGGGGCTCCTGATACAGGACTTACCGACACGGAGAAGTCCCACCAGTGGACGTAAAGAAGATCGATGTAGTCGGTGTTCAGCTTCTTCAAGCTGGCCTTCAACGAGACGTGCATGCTCTTCGTGCCATTGCCGGTGAAATTCGCCATCTTGAAGATGTCAGTCAAGTATCAATGACCCTGCACAATCAGGGCGTCGTCACTCACAATGCGTCCTTCTCCCGGCGGCCCCGCCATATAATTGGTGGTGTATTTGGTTGCGATAACTAGAATAATGAGGGTCAGGTGAGACATTGAACATCACCGACCTGCAAACGTCCTCTTTCCAGGCTGGGTACTTACCCATCTCGTCCCTGTTGCCACGCTTCTTCATCCATTCTCCAATCCACATCTCAGATTCTCCAAATTGGTAGTTGTTGGCGGTATCGATGAAGTTTCCGCCTTGCTCGTAGAAGTAATCCAAGATGCTCTCGGTGGTCTTTTGGTCGCAAGCCCCCATGTAGGACTCCCAGGCCTTGCCGAAGTTCATCGCTCCCAAACAAAGAGGCGAGACCCTCAGCGATGCTGATGGAGACAGCAGACGATAGCGGTCGAGGGGGCCCTTTGCAGGCGGTGCCATTGGAAGTGCAGACATTTTGGCAGTGTTGTTTTTGGCACGAAAGTAAGGATATCAATCGTAGGTGTGTATGAGTTGTTCTTTGAAGAAGAACAATTGTTGGATGCAGTGGAGTGCGACAGAAGAGGGAGACGGAAAGAGCTGTGAGACTAGTTTATATATACTGGAAGCTACATGCCTAAAGGTTGGGGTGAGAAGGAGCTTTGACTTCACAGTACGTTGCGCTCATAGAACCTCCTCATCGGTACTTAAGCGTTCCCCTCTTCTAGCCCATGACCCAAATTCTCTTGGACGTCAGGATCTTCATACAAAATCACTTTCTAAGTTTCATCAGCGCGGGGGCCGCCGGGCCCTGGGTCCATCGCCCGGACCAATATTTCCAAAAAGCCGCCCACTATGGAATGTCAAGCCTTCCAATATCACAGCCAGGGTCTATTTACAGCTCCACCTAGACCGGAGACACCTCACCCAACCAAGGCCCGCTGAGCTGTGAACGCCCAGCGAAAACTGGTAAGTCCGTAAGAATGTGGCATCAAGTGGGCGACATCTCGATCGCACGGTAGATATACGAACACGATGACGAGTGACTTACAAATGCTTCATGGTTAATGGTCGTCGTTAGCGAGCAATGTCCGATCGGACTTAGGGCTCAACTAAAGACCGTTGCGGCCGGAAACACTGGGGATAGCTTCAAGTCCCAGCCAAGATCGCTCATTGATCGGCTCAAGCCTGGAGCCCACCGTGTCACAGCGCGCATGGTTCGTAAGGTATTGTGTGGACAATGACCCTAGGAAGCCCACGGGGAAGAATTGAGAAGAATCATTCCAGGTCTAGGGTATATGCAGTAACACCCTCCTCGAGCTTTTGGTTGCTGAGGATTGCTTGACGGCCGATAATTACCATATGCATGTCATCTTGCAGCAAGCTGTGCTGGTCAAGCTCTACGCCGACATGCACGACCCTTGTTTCGGCGCATGGTGATGCGCGCTCTACCGTGAAGCTCAGCACACACTCGCCCCGACGCGAATCTGCAAAGCCCTGCTCCCAGTGGGGCACCTGTACTGGAGCTTCACGAAATAATACATTGATGTCATTGTATACGTGTGGGTGTATGTATGCATATATGCACACCCATTCTATACATCTTGTCTTCTCTTTTCACAGCTCTAGCAAGTCCACACGCCAACAATGCCGTCTTGGCGACCTTCGAGCAAATAACCATCCTGTAGGGCCACACGTCCCACAGTAGCCGGCGGCGTCTTGCCCTGCTCGGCGGCGTTCACGCCAGCGCCGCAGTCCCACTGGCGAGACTCCAGCTTATCGTATACCTTGACCACGTCCTCGCCCGCGGCCGAGACTATTCTCCGGTTGTCAAACGCCATGGCCGTGATGGGGTGGTCGTAAGCGTATGCGTCATGAATTGACCCAGTTCGAAGGTCCCATATCTGGAGGGGGGCCTTGGCGTTAGCACAACCCACCCGGAAAGCCGAAAGTTGTCGGAATGCGGCGATAGGGGCCGGAAGGAGAACTTACCCGAATACTGCGGTCCAGGCTTCCTGTTACCAGATGGACGTCGTCAAACTGAAGGCACGTCACGGGTCCGGTGTGGCCGACCAAACTCCGGTGAACTTGACCACTACGCAAATCCCAAAGCCTGACCATTCCATCGGCGGTTCCGCATGCAAGCGCAGCGTCAAACACCTGCAATGCGCCAACAAAGTCGGCGTTTGGTACAGGCGCGCGAGATGTTGATTTCCAGGTGCTCTCTCCTAAAGTGACCGAGGCCTGAGCGGCAGCCCACATTACATCCAGGGTCTGCACGCACCGCCCCTTCTCGAGGTCCCATTGTCGGATTGTCTTGTCAGCTGAGCCAGATACCAGAGTGTTGTTCCTGAAGTGTAGGGCGGTGACCTCGTCCATATGCGCTTGTAATGTCGTCAAGGCGCAGCCGTCCATGCTTCCCGCGGGTGGGTCTACAGGCTGATCTTCCGGGTTCTCAAAGGCCATGCCGTCTTCGTCCTCATCCTGATCGAGTTGTCCGCCAAGAGGGTCGTACTGAGCCTTGCTGAGGTCCCACAAGCGTATCGTAGCATCCATAGATGCCGTAGCACAAATGTTGTCCTCGACCTGCAGGGCTCGCACAGAGGCTGTGTGGCCCTCGAGGACTCCGATGCAGCGTCCGGCGTTCAGGTCCCAAACCCTCACAGTGTCGTCCAGAGCAGAAGTGACCATTGTGCCGAAGGGAGCGTCGAAGTCCATGGCTGTGATGGAGTCCTGATGAGCACGAATCTCCCGGATAGAGGTGCCGGGCTCGATGTGCTCATGCAGGATCGGCATCGACTTCCTCCGCAGACTCCTTGGCTTCTTCGACTTGGTTGGCGTGCTATGAGCGGATGGCAGCTTCTCGTATATAGATTGTGACATGAAGCCTGAGTCCGCGTCGTCTTCCCCTGCATCACTGCCCTTGGTGGGCGTGAGGGCTGCCACGGACTCGGCCTCAGCGACCAGCTCCTCAGCCTCCTCCAGGCGATTCTCCACATCTACGACTTTGCGGGTGTTAGTCATTCGCACGTTGATGGGGTCGAGGACGAGTCTTACTGTCGTGTTCTAGTACCGCCTCGTCCTGTTCAAACCCAGCCAGCCTTTCTAAGATTATTTTCCGCATTCCCAAAAGATTGGCTATTTTGTTGTCGATTTCCCGGATCTCGCTGCTTGCCATGTTCTTCCGCACACCCAGCATCTCGAATTCGTGCAGCATGGCAGCCTTTTCCTTTTGAAGTTTCTGGACCGCCTGCGGGCTGTTGGGATCGACCCGTGTGTCCTCGATTAGTTTCCTCCCCCTCGAGACCCTCCTCCTATGCTTCTTTCCATCGTCGGTGAAGTCTGGAAAGGAGGCCTTGAAGCCCTGGAACAGCGAGTACGAGTTTTCATCCTCGGGGATGTCCTTGAGCAATGCGTCTGGTACGTATGACAGTGCCCGCTGTTGTATCTCTGTCGTGGAGAGCTTTGACCGCACAAGGTCGGTAGGGGTCGTCCGTGCCCTGGAAAACATGCTCCGCTGGAGGGTCGGCCTCCGCAGCTGTTTTGTCACCTCGCCCATGGCGGACTGGTAGTGCTGGTGGCCGGTCGGGTCGGACAGAGGGCCGATGAGTTGACTGGCCGTGGTCGTCACTTTGCGGCCGAAAGCCTCAAAGCCACGGGTCTGCATTGGTCATAACGCTGCCGTCAGCAGGGCGTGCCTCTTGGGTATACAGACACAGAGAAACAAGACGAGGGCTCCTCAGACGAAGGGCCTGTAGAGGTGGGAGAAGTTGCGCACCGAGATGATTGACGAATCACCATGGTCGTCATAAAAAGCATTGTGGTCGCCGGTGCTGGCCATGCGTTAAACAATGGAGAACAAGTGGAGCTCGGATGGGGCTCGGTCGGTAAGGTTTCTGTCTGCAGCTAGCCTCTGCCGGTGGGTGAGTCGCCGCGTTCTAGAAGTCTTGAGGAGAAGCAGCTGAGGCGCAGATGCAGCATCGGTCGGTGAGGGCAATTGAAAAAATGTCGGGTCGAGTCGCGGGAGTGCTTGGTAGGGTCGCGTAAATGCGAGATCACAGGCGAGGGTTTGCTGGAGCTCGAGGGATGCCACCCGCCCGCTGCATCGGGCAGAGATTGGCCAGCTTGCCTGGCAGCTGCTACACTAACACCACCTGCACGCGACACGGGCAACCCAATTGAGCGCCCGTAGAGCGACACCCTTGCGTCACTCACGGGAGCGAGTCGGCACGACAACCCCGCCAAACCCTCCGTACACGGCGGAAGCGGCTCGGAACTCAAAGTCACTCAACACCCCTGTTCACCACTCGAGCTTCCGCGCCGGGTCTGACAAAGTGCCGTCAAGATCCACGATGGTTATTTGAGTCATTCCGACGCGGAAAAGAATACTTCAACTTTTTTCAGATATTCAAGAAAAAAAAGCCTCTGTGCTCAAAAAGGCTGAGGGCTCTCGTCTCGGTTGTCCGCTCCGCAAACAGCCTCGTCCTCTTCTCGCCGAAACCCCAATCTCGCTCCTTCGCACCCTCGAGATGGACTCCCTAATCGACCTCTCCGACGCCTCCAAGGCGCTCGACTTGTCGCGCATTCGATTTCAGCTCATGTAAGGCTTCGCGAATCCTCAATTCAGCGCCCGCCCATAGAATAATGTGATTTGAGAACTGACGCTCCACATGCAGTCGCCTGGAAGACACAATCACCTTCCACCTGATCGAGCGCGTCCAGTTCCCATTAAACAGCAATATCTACATCCCTGGCGCCGTACCAATACCCGACACCGACCTCTCCCTGATGGACTGGTACTTTGTCGAGCAGGAGAAGCTACAGTCCCTCATCCGCCGCTACGAGTCGCCCGACGAGTACCCTTTCTTCCCCGCGGCGCTCAAGGAGCCCATCCTCCCCGCCATAGAATACCCCAAGATCCTCCACCCCAACGACGTCAACGTCAACGACAAGATCAAGCGCTTCTACATCGACCAGTTCCTGCCGCGCGTGTGCCCGGACTTTGGCCGCAGCGACCGGGGCGTGTCGCAGGAGAACTACGGCAGCAGCGCGACCTGCGACATCGCCGTCCTGCAGGCGCTGTCGCGGAGGATACACTTTGGCAAGTTCGTCGCCGAGTCCAAGTTCCAGTCCGACACCGATGCCTACACGCGCATGATCAAGGCCGGCGACCGCGAGGGCATCGGCGCCTCCATCACCAACGCCGCGGTCGAGAAGCAGGTCCTCGAGCGCCTCAAGCTCAAGGCCCAGACCTACGGCACGGACCCCTCCGTCGGCGTCGGCGCGGAGCAGAGCAAGATCAACGTCGACGCCGTCGTGGCCATGTACAAGGACTTTGTCATCCCCCTGACCAAGGAGGTCGAGGTGGAGTACCTGATGCAGAGGTTAGAGCCTGGAGCATGAGGCAGCAGCCCAGCGAGAGGCGTTGCGCGGCTTTCCAAGGGAGAAGATCGCAAGAAAGAGGGCGCACTTGCCCGCTACTAGAGAAGGCGTAGATGTAATGCGACGAATTTGCGCGCCCACTTAATAAGCGATGGTTTGTCACCATATAGAGAGAAAGAAAGAAATCTAATGGATGCTCCCTTGGAGAGCTCGCGGGAATCATTTTGTTCATTGTGGGTTCAAGTACTCTGCGACCTTCTTCACGGCCTCAGGGAATTTGGCCGCCTCAATCAAGGCCATGTATCCCATGCTTTTGACCCCCATCTCCTGGAACGCTCTCTTGCTATCCGCCACGCTCTCGTCATCTTTCGTCAGCGGATAGCTCCCGTACGCAATCGCGTGCTTTTGGAACACCTCGTCCTCCGGGTGGAAGTGGAACAACGGCGCCTCCTCCCTGGCCTTCTTGCGCTTCTGCGTCTCGCCGTCCAGGATGCTCTGCACCTCGTTGTACGTCTTGGAAACCACGAGGTAGTGCGTGAAGTCGTACGGCTCCTTGTCCTCCACTGCGGCCTCGACCTCGTCTACCAGCATGGAGTACATTGGCGGTGAGATCTCGGGGGGCATGTTGATGAGGCGCTCCCCTAGGACCAGACCGACGTGGTTCTCTGCCAGGACCTTGGGGATGATGGCGGCCAGCTCCTCATTGCCGGACTCGCGGGCCTTTGCGGAAATGTACTCGACCAAATCTATCACAGGTTTCTTGTCCTTGTGCTCCTTCAGGTTGAGCGCCGTGAGAAAGGCGTATGCATCGTTGCCCTTGCCGTCGACCTTGACAGTTGAGCCGATGGTCTGGTTCTGCAGTATGAGATCTGCGAGCGCGGATATGTCAAAAAGCTGAGAGTCGACGTCAAAAAGCTGGCGGAGCAGCTGCTTGACGCCGTGAAAGTCAATCTCGGGGTCAAAGTTGAACCACTCGAAATCGACGTTGACGATGTTGAAGTCCTGAGAGTCGGTGTTAGTGAGCAGCGTGCATGCGAAGTGGGAATGAGAATGTGAAATTTACATCGTCGTCTGAGCTTCCGTCCTCATCCATCTTGTCCACCGAGGCAGCAGCTGCCTCTGACTGGCCATCTGCATCTCTCGCACGCTTCTTCGCCATTTTGGATGTCAAGGTGTGCTAGAAATTGTATTGGTCACCCAAAAGACTGAAATCGCGGGTCAGATTAAACTCGCACTGCGATGAGTCCCCAAAAGTTTTGAAAAGCTGCCCCTCCAAAACCTATTTGGTAGGCACCGATAAGCAACCGATAAGGCTATCCTTCCCAGGGCCGACCCAGGCGAGGATCACAAGTGCATGCTTGCGAGGCGAGCAACGGCGAGGAGCGGTCCCAAGGGCGCAATGAGTCAATCAATTCACTATCATTTTCAGGGTATCTACCTCGTAACTATCTACATTTTCTATTCTTTACAGTGTCTCCGCGTTGTCAAATCGCCCGTCATCATCCTTCTCGCGTATTTGACCAGAGACTACCACAATTGACTTTGAGCATCGCCAAAGCATGTTATGGCTCCCGCAAAGGAGCCTTTCGGGATGCCTGCTGCCAGTTGTTGTTCCTGAAACTGCATCATGGCTGGATGGCAGAACACAACACTCCATGGAGCAGCGTGATCTATTGGCCATGATCAGCCCCGATGACGCTGCCTAAGAATGCCAACGGCCACTTCCAGGGAGCGCATAAATACAGGCGTTTGGAACCATTCTTCATGATTCCGGCCAGGATGACCTTCATCCCCCGCGTCTTGAGTCTTCATCGGGGCTCTTAGTAGCCAGGTCTGTAGCGATAAGGATCTTCTCCTCGGAATCGTTGAGACCCTCGATCACCGCGGAAACCACGGTTTCGTGGCCGGCGATCACCTCCAAAGCGACGGTCGCTAGAGAATCGGTCGAAGTCGGAGATGGGTGGACGAGGCGGGCCCCGATAGTCATCTCTGCGAGACTGCGAGTCGGCCGCGCTGCCAGCGCCAGCTAATCCGAGGCGCTCAAGGCGAAGACGTTCCTGATGCTCCTTCTCCCGGTGGGGAGGACGGATACCGATGAAGACTTCGGTGCCTCTGTCAACAAACGAATCGCTGTTTTCGAATGTGTACCTATGATAATCCTTGCCGAGGTCGTAAGATGGGATCGACGAGTAGAAAGAACGCATGTTCTCAACACGACGCTGTGCGACGTCTTCACCCAAGGGCTGGTATGAAAGTGGGGGGTTGGCTTGCGTTTGAAGCAAATTCGGATTGTTCATCCGAGCTGGCGGACCGCCCCGACCGCGAGGGCCCCTTGGTGCAGCTTCAATCCCAGGGTATATAGGGCCAGGACCAGAGCCCGCAGCTGGACCAGTCGGAGGGGGCTTTGAAAATGACTTGCTGTCTAAGCCGGCTGCTCTATGAACAGCTACGACTCGATCGCCATCCTGCTCGTACACGACTTCCCAGCGACCTGCATTCCCTCTGGCTCCAGACTCTTCTTGGTCGATCCATTCCTTCATGCTGTCAGGCGGGATGAAATCTACCCACAGAGGCTTCCTGTTCCGCTCATTAGGCCAAACTTGGTCGTGCATCGCAGTGCGAACAAGTTGAGCAGCCGAGACCGAGGCTAGCTTGACGAACGCATGTGTACGTATTTGATCGAGATAGAAGTCCTCGATGAGACTGGGATCGGGCTGGCTGCCTTGTGGGGTTACCAGGTCGATGATGTACTCCTCAACCGTCTCAGACCTCAAGGGTCGCATCAGCTCTCGAATGTACAGTGCTGAGGTCGGAGGATGGGCTGACGGGGGCGAGAGCCCGACGGCCGGCGCGGCGGACTCTCTGTTTGATTGTTGTTGGTTTGCCTCAGATCGATCCTCGCGCCCATGTTGCGATGGCTGCGACGCGTGCGACGGTGCTTCAGAGTTCCTTCCTATGGCTACTCTCTTCATGAACGCATCCTCGCCACTGACCTCCAGCTCTGAGTTTCGTTCTGGTGACTGTGCCTTGGGTGTCTCTGTTCTGGCCTCCTTCTCGCTGATCTCGGGCGCATTCTGTGCGGCGGGAGTGTCTGCTGGGGCTGCCACGCGAGAAACTTCGGCATCCACAGATCCCTTCTCTTCCAGTATCCGTGTTTCTGTTGTGCCATTGAGAGATTTCTTTTCCGGACTGCCAGACAGGTCACCCGTCTCATAATCGACGACATCCTCCTGTTCCTCAGCGTGACGTTCTTCCTCCTGTTTGGCGCGCTTAGTAGAAGGAGGCGGTGTAGAAGAACGACGTTTGCGCTTCTGCAGGTCGAGAGAAGCATCGTGAGCTGAAACAGAAGGCGGCAAGGACGTGTTGTCAGGCTCAGGCTGAGGGACGGTAGATTCTTCCTCGGTAGCGTCATGGACCACAGGCTCTGCAATGCCTTCAGATTCTGTCGCGAGTGTATTTGGCGCATCATCAGTCATGTTCACATCGACGCCTTCAGTCGCAGGCGACTTCTCCTCGCTGGCGCGCTGCGCAATGGTTTCTTCTCCTTGAGGCGCATCGTCAGCGGGCCTGGCGGGGTCTCCATTTGGAGAGTCCGTTGCCTCCTGGTCTTCGGTGGTGGCGGCGGCGGCGTCGGCATCAGCTTCCGCCAAGCGTCTGACGAGATCAGCTTTGACGCCCTTGGTGCTTAAACCTCTGCTTTGCAACTCGGCTTTCAGTTCGACGACCTTCAGACTGGCCCAGTCGCTCGAAGACATGGTGACTAGATTTGGTGCGAAATTGGAGCAAGTAGGCTCATTGTTGGTTCGCACGTCGGCGGGGGAAAAAGAGAAGATCGAAGTTTGCAACAGTTTTGCCTCGAGTAGAATTATGAAAGTGGAGGGAAATGCAGTAAAGATGCGGTTCTGGGAGTGAATGCGACTGTTGGAAAAAGAAAGGAGGCTGACGTCGTTGCTTCTGGCGCGTCAGATCGCGGCAACAAAGTTGGGCTGGACGGAGAGAGGTTGCAGGGCAGAGGCGCTGGTTTCTTCCATGCAATGCCAGCATGCTGCCCACCCGTCTGGGCAGGTGCGACTCAGGTACCCTTGTCCCTGCTGGGTGGGTCTGCCAGACTCCTGGGCAGGTAGGTCCACAGGCACGCGCAGGGACCGTAGCTGCCCGTTTTGCTGCGAACGACTCCAACGGTACCAGATCAGTTACCGAAAACGGCCCACCACATGAACCGCCACCAAACCTGCAGCTCCTTTATTTGCAGAACACTGCCGCTACTGCTTTCGGGGGCTGTCTGCAACTTTTGACGCCTCACTCCCACTTTCGGCACACTGCCATGCTTCTAGGCTGCCTTCAGGACCGTCGTGGCCGGTGGGAAGTGGAAAGGGGAAGACGAATTGGGGACGCAGATGCACAATGAAGGCCGTCTCCATTGTCAAAGATACATGCCCTCATCTCATCTGGGTTGAAAGCATCTAGTCACAACGGAACCACCACAATCTTGCCGTCCTCGTCTCACTCGACCTGAGGTTTTCTTTCGTTCTATCCCCAGCACTCGAAAATCAAAGACTTTTCTTTCTTTGCCTCCTTCAAGCGCTCTTACTTCCGTCGCAATGCCTTCATTCTCGTACAATCTTTCAGCTCGACTCGCCAGGACCGTTGGCAGCAGGCTCAATCGAGTCTGGACAGGGCGAGTCTCCAAGCCAACCTCAGGTCGCCGCCGCAGCGCTTCACCCCCTAATGAGAACCTGAGCCTTTTCCACTCAAATCCGGACGCACCTGCGTTTAGAGGCTCATCCATTGACGAAGACGACGGCCCCGAGCAGCAGATTAGACTAGAAGTCGAGCGCTCGATTAAGCAAGAAGATCAGGAAGATCCATTCGCTTACTCATTTAATGTTCGCGAAGACGACCATGAATACGGCGTGGGCGCCGACTCAGAGGACGAATCTGCTGAAGAGGACGAGTCCGAGGACTCTGTTTCAGAAACACAGGCGGTCAGTTCTACGCACGGCGCTCTTCGTGACATGGATGAACCCATTCAGAGCATAGAGGTCGATGATGAGGCTTCAGACAACCAGAGCGCCTCGCCGAGCCTCCGTGGAGGCACCAGTCGGCCTCGGCGAGACGGAGACGATGAGGATGAGGACGAGGATGATGAGGATCACGATTACGAATATCCTGACACCATCATCGACAATTACTACGAATCTGATGAGGACTTTCAGGACGAGTATGATGTCGAAAGTGAAGACCTCGACTGGTATCGGCTTGAGAGGACCAGGGTGGCGGGCATCAGACAATGGGCGGGGGACGCTGCAAAGGCCCACAAGCTCATGAGCCTTTGCGGTTATTACTCGTTGTTTCCCTCCTCATGGAAGTGTGATCTTGTTGATCACCCTTACTTAAGCGGGCTTTTCGCTCCCCGGGACGAGGAGAAGAAAACCCTCATCAGAGCGGAGTCGAATCAATTCAGAGGTTCGTGTCTTCCAAAATTGTTGCTGTCTTGCAGAAGCTAATGCCCAAGTGGTAGCCACGCGAGCACTGCGGAACCTCTTCGAGCTACAAATCCGCATCTGCGCTTATCGGCAAGATGGTCTCCACGACAAAATGGCCGACCTCATCGACAAGGAGCTCCGGAGGTACAATACCGAGGTCGAGAAGGATGCGAAGCTGCTCGGCTTCTATGCCTACTCCAGTCCCATACTGATCATCAAGTTCCCAACCCTCCAGTTTGCCGACGTCGAGGAGACTCAACTCGAGCAACGAGTACATGCAGAGGCAATGCATTTCTGTCGACAAGGAGTAGAGAGATATCGCGATCAGTGGGAGCAACGAGGGGTCGAGCACTTCCCACGGGTAATGTTCGCTTTTGTGATCATTCAGCACACTGTGCAAATCTGGGCACTCGACACTGAAATTCCAGTCGCAGAGTTGAAAAACGCTCACCCCCTGAGAAGCATCGATATGTCCAGGAGGAACGACTGGTTGAATTGCACATTGTCAATTGCAATTCCCATCCACTTGTCAAAGGAAGCGCTGTCGGCACACCGCTGGAATTTCCCCGCGTTGGAGGCGGAAGAGTCCGACGTTGATCTTTGAATCCGGGGCATTCTGGTCAACATGACTCTTTAGTGGGGGGAGGAGAGGTGCTTATCAATTTTGAACGCTATTCACGAGGTCATCAATTTGCAGGGAGTTTTTGGGGCGAAGCTATCCACTTGGCCATGGTCGGCGTTGACTGAGAGCAGACTTTGATGCGCACATATCAAGGGTGTGGAATGGGTGGACTGGATGGGACGGGAGGCAGTGACAGGCCATCACTTTTCGGCGGACGGTATGCCGTTTGAGATGGCACTTGTACAGTATTCATTTCAAGGCCTGTCGCCAGGAATTAATCCAAAAAATGAGTCGCTCCCACCACTACAGGGCGGTGCCGTTTTTTCGAGGCTGACGGTATGAAGCCATGCACAAGGTCTGACTCAAGTGCAGAGTTTCTGACCCATCTTGGATTGGGTGCCCGTGGAATGATTCTACCGTCATCGGCTGAGCTGTACAATCGAGTGAAGTATCTGCAGCACCTCGGAAATCCGTGACAGAAAACCGAGAAACTCAGGGTCCAGCCCCGCTTGCGGATCCGATACCAATGCTGGCATCCAGCTCGCCAACTGGACCAAGTACTCCCTTGAGCAGCTCAGGGATGCCAATGGTTGATGTATGACTTGATCAGCACACTGATTCTGTGGAAGAAATACCTGTGGGCTGACTGCATCAAACATGCTCAGAGTGATATGTCGTTCTGCAACATGCCCCGGGACAATTGCTCTTGCGTACTTGTACCTCTCCTCGCCTCTTCTCGCGTGCTTTTGTTGTGCCAAATACCCACGCCTCTGACATTTTCTTTCGAGGTCAACAAGAGTAAGCAATCCTATAATTTCCCCGCGATCCCATCAGTCTTTGAAATCTGCATTGAGAGTAGGCTCGTTGTTGCGACTAGAGTACTTGCACGACGTACAATGGGCGCCTGGCCTGAGGAGCGCCCCCACCGGTCAGCCATCCCTGACCGGGTAGAGCCTCGACTGATCTTGGAGCTAATTCGATTATCAGGATCCATCTGCGCTGATAATAAAGCTTGGCGACTGGGTCCCCTCAGGAGGCGGAGATTGAATGACTTGCATTGGGGGCCGCCGGCCAGTTCGGATACTCCGCGGTGATTGCATAATTATTGGATACGCGGACACGGGAAGCACTAACGGGGGAGTGTCACTTTTGCTTTTTTTCCGCCTTCTCCTCCCACTCTCTCTTTGACCTTCGGTTCGCGCGCCTCAATAAGGCTGTGACTACTGCAAAGTCAAGCTGGACCGGGGCCTACATAGCGTGGTTCAGGATCAATTGCGTCGGTGCGGATAGTCTAGAAGTCGCAACCACTGCAACGCTAGGCAGATGACATGTAGCTTGCGCTGCTTGATCTTAATGCCAGGGCAATACCGTGTAAATACAGTATAAGACATTGACCAGATAATAATAACAACAGACGTGGTGCCCACCTGCAGCTGCAGCTGCAGCCTTCTACAGATCAAGGTGGTAGTCTGGCAAGAAAAGAGCCGAGCCTAATCAAGGCGTCTGAAGTGGCGAGCCGGTGAGGACGACGTAATCTGTCGCACGCATAGAATAATATTACATGTACTCTGAAGTACGTACAACACAGTAAGTACTCAGGTACCCGAGAGATTGGCCTCGAGCCCCGCCTTTTGCCAGTGCAGCGGCAGGTCAATCAGTCAATCAGTCAGCCGGTTCAGGTGCTGGATCCTCGGGGGATCTGATAATGCCCCAGTCAGTGCCAGAGATGCCTCGATATCCGGTGCGCCAGGGGGGCCGGTGCTCGGACTGACCCCTACCGAATGGCCTGGGTCGTGTGTGCACATGGATACGAGTAATATGCGGTGAAGACATGGGAAGCCGATGGACGACACCACCGGCGGAAAAGATACCCAAGAGACGGTATGGCTTCACTCTAGTGTGGCCGATTGTAAGGATCAGGGTCGGACGGTTGAGTTAGACTTCGCATGGGCTAGCCATTCCCTGAGTAATCCAAACCCGCTGATTGGCTCGGAATGTGTCAAAGTATCTGGACGGACTTAGCAGAGTAATGTCCTATGCAGCCCAAGCCGGCCGTCAGTCAGTCGCCAGCAGTCAAGCAACGCAACACGCGCGCCTTGCTGATTCTTGGTCAAGGTCAAGAATTCAATTTGGGGAAATTGCCGTCCAGGGAGGCAGTAAAGGAAGGAAGGGCAGGGAAGGAAAAAAAAAAGACAAGACCACCACCACGACCACGACCACCACCCCCAGAAAAATCAACACAGGCCAAGCAATTCAAACCAGTCCGAGCCGGCAAGCGGTGACGTGACTACTACTGCTCGCCTACCCCCTTCTCGGTCACCCCCCTTCCAACCCCCCCCCTTCCAGCCCGGAGGACCCAACAAGAGCAGCTATACCCAGGAAACCAATTCACACCACCTGGTGGCACACCCGAGGGCTGATTCCTCCAGGCTACTGCAACGGCTGCCATCCCCGGCATGCTACAGTACCCCGTCAAACCTTGGAGCACCAGGGAGCCTCCTCGTTCGTCCTAAGGCATGATTTGTATGCTTCCCTCGTGGCCCGCCGTACATTCCATATGACACACAATCGTCCAATACCTCTTCCCACCTCCTGCCCTCTGCAACACGCCTGGACTCCCCAAGGCCAGAGGTCCTAGGACGGCAACTCCCAACCAATCGCCTGCCTCCTATCCTGCATCTTCCTCCACTTCTGCCACCACCACCACTGTTACCAATACCACTACCACCATCATCACTACCAACACGGCAGGCCAGCACTCAAGACACCAAGAGACACCATCCAGAAAGGCTTCTCCATCGTCCTGCTTCTTGCCAAGGCGGACCGGCGACAACAATTCACACCTGCCTGCTCACCTCTCTATAGCCAGCGTAGTCGACTGAGCCTCCTACCGGCTTGGCTGCCTTGGTGTTATCCTCATCCCAGAGCACGCTGTCTTGGCCTTTTGAAGGCCTTCCTCCACTGCCGGCTGGCTTCTCTATCCTCACTCCTGGGCCTGGTCGATACCCAGGTGAGGCTTGATACTCGTATTTGGCCTTGATCGGAAATTGGCTGGTCTTCTCCTCCTTCGTGGTCGGGCTCATCAGCGATCCATCTCCTGCCGCTTTGCGCTCTGCTTGCGTCTCGACTACGCCCAGTCCGCGTCTCGGGTCCGTCTCGTGACCCGTCTTGCCACTCTCTGATCCTAAAGCCACCTTCCTACCCGACTACAGCAGAACAGACATCACGCCGCATCATATCAAGCACAGTCGCTGCCGAACCTCGCAGGCAGGCGCTTCCGGTGCTGGCACGGCCGTCGTCGTCGTCTCGATAACTGATGCAACACGAGCGATCGAGCCCATGATAGCCTGACCAACCCAGCAGCACGAGTGCCTGTGCGACGCCGGAACAGACGACTGTCACCAGACCCTGGGAATCTCGCCACGCGCGTCACTGTCATATTTCGGCATAAGCTGACGAGCGCAGCGTCATCACCGTCGGCCTTTTCCTCCGTCACAAACATGGCCTTGAGTGAAGACGCAGCTGCCGCCGCCGGCCGAATCCCCAAGGATGAATCGGCACCCCTTCGCACCGCCCTGCCGAACAGATCCGTGGCGTCCAAGGCCGACAATTCTAATCTCAGGGCGCCATCGCCTCCGCCCGAAGATGGAAGTCAGTGCGGTCGGTCCCCAAGTCCCTTGAAGCCGAGGCACTTTGACAGGAGCCCATCCATAACCAACGCCCAGACTTCTCATCCCATCAGTCCCGCGTCTTCTGCTCACGAACGAGTGCAACCAGACGCCATGTCAGAATCACCGAGCCAGAGTTGCGCACCAGTCCCGACCCAGACCGGTCAAGTCTGCAGGTAAGACCTCCTGTGCACCACAGATGAGCCACCCTAACATTGTCGATCAGCAATTGTGGAACAAGTCGGACCCCCCTCTGGCGGAGGTCACCCCAGGGGGCCACCATTTGCAACGCTTGTGGTCTGTACCTGAAAGCTAGAAATGCTGCTCGCCCAACCAACCTGAAGCGGCCGCCAACGATAGTTCCAAGCGGGTCACAATCGGCAGCGGGCTCGACATCGCCCAAGGAAGCGAGCCCGCAGGCTGTTCAACAATCTGCTGGGGCCAAGTATGTTGCTGCGGACCAGACGCCCAAGGGGACATGTCCTGGCGGTGGCCGATGTAATGGCACGGGAGGCGCGGAAGGGTGCAGCGGCTGCCCGGCATACAACAATCGTGTCGCAAAAAGCGCAAGTCTGAACGTCCTTCAGGGCCAGCAATCTGCCCCGAGCAAGGTTGAGCCAGGTACTGCGGACGACTCGAATGCTATTGACATTGCTGCGTTGCAGAGCCAGGCGCAAAATACGACCGTGGTCATTGCTTGCCAGAATTGTGGAACCACCATCACACCCCTATGGAGGAGAGACGAGCAAGGCCACACGATTTGTAATGCTTGCGGTAAGTCTGAAGGGTTTGCATTAGGTAAAGAAACAGGTTGACTGATGTGCTCCAGGTCTCTATTACAAACTTCACGGCGTCCATCGACCTGTCACGATGAAAAAGTCGGTGATCAAAAGGAGGAAACGGGTTATACCGGCCTCTCACGAAGGCGGCCATGAGGGTAGCGTTCCTGTGGAGTCCGTTGAGTCGAGCTCACCGCCACCGGAGATGTCCAGTGCGCGCGGCTCGATGAATCCTGATGGGTCGGTCAACCTCGGCACGCGCCGGCGGGAGGAACACGAAGCACTCCAGTTGGTCCCCGAAAGTGTACTCCGGCAGAACCGGCCGTCGCCGCCCTTGCCGTCTGGGGACCTGACCCAGTACCAATCTTCTCAACCGCGCCACCACCGCGAACTAGCCCCGGACTCTCTCAATGACGACAACCGACTAGCCCCGATTACCTCCCTCGCAGGGACAGTGGGTCGGCAGTCTTCACTCTCTCCAGCGTCGTTTCTGTCACCGACCAGGAAACGCTCTTTCGGCGAGGCGGGGCATCCGAATTCAGGCGAAACCGAAAGCAACAAGCGGCTGTCATCCATCAAGTCGATTCTGAACCCGACCAATGTTCAGAGAGCGCCGAGTATTTCTCCAAGGATGAGGGGTGCCGAGGAGCTAGCACAACAGCGAATGTATCAGGGATCACCATCTGGCACGTCGACGTCAGCTCCGAGCCCTAGCATGTACCCGACCGCAAGTTTAGCAGCACCGCACGACCAGCATTACCCCCACTCAAGAAGTGCAAGTGGTGAGAGCGACCCGGCGAAGGCTGAGAAACGGGCGGCACTCCAGAGGGAGGCGGAGAGAATGAGGGAGCTCCTGGCAGCGAAGGAGAGAGAGCTTGCGGAGTTTGGCAATTGATCACACGGCGCGGTCGATTCAGGGAGTTTCGGCGACTAGAGTACGGCGCTACTCATTCGAACAGGGAAAACAAGCGTCATCGGCGCCTAAAAGTTCGAGGAATGCATAAGGGGAAAAAGCATTATTACAGGGTGTCAGCGCTATTCCCTCGGAGCACGGGCACTGAACCAGTGCCTTTTTTGGCGTTCCGGAGTGGTATAACAGCATACGGGAGCTACACAAAAGGGGGATCTATGGGGAAAAGGGGATTTCCAAGTCTGTTTGCACTGGCTTCCTTGGTTCAACCGATTATGGGCGGGCGTTTTGTTTTGCATCGGACCGGCCCTGGCCGCTCTGCATGGACGGAGGGCAAAGAGAGTATGCGGATTTGATTGCAAGACTCAGGCAAGACCTCAGGGTCACTAAGGGATATATACTGTACTCATCTTACATCATGTACTAGTTAGTGCGAGAGACACTAGACTCACCGGAGCAGCTTAGAGGTTGCTATCGCACTTGGCCGTGGGAGTCCCGTCATAGTTGGAAACCCTAGCTAGGTCAATATAAGGTCTAAACTCACAGCCAGAGACTGTGGGTGCATCCATTTTCCTCTTGGCTTAGTGTCATTGCCCGTCAGAGGCAGCAGGCGGACACATCTCAAAATGCAAAGTATGTCTTTCACGGTCTACGATTTGTAGTCATATGTTCAAATGCCTTGCCCCTGTCTGCGCCGCCTCGCTCGCCGCCGAAACCCTTCTCATGCCGGGGCGCGTTGAGCGCGATACCGCCCGCTGTGGAAACTTGTACAGATATGCATTTGAAATGAGCATCAGTAAAAGCCAACCGCACTCGTGCAAACTCCCCAACCCGTCCCCCAATGCCGCGCACGTCTTGATCTTTTTAGAGAAAGCCAGTCCCGTCCCAAGCCAATCGTACAAATTGCCCAACCAGGTAGGCGCATGCCGCTTTTCGTGCACGACCCGATGCGCCACAAAGCCTTCCTTCCGGTTTGATCCCTCCTCGCCCGGTAAAATTCGTAGCCCCCAGTTGCGTCGCAAGTCAGTCTGACCCTATTTCGTCCCCGAACGAGACCTGGGGGCAGTGGGTGCGCACTCCGCCTCAACCCCCAGGCCTCCACCGACCACAAAACCCAGCAACCAGCGCGCCCCAGCCATAATTGGCAACTCAGCTAGAAGGCGCAGAGTACCTGAGTCCCCGGACGATGCTGGGGTGGGCCTCCGAGCCGCCTTGGCTCCGCTCCGTCCCTCTCTATACCTGCTCGGCGCCCCAGCCGGCATCAGCCTCCCTCATGTTGGCGGGGGGCTCGATCGAGGGGATGAACTCGAGGACGGCGTAGCAGACGCCGATGAGTCCGACGATGGAGCCCGCGATTATGCGCAGGACGTGGCCGTCGAGCAGGATGGAGCCGACGAAGATGTAGAAGGCGCCACGGCCGATGAAGCTGAAGAGGAAGGACGCGTAGCGCGAGACCTGGGGCGGTATCTGGAACTCGAGGAGGCCGGTGGCTTTTGATGGGAAAGAGTCTCCGTTAGCCAAAGTGCTGGATTTCGGAAAGGGGAGGGAGGAGGAAGGATGCTTACCGAGGCCGAAGATCATGACATAGCATCCAACAATGATGGATTGGCTATCAGGGGAAAGTCAGCATCGACGCCTGCGCGTGGTCTTTGTCTCAGGGAACCAAGTAGCGCCCTGCCCAGGCACCTGCTCGTCCATCGAGAGCCGCGGGGGCCCGGGAGAGGCGCGCGACCCGGGAGTGTGGGTGGGCCACAGCTGGAGGTTGGGCAACGCAGCGCAACGCAGATAGGGCAACGTACAAGCCGAGCGGGAAGAACTGAGAGATGCCGCCAAGGATCATGATGACGGCAACCACCAGGTTGACGATGCGACTGCGATACGGGGCGTCATGTTAGCTTGAGGGTACCTCCAATGTCGCGACGAAGGACAGGCTGGTGGATTCAGCTTGGGGGGAGCTCTGGGGAGAGCTGAGAGCTCCCGTCCAGACAGCTCTGAGCTTTTTTTTTTCCTCCTCTCCCGCGCGCGGATCAGGGTCGTGTCCAACTCACAAGCTGTCTGAGAAGTCCATCTTGGGCAGGCGCGGTCTGTCGAGCAATGAAATAGATTGGACGGTTGGCTGGGGTTGAGGTTGGACGTGTGTTAGAGGAAGAATGCGGTTTGTCTTGGTGTCTCTTTGTGTGAGGTGGACGGTTATCTCTGGGGACAGCGGCCTGAGTTGGTTAAGTGGTTGGTAGTTGCGCGTATGTCTGACGCAGGTGCGGCCCCCCTAGTGCCCAGGCCACCCCTGGCTGCCAAACCAGCTTTGTTTCCTGAGCGGCCCCCTGAAGCCACTTGTCTCGACCAGAGATGCTCACAATTGGATAAACGCAAATGCTAAGAAACGTGCGCAGCGTGCCTTGAAACGTTCCGCCCGAGTTTTTGGATACCAAGGTTCTCACTGGCTAATGTTTTTTTTTTAACGTATAATAATCGAGGTGATCATCAAAGGGGACATGGCAACATTATTGAATGAGGGCGACGCCTCTCCTGACAAGCGATCTGTTGAGGGCTCTAAAAAGGAGGAAATTATAATGGCATTTGTTACCAATATTTTCACAAGTGACTGAGTTGGCATTCTGAATATCTCAATAAGCTGGCCTCTTGGTCCTACTCCCCTTCTCAAACCTCAACTGGCACCACTGGTGGACAACAAAGTCAGCGGGAGACAACCAAGACAGGATAGTGCGTACGACTTACCTCCCCACAGGTGATAGGTTCATACTTGGGCGGGTTGCCCTCGCTCGTGCACGTCGGGAGCACGCCGCACTTCTCGTTGAAGTTGAACCCGAAGAAGAAGGGCATGCTGTACCTGTCCACGGGCGCGTGGTTGTAGACCCGGTGCACGGTCGACCTGAAGCGGTCGTTGGACAGCCTCGCCAGGAAGTCGCCAATGTTCACCACGAACGTGTCTGCGATCGGCGGCACCCTGATCCACTGGCCCTCCTTGGTGAGGACCTGCAGGCCGCCCACCGCGTCCTGCCAGAGGAAGGTGAAGGACTGCAGGTCCGTGTGCGCGCCCAGGCCGACGTCGATGGAGGCGTCGGACGCGTCCTCGTTCTTGGGGTCTGGTGTGGGTTAGTCTTGGTCTGAAATTGCTTCCCGCTGTGTGAAAGGGTGACCAGTATAACCTACAGTAATTAAGTACCCCGTCAGCTCCAGGATATGTTACGATATCATCGAAGTACGTCTCGGGCAGGTCCAGGGCGAGGGCGAAGATCCTGATCACACGGCGTGCGAGCTTCAGGCACTCCTGCCAGTACGCGATCATGTCCCGCTTGAATCCGGGAATATGGCTCGTCTTCTCCCACACGAAATCCTCACCCCTGATCCACGGCTTGATGTCCTCAGGCACTGCATCCGGGTCCTTGGGATCCGGATCATACTTGGGATCGTAGCGCCACCCAAAACCCTCGCGATAATCCCGTGTCTCGGACGGCGAGAGGTGACTCCCGTGCTTCTCAGTCCACCCGTTGAACCACTTAGAATGCGCCGTCGACACCGCGCGCTTCTTTTCTTCCGGCTGCGCAAACAGGTTCTTGGCCTGGCCGTAGGCGGCATCAATCACCTCCTTTGGGATACCGGCGTTCTTGATATAAAAGAAGCCTGTGTTCTCGGCAGCCTCGCGCACGACCGCCGCGAGGGCCTTACGGGACTCGAAGTCCCCGTAGATGCCAGACAGATCGATGACGGGGACCTCGGACGGGTCGCAGTCCCGCGGGGCCGTCCTCAGCACGTCTCGGTAGACGGGCCCATAAGCCGTCATCAGCTCCAGCTTATAAGACGGGCCGGGCTCGGTCTCGGTTATTGTTGCCATTGTGGATGCCTGATGCCTTCCTGGATGCGACGTGAAGAGAGAAGGAGGGAAAGGGAAGAAGGCGGAGGGAACGATCTGCTTGCTATACGATATGAATTTACACTAGAATTGGCGGGCGTGACAACCCAGACATATGTGAGGTTGCAGTCGGAGGTAGAATATCGGCACCCGGCCCAGATGTGTATTGGATTAGGCCGGAGGACCTTGGCGGGGCCGGCCGAAGGTGTCACGCCTTCGCGGCTGCTCGATGGTGTAATTCTCCCGAAAATAGTCTACGGAGGACCTAGCAAGACAGACTCACATCGCTTCCCTTGGCGACTGAACTAGCCCACCGATACCATTGGATTGGATTTATTGATGTTTACTTGGTATGTTCCCATGGCCCACTCTGTTCAATAGTGGGTGCCAGGCGCTAATAGACATAATAGTAATGAAAAAAGACCATTTAGAATAGAGTGGTCGAGAATACTAAGCGCACTTATAACACTCACCTTTCCCAGTTTACAAGCATGCACTACAAAGGGCGATTTTCATGGAGGCAATTCCCTTCGGTGGCCACATTTGCAGTATAAATGGATGCCCTGCACCCTATTGCAGTCTCCTTGCGCGCGTCCGTTGGGTTCCATCTCGTTTCTATGCACGCCTCTTTATAGTTCTTTTCTCTTCTCCCTCCACATTGCTCCTATGTCATTCTCACACTTTTTTTCAATGCTAACGGCTCAGTCTACTATTCGGCAACTAATGGCAGGGAAGGTCGAGTGCTACATTACCAATACTTGGGCCACTGTTCCTGATCATCCTCTCAGGCACGATCTCTCTCACATCGCGCAGGCAAAACTTACCTATAGAGCAATCCGGTCGGGTTGACAGCATTACACAATATCGCGGGTTTGTGCTCAATCACTCGGAACGTAAAATTCGATGGAAGCATGAATGATGACTCGACCACATCAAAACGAAAGAACATGCCCAGGCCCTCAGAACGTCACTCAGCCAACGTCAATGCACAATCTTGATTTTCCTCATCAGGAGCTGAACCACTCTTTTTTCCCTTTCATTCATTAAACTGAAATAACTCGATGGAACGCATTGCGCCATTGAAACCGCTCGAACAGGAAACAGGAATCATCATCGTGCTTAGGCCTGAGCAGTGGCCAGGGGTGTAGGCTCACTAGATTTTTTTTTATGTTAGCGACTCCTCATCTTCAGCCCATCGAAGCAGGGGAGGGGAGCTCCCATGCTTTTCAAGGGCTGCACCAGGGGTTTTTACTTACACTCCAACACGCTCCTTGGACATGATGTCCAGCATGAGCTGGGAAGGCCTGTTGTCCTTGTACACGTTCTGGCTGTTCTTGAACATGTGCACGTCCTGCAGGTACCTGTCGAACAGGTAGGAGCTGTCCATGGGACCGCCCTTGGCCTCAGGGTGGAACTGGGTCGAGAAGATGGGCCGGGTCTTGTGCATCATGCCCTCGTTGCTTCCATCGTTAAGGTTGACGAAGTACTCCTTGAAGTCGGGATGCAGAGTGCTGGCATCGACAGCATAACCGTGATTCTGGCTGGTGATGTGACACTGGCCAGTCGTCAAGTCCAGCGCTGGGATGTTGTGGGCACGGTTGCCGTACTTCATCTTGATGGTGCGAGCACCCGTTGCCAGGGCCAGGAGCTGGTGGCCAAGGCAAATGCCCATGACTGGCACAGGCGACGTCTCAATCAGGCGAGCCAGGTTGTAGATGGTGTCCTGGCAGTGAGTAGGGTCACCAGGGCCGTTGGAGATGAAGACGCCGTCAAAGTCTGCGGCAACCTTGTGGACGGGGAAGTCATAAGGCAGCACAGTCACGGCTGCTCCCCGGCTGATCAGGCTCCGCAGGATGTTCTCCTTAACACCGCAGTCGATCAGGGCAACGTGGAAGGTCGCGTTGGGCGCAGACACGACGAAGGGAGCCTTAGTGCTGACCTTCTTGACGAGGTTGATCTGGGCCGGGTCCATGAAGCTCTCGTCCTCGTCGGCGTCGTACTCGTCTCCAATGGAGATCCTGGCCAGCGAGGAACCCTGCTCTCGGAGGTAGGTGACGATGGCGCGGGTGTCAACGCCGGAGATGGCAGGGACGCCCTCACGCGCACACCAGTCGGCCAGGCTCTCCACGGCGGTCCAGTGGCTGTACTTCTGGGCCACGTCGGAGACCACGATTCCAGCACACTGGATGTGGGGCGACTCGAAGTACTTCAACAAGTTAAACTCGTCCCGGACATTTGACGGGACGCCATAGTTGCCGATGAGGGGCTGGGTGAAGACCAGGATCTGGCCACGGTAGGAGGGATCGGTCATTGACTCAGGGTAGCCGACCAGAGAGGTGGTGAAGACAGCCTCGCCTGAGATGTTGGAGTTGGCACCAAAGGCGGATCCGTGGAACACAGGACCGTCCTACCTCGGGAGTCAGCACAGCCCTAGGATACACAATTGGGCAGAGCCTTTCCTACCCGAATAGTGAAGGTGGCGTCAAGGTTGTCGACAGGAGCAGTAGCCCGAGGCCTGGAGGAGGGCATTGCCCTTCCCTTGCTGCCATCAAAGGCCTGCTTGCTCAAGTATCGAGCCTGGCCGGCGGTGGGCCGGAGGCGGAAAGCCATGCCTGCGGCACCGGTGGCCGAGGACTTAGAGGCAGCAGTGAAAACGCGAGAGAACATGATAGGAGGGATTTATACGGTAGATATCACAGCAGCTAGATAGGGTGCCTCTTAAGCTTGGAGGGACCTCCAGAGATGGTCTGAAGCGAGAGGGTCAGCATGGGAGGGCGGTGAGTCAAACACATGTGCGCAGCTGGGCAACAAACCTGAGAGATAGTCCTGCGAGAAGAGTCATGTTAGCCCTGGACAGGTCCTGACAGGTGCACCGACGGCCACCGCGTCCCTCAAGAAGGTCTACATGATCAAGAGGGGAACGGATTGGCATGCACGCTGAGCTGCACGGAGCCGAGGGAGGCGCCGGGAGGGAGACAAGAGAAGGTTTGGGCAGTGAAACTGGGTGTGGTTTACCTGAGAGGTGAACTCCGATGGGCGCCCGTTCATAAGGGCTGTTGTCTGGGACGCAATGGTGGGTTTATGAGAAAAGTTCCAGCGGTGCTGTGGGTGCGAGGAGTCCAGGATGTCTGCTTCGGATGGGCGAGGATTTGTTTTGATGTGTTGAGGGCGTTGAGTCTGTTTTGTGGGAGGAGCTGGGGACGGGGCGAGAAAAGGGAAGTGAGAGTCAGTCAGGTTAATCTGTGAATCAGAAGTGAGTATAATTTTGGCGTTCCGCGTCCGGATAAGCAGAATTTGCCGATTGCCATTGGGCAGAGCAGGGCCTTCAGCCTTTTGTCTGGTTCTAGCCGTTTGGGGGCACGTCATTCCCCTGGATCTGACCACGGTGGGGCTGCACAGAGGCCCCATTTCCCTCCGATATCGATCGCGGGGAGCTCTTTTTTCGCGCCTGAAGGCGGGGCCTCTGGGCTTATACCCCTGGTCGCCTATCTGCAGACATATCTACCCATTATTTGGGCTCCAGTCGATTGAGAGAAAGGCCGCATTGACTTTGTCACTTTTAAGTATAATATCCAATCGCACGCCAATGCAGTTGTTGCCATACTGACGGAGGCTTGCCCTTGTTATTTTTTTTTATTTTTCAATTTCCTGATCGTTTGCTGCTTATCGCCGATAAGTGCTATCCACGGATGATATCACAGACAGAGCGTGAGATAGTGGCCGAGGAACTAGTTCACAACGCGTGGTTTGGTTGTTTACCAGAATCCCAATTCCATTGCTTCTGATGCGTACTTGCTAGGCTCAAACCCGGATCCCAACACTAGATGCGACCCCATACCTATAAGTTCAAATGCGGCCGATCTTCCTCGGGGACCGCCTCGGAGTCCTCTGCCATATCTGCACGCGCTGGGTAGCGTGACTGCCATCCAGCATGGGAAGTCACCAGGCCTTGTGCGCGCAGGGCGCCGTCGACAGCTTGCCCTTCTTGCCGCAACTGGCCGAATAGATTACGCACCCTCTCCTCTTCCTGCTGAATCCTTTGCTGCGTGTTGTACAATTGTGTCTCCAGCTGCTGCAACTCCTGCTGCTCCCGCCGCCCCCCGAGCCCCTGCCGCAGAGTCTCGTGTATGTTGGCGATACTCTCACTCAGGGATTGGACCGTCTCTCGGTGCCCCGAGATTGACGTGTTCAACCGGTCAATCTCGTAGTTAATGGCCTTGACTCTATTCTTCAATTGCTTTGATGCACCGTGCAGCTGCGTGAGCGGTCCACGGACCTGGCGCTGTTCGTTCACTCGGGCAAGATTGGTGTCATTCAACTCTACCGTGACCTGCTGCTGGGATCTTGAAGATGATGGTCCACCATCGTCCTGCCAGCTGCTAGGCTCTTCTGACTCAATATCGAACACATATCCACTCGGCTGGCCTTCGATTGGGGCATAGGGCTCGCTCAATTCTTCCTGTCTTGACGCCCCTGACCTATTCGACGTGACTGACGACATCCTGAAGTTACGGAGCTGTTGACTGGCAGTTTTGTTTTACTTGGGACAGGGCGTCTTTCTTTTCAGGCCGGGTTGGATCGTTGAGGAAGTGTCTTGTGGCGCAGTTATATGTACTAAAGCAACAATGGCAAAATTGTCAAAAGAAGTGTGGGCTTGGGACAAGTGAGCATTTACTTCAGAAAGCCAATGAAGAAAGATATCTAGCTGGCTAATGACTTTCATTAAATACTTGAAATGGTGGGTGCCTCTGAATCTCTTATTTGAAATTCCTTCGCAGGTTCTTAATCACTGATGGCTGTGAAATGGGCCATGTCACACGCTTTCCCGAACTGTCCACCTCAACACCCTGTCACAGGACTTAGTTTCGAGAGCAAGGAATCATTCAGAATGGGTACTCACTTTCGTAGTAGTGACGGCCGACGAAGTGGGATAGAAGAGGAGGATTCCGAGTCACATTCAGTGAACGTCTATGCTCTGAGTCCTTTGCAAAAGAGGCAGAAAGACGACAATTCACCCAGGCTACGGGAGATGAAGATGTGTCAAGAGCAAGAAAGCCCTAGCAGGTTTAATACAGTTCCCACGATCCGTCGTCCCCTTGAAGCTGTTGTGTGCTGTCCATACCTCCGAAAGACTTGAGGAGGACTGATCAATATACACAAATCACGCACACAGTTGCGCCGCTCACATAGATTTCGAAAAACAACCCAGGAAGACCGGTCCTAAAGATTGGTTTATGGGCACAGAGGATAGAAATCACATCCGGGTATCCAAAGTGATCGATGCAAACTCCTAGCCTCACGTATGTCCGATTAAGGCTTTCTCCGTCGCCACCTCTATTCGTGTATGCTGGCTGCGTCTTGTGGTTCAATAGTGTATCTCGAATTCTGGTTTTGTACATAGCTTGCCTTGTGGGCGGTGTCGCCCTCAGATGGCGCCCAGCTCCTTGAGCTTCGACACGAGGCCGTCCACATCCTCGACCTTGCCGCCTCCCTGCCTTGGTGCCGGCTCTGAATAGATTGGTCAGCACATGTCTCGCGGAACAAGAGTCGCCAAATCTGTGCGGAATGAACGTACCCGTGACCTTGAGGACCTTCAGCCTCCGCTCGTTTGTGATTCCAAAGTCGGCCAGCGTCTTCTTGTCCAGCTTCTTCTTCTTGGCCTTCATGATGTTTGGCAGGCTGGCGTACCGGGGCTCGTTGAGCCGCAGGTCCGTCGTCACCACCATGGGCAGCTTGGCCTTGACCGTCTCGACGCCGCCGTCCACCTCCTTGGTCACGCTGACCGAGTCGCCCTCGCCGAACTGGACGCTGCTCGCCTGCGTCGCCTGCGGCCAGCCCAGCAGGCCCGCCAGCATCTGGCCCGTCTGGTTGGCGTCGTCGTCGATGCTCTGCTTGCCGAGGATCACCAGGTTGCTCTTCTCCGCCTCGACCGCCTTGCGCAGCAGCTTCGCCACCGTCAGCGGCTCCAGGTCCTCGCCCTCCTTGACGTCCACGTGGATCGCCCGGTCGGCGCCCATCGCCATCGCCGTCCGCAGCACGTCCTGCGCCTTGGGCGGCCCCGCGCTGATGACGCAGATGTCCTCGACCCCGCCCGGCGCCGACTTCTTCTCGCGGATGCGCACTGACTCCTCGACCGAGAGCTCGTCGAATGGGTTCATGCTGTGCTTGACTCCGGCGGTCTCGACGCCCGTCTGGGCCTTGTTGACGCGGGGTTTGACCTGGGCAAGGAAAGTCGTTGCGTCAGTATTAGTGGCCGCGGCGCCATGAGGCGCGAAGTGAGGTTTTAGAGTGCAAAATAAGTTGGAAGCAGACTCACAGCATAGTCAATTACCCGCTTGACCGGGACAAGTATACGTAGGGCAGACATGCTGGCGACAAACGGTGACAATGGCAGGGCGTAGTAAGAGCGAAGGTCGAAGAGAGGCAGAAGGCAGTGTCATGCATCCGAGGGACAACCTCAAAGCCGCATCGGAGCTGCACCGGTTAGGAGCGGTCTCGGCGGACCCGCACCCCAGTCCTTGCACTGCACCGCACCACACCCTGCACGGTAGTCGGAGCCACACTGCAATACCCACGTCGTTTAGCTGAGTGCATTGTCACATGCTTTTCTCATTGACACCGTCCTCTTCTCATTGTACCACTCTCCCTCAGCCGGGATATAGTCTAGAAAGATAACATTTATTTATCCATCCGCCCAGCACACCTCGCCTGAAAGAAAAAAAGAGGAGAAGAGAAAGAAAACACCCTAGATTATACAGAAAGTGATAGCTAATATGGGGACGCCTTAAATCAATACCTCAAAGAATCTTCGTCCGCTCATCCCATATCGTGGGCCTCAATCACCAGTCATCCCACTCGTCCTTCTTGGCCGCGGGCGCCCTCGCCGCGCTGTTACTGCCCTTGCCCATCGCAGACGTTCCAATTGAGCTGCTCTGCGGCTTTCGCTGGTCGGCCAGAGAGGCGAAATCATCCCAGAATGACTTCTTGCTCTCATCCAAGGGTGCGTTACGCGACGCACCGTGGCTTGAGTCTTGGGGCCCCTCGACGAATTTATTGAAGTTCTCAGACGCGCTCCTGGCACCTTGCTGGACCGACTGACCGATTCGCCCACCAAAAACCTTCGCCTGGGCCGCAAAGTCAGACTGTCCGACCTGTATAGTACGTCAGCATCTGCAGACACATGCGGAACAACGGCATGGTCACGCCCTGAGCGTGGGAGGACGTACCTGCTTCGCCGTAGGCTGGATGAAGTCCTTATTCACCGAAGTCGCCGTCTTCGTCACCGTAGATGTGAACCAGCCAAAGCCTTTGCCCAGGGCGGCCAGAGGATCCTTCTGCAGCTCGTCGAATTTCGGCAGCCCTTCGTCTTGGCTTGCAGGCGCCGGCGTGTTTCCAAACCCAGCGTATTTCCCACCCTGGCTGGGTGGCAGATGGTCTGGTCTCGCCGCGTTGGCAGCCCCGAGGCCTTCAAAATACTTGTCGTCCACCTTGACCTTGCCACCGCTCGTGCTCGGGCTTTCCTGCCCGCCGCTGTTGCTGTTGCTGTTGTTGTTTGCGGTGCCGCTCAGGGGTGTCGCCGACCTTGAAGTGCTGCCGGTGTTGGCCTTCGCCGTTGATTGCTTCCGCTCGCCGGGCACGTAATCCCTTCCCTCCACCTTGGCGCTCAGCCTCTCCTTCCACTCCTCGCCGACCTCACCGCTGTATCGCTCGGCAATGGTGGCGTCGTCCCAGCTCATGCCCGTCATCTTGGTAGCGTCGTGCTTGTCGAAGAAACTTTTCCAGTTATCATTCCCACCGTGTCTCATTCTTTCAATCTCTGTCTGCTTGAAAGCGTCCATGGAGATGGATCGGACGAAGCTGATGTGTACACCCAGTCCCCGGTGGACGCCCGCGCACGACAAGCATATGAAGATACCGAACTTGGGGGATGCCCATTGAGGAGAGGGCGCATTGCAGTCGCAGCAGAGGGAGTTGCCAGATTCTTTTTGGATGGCAAGGAGCTATTGAACGAGGCCACGTCAGCGGACCAGGCGTGCAAAAAGAGCGACAGGCGAGCAGGCCTGCGGTTTGGTATGAGGGCTGCTAGCCCATCCTCCTCAGATGCAGCATACCTTGGACCGAGTTTCTGGGTCGACCTCCCACATGGCTTTCGAGGCCATGATGGGCAAGATGTTGGTTCGCCTGTCGTCTCGAGATTCGCCAAAGAGCAGCGGCGAGAATGAAACTTGTGGCTCGTGTGGTTCGTTAGGCTCTCTTCGGTGGACTTTGACAGGAAACAAAGGTCAAAGAATGCGCGAGCAAGGAGCCGCACTAGAACTTGTTGGCTGCGGATCGAGTCGAGCAATTGTACTTGTCGAGGTTCCTCCTCTGCGCTTGCACTCGTACTTGGGCGCGGCTGTTTCGATTTCGTTTGAGCATTTATTACAGGTGAATGGGACTTGGGGGACGATGGGTACAGGGAGTGTGGGGTTAATTCCTCATGGCAGCCAATGGTCTTCTCCCATTCCGATAGCTGACTTAGAGCAGAGGACGCTAAAGCTCGCAGGGATGGTAGTTGGGCACAGCTGCCAGGACTAGGTACCCAGGTACAGTAGCCAGACTGCATATTTCGCACATGTGTTTTGCAGAGACAGTTGCATACCATCTGCTTACTGCTCGCCCGGATGAACGGTCCTGCTGACCAAGTTACACCCCTACTGTTTGGTGTATCTGTATGGCTGGCTGTTTGGTAGTATGTACGCCTGTGTGGTCTTTGTCGCTGCTTGGTGGTCACAATTCAACAGCCTGGGAATAATGGCATTTTAGAATCATCAACGGTCATTCATTCAATTTCTCCCGCATGAACTTTTCCCATTCCCATCAACCCCTACTCCGGATGCGACTAATGCCGGGGAGAAAATGAGAGAAATGGTGTATCAATACAGAGATGCGAACGGGTGATGAGATGCTTCATGGAAATTAAGCTGCGCAGTGCATGCATGCGAAAAGAGGCGACCATGGTTCTTCTGCTGCCCATATCACAACGTCGATCCCCACTCGGACGCCGAAGACCATCCCGCCCCATTCACACAACTCCAAGCCAGCCAAATTCACCTTCCCGCACGCTGAATCATAGTATAGTTCATCTGCCTTGCTGACGCGCCAGGATAAGACTAAGATGATGGTTCCAAAATCACAGCCCGCGCGTGTGCTTCTTAGTCGATGATCTGGTCGGGCGATTCTGTCGGGGAGTTTTTTCCGCGCTACATTTAAGCAGCGGCGGGAGTAGCAGCCGGGGCAGCCGCGGGGGCAGCAGCCTGCTCGGCGCCGTTCTCGCCCTCAGTAGGAGCGTTGGCCTCCTCGTCGGTCTTGTCGGGGCTGTCAATGGCGACCTTGACAGCGATCTCTCGTCCCTCGATCTCCTTGCCATTCATCTCGTTGACGGCCTTCTGCTGCAGCTCCTCTGAGGCCAGTGTGACGAAACCGAAACCACGACCCTTGCGGGCCTCACCACGTGCCTGAAGCTTCTTGATCATGAAGCGGGGGATGGGTCGCAGGGCAATCTTGGCGGAAGAAGGCTGGTAGGCGTTGAACAGCTCCTTGAGCTGCAGACACGTAGCAAGTCAGCATCAAACCTCTCGCCTCATCTGGAGCATTCTCATACCTTCTCCTCGGTCAGGTCGTAGGGCAGGTTAGCCACCATGACCTTGGTCTTGGAGGGAATGCCATCGGCCGGAGGGCCGCGTTCGCGCCGCTCCCGAGCAGGGCGAGCAGCCTGGGTCTTAGTCTTGCCATCGGGGTCAGTGTTATTGGTCTTGTTGGTGATGTCTTGCAAAGGTTGAACCTCAGTGTCTGCTGCGGCATCGGCGGGGGCCGCAGTGGTGCCCTCAGCACCTTCCTCCTTCTTGTCCTACACGGGGCCTGTGAGCTTCTTGTCATACTCGAGATATGGGTCGGATGATGCTGCATCTTACCTCGCGGGCACGGCCAGCCCGTCCGCCACGAGCGCGGGCACCACGGCCACGACCACGGGTGGACTGGCGGCGACGGTTACCCTCGCCCTCTCCGTTGGCGTCCGTCTTCTCGGCGTTGGCCTCGGGCTTGCGAGCAAGCTGGACAGAGACCTTGCGCTCCAGGATCTCTTTGCCAGAGAGCTCAGCGATAGCTCGCTCGGCCTCGGTGGGAGTGGAGAGGTCGACAAAGGCGTAGCCGACCGAGCGCTCGGTTCTTGGGTTCTTGGGGATGGTGACTCCCTCGCTAAGGGGCAACGAGGTTAGCAAGGCATGCACACGGGTCTCCGCCCTGAGGTGTCGACGAGACAGCAACAGCATGGAGCCGTGCAGAGCTAGCAACCGCACAGCAGCAGGTGCCGGCGGGCAGGGGCGAGCTCGGAGAGCACGACAGGTTAGTGACTCACACAAGGTAGCCCTTGAAGAACTCCTTCAACCCCTCCTCGGTTGTCGCGTAGGCCAGGTTTCCGATGTAGAGGCGGCAACCCTCAGCAGGGCTGGGGGCGTTGGCATCGGCTGGCTTCTCAGTAATGGCAGTGTTGGACAGAGCGGCAGTCACGTCGTTGACGGCGGCGTCAGCGGTGTTGTTCTCCTGGGGGGCAGACATTTTGGCTGGTTGATCTGGGTGATTGACGGATGGGTGATCTTGTTGGGTCTGGGTGGTGTTAGTCAGGATGGAGATTTGTGCTGGATCAAGCTGAGCTGTTGCTGTTGTGGACCGGCAAGTAGAATTAGTTGCGAGGGTCGACGACGTGCAGGTACTTGACAGGTGCAAAGGATTGAACTCTGTTCTCAATAGGAGGGGGAGGAAAAGGGTAGCTTAGTGCCCTAGATGACTTGTGGGGGGGAGGGAGGCTTGACGGTGGGGTGAGCGTTGCTGTGATCGATCTTTGGTGTTGGGAGTGAAGATGGAGGGAGGAGGGAAGAAGAGGGAGGTCGACGTTGCGATTTGGAGCCCTTTGTTGTCGCGCTGGTCAAATAATTTTTTTGGGGCTCGCCTGCCCGTCTAGGTGCCTGCAGTTGCAGTGCCAGCGGCCCCTGGTGCTGGTTGCGGGCAGGGGTGAGGGAGAAGGGAGGGGAGGAGCAAGGTCCAAAGCGGGAAAGTGTGGCGCATCAAATGCCTGCGACGTACCTGCTTGACTGCTCGAGGGTCTGCTCTGCTTGCTTCTTGACTTGCGATTCTGTGCCGTGCTGTGACCTGATTGGCTCGTGTGAGGGAAAGCTCAACTCCAACGGTGGCTGCCACTTTATAGGGGAGGACCCATCGATTGGAGACCAGGCATCAGAGGAGTGGCGGGAAGGGGCAGGCTGGAGGTTACTCACAACAAGCAGGTTGCACCATGGGATTGTAGACCTTTGGTTGACGGGTCAGAGACGAGACAGAATCAACACCTTTGTGGTTGCTTGCTTACTCAATAAATGCTGTGACGCCAGAGAACGATGTGGGTCAACATACGTATAGGTACCTGAAAAAGAGGGCTGTCACTTCAAGAGTCCAGATGGGCAGGCGAATGAGCAAGCAGGAAGGATACCCAGTTTGTCATGGCATCTTTTGTTTGCACAAATTGTATCCTGTCTCTCTGGTTTACTATTGCGAGAGAGCAACTCACTCTGACGACAATCGCATCCCGGGGCAAATCAGACGGAAAACGTAAATCTCAATTCAGCCAGGATTGGCTGGCCACCTCTCACGCCTCCTTCACCTGTCACTCGTCACGCACCTCCTACTTTATGTCCGTTTAACCTGAACTGCCACTTTCAATATCTTCCATGTTCTATTACCAGGGGAATTTGGACGCTTGTGGCTTTCAATGCCCACCGGTCTTCCCCTCAAGATTGAGGTTAGGCTTCTGCGGCAACCTGCACTTACTTATCTGTAGCTACTTGCCTGCTAGAGACCGAGACATGGCTCACATGGCGGTGTCCAGCAGCAACGTTTTGTTGGTGCCAGGGTCCCACGTTCACAGCCAAAGGATGCCTGGCACAGTAAAGGCATTTGGTAAACAAGATTTCAATGTCCGGTGTTCGTTCAATTGTCCCCAAGTGCATCAAATGCCACAGTTTGTATCCAGCAAACATGGAAGATTGTCGAAACAGAGGATCAGAAAGTGATGCACGAGTACCCACTCTCGATGTGGCATTTGCATCCACAAAAGCTTCCGTGCCGTCAGCGGCAAATGGAGCCCTTCAGCCTCGCCTCTTGTTCTAGAAGGCCCCCTGACCCGGCACCTGGGCGGGAAGCGGTCAAGGGCACCTGGACCGGCTGACTGGCTGGCAGGCAGCTCCATTTGATGATGCCGCTGCTCTTGGCCCCCCATCAATGCCAGTCTCGACACTCCAAGCAGGTCTATTGGTCGTGATGCACCGCCACATGCTGTACCTGTCTATGCGCTATTTACCTATGCGCGTTGGTGTGCGTGGTATCCTAGTAGACTACGTGTTGTGCCTGTCTCTTAAATCAACACCATCAGGACTGGGGATGGCGCCCCTTGATCGTATGTCCTCGTCCACAGTGATGCAAATTTCCGGAGCTCGTCTCATGCGTGTACGTTGGTCTTTTTGGACGGGGATCATGGCAGGTTGAGTTCTCAGAATCGGTGTCTAGGCCAGCATGCCAAAATCCACTTGTGTGCTTGAATAGACCCTCCCACAAAGAATTGTAGCGTGACTGTTGATGGCTTGTCTGGTAACTCATCGGCAGCGCATGGGTTCGCACGCGGGCCGAGTTCCCCAGAATTCCGGGACCGTGGAGTCACGGCTGTGCGGCGTCGCAGCCTTGTGCACACACCTCGAAGCCCATGTAAAATGGAACCAAGCCTCTGCAATCTTCCCTGCGCACGTTTCTGGCTGTTGCCACCGCACCGGGAAAGACTGTCATGTTTTGCTTTGATTCCTTGGGAGTCTAGAGTTCATAGACACAAGGTTGAAGGCGGAAGTGGTGACCTGTGTTGACTCAGCGTCCGACCTCGGCTGGATTGGGGTGTGGTGGTTTTGCCGCTACGGTGCTCGACTACCTATCTAGCTGCTAGCCCGGTTTCCCTGAAGATTTCACCTCGCATCCCGGATGTATCTCCAGGTAGAGTGGCATATGCGGGGATACTTCTATCTGCTCAGCCTTGTCATCGGTGCCGTCCAATATACTCGGAGTCGAGCCATATGCATATGATTTTCCCAAACCACGCATCTGGAGCCGTCCGAGAACCCTCAAGTATCTGGAAGCATTTGACTTCAGTAACTGCAGCAAGTCTAGAGCAACCTCAACTAGAACTCGCAAAGGTCATTGTTTCTTGGCTGCCCCAACTTCACTCCGTCGCGTGTCTAAAAGCTCATCAACACCCAACGTGGAGGCGCATGCCTAGGTATATAGGAAAACAGTGCCCAGGCTGTGGAGACGTCCAATTTTGCGAGGAAGGCCGCTTCGTTAGGAGGGAGGCACAGCAGAGTCATAGTCATTAAGAAGGGTCGCCCAGTCCGTGCTTTCCGCAACTCAGGTTGCTTTTAGCCATGGAGGCGGAAGAGAGGAAGGATGGCACAGGCCAGGAAGTCGCAGAGAACAGGTCGATGCTGGTTCTTTACGGGACAGAGACGGGCAAGAGCCAGGAGATCGCCCAAGAGATCGGTAGAGCAGCAGAGGGGCTGCGCTTCCAGACACAGGTGGAGGAGATGAACGACGTGCCTCTGGTAAGCGCGACCACCCACCACCACCAAAGTGGCCCCAAAACTGGCCAAAGTGAAAGTTGTTGACGGCGTCGCATCTAGAAAGAGCTAGCACAGTGCTCTCTTGCTGTATTTGTTACTTCGACCACTGGGCAAGGAGACATACCGGCCAACGCCACCACCTTCTGGAAGAGCATTTTGAGAAAGAAACTCCCCGCAGACTGTCTGAGCCACCTCAGGTTCACCAGCTTTGGCCTTGGTGATAGTTCCTATCAAAAGTGAGGCCCATACCTGCCCTGGGCCCCTCATTCAGAGAGGCTAGCTGACTAACGGTCCAAAGGTTCAACTGGGCTGCGAGGAAACTGCACAAACGTGTCCTGCAACTAGGCGCCACTGAGTTCTGCCCCGCTGGGGAAGGAGACGAAAGGCACGACAACGGGTAAGCGCGACACCTCTTGCATCTACATGTGCCCTTTTCATTCTCTTGGTCTCTCGGGGGGTCACCGTCCTCAGGCAGAAACTCGCACACCAGACGCGGACAGCGACGGTCCGACTGTTTGTGTCTTGACTGTTCGAATCTGACATCGTCCCAGCATTGACAGCATCTACTTGCCCTGGTTTGAGAGTCTCAAGGCCCGTATTTCGGCCGAGTTCCCACTCCCACCAGGCGTTGATCCCATACCAGACGACGTCCTTCTTCCACCAAAGTATCCTATTGGACTGGCCGAGATGGATCCCGTGTCGGACGGAGAGCGCTGGGAGGCGAATCGTGAAAAGCATGCAGCACTCAGTCATGTTGACAACCCCAAGAGCCACAGCGAAGAACGTGATGATGAGGCCCTTCGCCGTTCCGACTCGTCTGGCAGGGCTTTTCGGAGCGACCTTTTCGGCGACCAGTCCAACAACGATCAGGGCTTCTACAATCCTGACAAGGATAACATCCTCAAAGACTACCCAAGAAAGTACGATCTTCACTCCACCGGAAACCATGAGAAACTGCTCCGTAAAGAGGATCTCCCTCCGCAAAAGCCAATCGCGTACCCCCAGTCTTATCAAGCACAGCTGGTCGTCAACCGCCGTGTTACTCCTGAGACTCACTGGCAAGACGTGCGCATGCTCGCGATTCGCGTCTTCCGAACTCCTTGGAGCGACAACCTACTGCCGCCTCTTATGCCCGGCGACACAGTCACCATCTACCCCAAGAATTTTCCTGCTGACGTGGAGGAGTTGATTCATCTGATGGGTTGGGAGGGCAAGGCAGATATGCGCATAATTTGGCAGTACAGCAAAACTACAACTGACAAAGACCTGAGGTTCTTCAGCCTTGGAGGCTTGCGGTGTCCCCGGAATCTTCACCCACCCAAGAACGCCACCATGCGCGATCTGCTCATCCACAACATCGACTTCAACGCGATTCCTAACCGGACTTTTCTCAAGGATCTGCGGCGCCACACCGTGGACGAGCGCGAGAAGGAGCGCTTGCTGGAGCTCACGTCGGAGGCCAACAGCCAGGAGTTTTACGACTACACATCTCGCCCTCGGCGTACAATTCTAGAGGTGCTCCGCGACTTCCCTGGTGTCAAGATACCAATCGATTACGTCCTTGAGACATTTCCCCTGATCCGTGGGCGGGCTTTTAGTATCGCCAATCACAATGAATCCCACGAGTCTTTCAAGGCAAAGCACCACGACATTGAAATCCTCGCTGCGATGGTCGAGTACAAGACGATCATACGCAAGCCTAGACAGGTATGTTTCCTCGCGGCCAGGGTCTTACGAGTCGGCCCCGGCTTTCTCTTTCTCCATAATCTGTCTACTGATGCTGATGCATCCTTCTCAGGGTCTTTGCTCGAGGTATCTCAAATCCCTGAAGCCAGAAACACTACTGGCTGTGGGGCTCACCAGAAATCCCCATCCTCCACCGCGCGGTGAGCACCATGTTGAGCGGCCACTTATCGCCGTTGGTACCGGAACCGGTATTGCTCCGATCCGCAACCTCATCCAAGAGCGCAACCTTTACAATGTCACGGGCCAAACACTGCTATTCTTTGGCGCGCGGAACAGGGAAGCCGACTACTACTACGGCTACGAATGGGAGACATACGACAACGTTCGCGTCTTTGAGGCATTTTCGAGAGATCCCATTGCCGACTCAGACGTGCCCTTCCTCGACCCTTACTCTCAGAAGAAGCGGGATGCACTGAAGCCGGAGTCTGAAAACCTGTCTGCTGCGGAGCCCATGAATGCAGAGAATACACCATGGGTGCAAAGCGTCGAGTATGACCGAGGAAAGATGTATGTTCAGCACCAGATACGGCGCCACGCAGAAGAAATATGCGCTATGCTTGATCAAACCAATGCAGTGCCGATCTTCGTGATCTGTGGAAACGCGGGCAGGATGCCGATTTCTGTACGCCGTGCGCTGGAGGATGCACTGGTCATCGGGGGCAAGGCGAAGGACAATGACGCGGCAAAGCGTTACCTCCAGGCCGTGGGAATATGGATGGAGACCTGGTAGGCTGGAGCATGCTTACGGCGAGATTGTGCCTCGGGAGTTCGACATGGGGCACTCATGGTGACTTGTCCGAAGGCGGGCGGAAAGGCCTAGACGGCATTCGAGATAGGTGCGCGTCAGTTAGCCTGTGTGGCAGGTAGCCGTGAAAATTCAGAATTCCGACATGTGCGCGGGGTCCTCGCTGTGCATGTTTCCTCCACGCATCTTTCGAGCGTCTAAATCGAAAGCCTGACAGCGGTGTCGAACAGTATCGATTTAGGCGACTTGCCACGGACTGAGATAATGACACGCCCTTTCTTTCAGGCCAAATCCTCTTGTTGAAGGCACGGTCCGTCATCTGATGAGTATCGTTTATTGCGCTTGATGGCTACCTCTACGTTGGCACACGTGTCTAGTATCTCCGCATTTTCCTCATCCTCGTACTGTCTCCTTGCATTATTGTGTATAAACAGTCTGCAACTCCATGGCAGCGATAGGCCGGTCTGCCTACGTTCTGAAAACCTCCAGCACCTCACGATGTGGTCAGACCGACACCCGTGCCCATCCGGAAGTCCAGAACAATCTCCGCAACCAAAACGCCTCGCGAAGCCTTTTCTTGGCTTTATAACCCTACATATGTCTCTCATTGTCCTTGTTCTGACTCTGAGAACATAACTTTCCCTCCCACTTCTCAAATCCCAAACTCCGTCGCGTGATATGGTTATCAAAAAAGGGCAGTTTGACCCCAGCCGGGGATTAATGTGATGAAGAGGGTGAGAAATGTTGATACATATAGTTGACATAAAAAATTCGTTGATGAAAGTATTTTGACAGGTCCAGAGCGGGCCGGAATTATAACATCGTATGGGCGTATTTTAAAAGAAAATTGTCGTCGGTCCGGGAATTCGGGCTGTTGCAGTCAATCTTGGAGCATTGCATCGCCGCCCTGGTGCTCGGTGAACCTCGAATCACATGGTTTCCTCCCAGCTATACCTCCTGGGTGAGGGCTGGGGCACGTGCACGAAGTCGCTCTCACCGCCCACCCGCTCATGGCCGAGCATGGACAGGTTCTTGACGATCTGGGCCTGGATTCGCGCCTCCTCCTCAACGGTGAAGTTGCTGCCCAGGCTGTCGGTCGACGAGCGCCGGTCCTCCTCGCGGTAGGAGCCGTCGGCGGTCCCCTGCCGGTCCGAGCGCAGGGAGAGCTCGCGGGTGAAGACAGACTTGACTGGGCTCTGGTAGGGAGCCAGCGGGCTCTGGTCATGCAGGAATAGGTCCTGGGTGACGGGGCTGTTCGGGCTGCTCGGCGATGCGGGCGAGCTGTGCTGTTCATTGGGTATGACCAGCTTGGGTGGCGAGCGAGGATTTTGCTGGGACTGAGACCTGAAGTGATTATTTGAGGGCGACGGGAACTGCACGTTGTCAGGCATGGGGCCAAGACAGATAATGTTTTCAGTGTCGATCGGCGCCCTTTGACTTTGGTGGTATGTTGGGGTTGGCGGGGGCAGAGAGCGAGACTCCACCGGCTTGACAGCCGAGTTGGTCCTGCTAATGGAAGAAATCCGGCCGCGCGATGATAAAGATACTGGAGACTGCGATTCCCGGCTTGATTGATTTGATTTAGATGAGTGCGAAGATGAGGGCCCATGTCTGGAGACTGGGCCAATGTCGTCGGTCCGCATGGGTGAGACGGTGTGAGGTGTCTGATACTGGTATGGCGAGTAGGATATGAAGTTTGAGTTGGCGTCAGTGGAGCTTTTCACCAATGACGCTGACGCCCTTTGGGGGGCGATGGTGATTGGAGAGGGGATATCGAAGCGGCGGTTTTGTCTTGTCGAAAAGCGAGGTGTTGCTGGCGAGGGCATTGATGGCAGTGAGCTGTAGTTGACTTGGGAGTACGGCGCAGACGCAGGTGGTGACGGTTCTTGTGGTTGGTAGTTATTCCCTTGGAGGCTGATGTCATGCATCGAGTTCCTCGTCGCTGGCGCGTGAGCTGGCGCCGGCCCCAACGCCTCCCTGTCCAATTTTTGGATAGCTCTCTGGTACGCAGTCAACCCGTCCGTGCTCCTATTCCGCCAGTACTTTGGTTCGCCGCTTGAGTTGAGCTCGGTGCCGTCCAATTCGGCGTGCGACTTGCGGAACGGATGGTCTCTGCTGAACGAGGCTCCCCCCGGATGGGAGCTGTCCCTGGACAGTTCGTAGAAGTCCTGGCTCCGTGGTTTCCGCCGCCTGGAGATAATCCTGGAGAAGACTCGCCCAATGCGAGTCCTCGGGACCTCCTCCCTCATCTCGAATGCCTCGTCCTTCAAGTCCTCTGAGGTGGCTGTGCGCGGCATTTGTCTGGAGTTCCGTCTGGTGCAGCAACAAGACCGCAAGACGACGGCGGCGACGCAAAGGACACCAATTATTCCAAGGCTTATACCAACAATGACCCCAACTCGTAATGTCTGACGTGCAATCATCTCTCTTGTGGTTTCCAGGACCGGGCGCCAGAGGTTCCAGGTCGGTCGCGCTGTGGGTCACGGAGATGGAGTCATGCCAAGGGTATCATGACGGTCCTGTGAGGTACGGTTGGCTGGCTGCGAGTTGCTTGAACAACGCAGCCGAACAGCGGATGCTCGTGGGGGTGGTGCCTGTGGATCCTGGGCCGGCTCGTGTCTCGATTGTAAGTCGTCGTGCATCAATGAACCGTCGTGCTGCTCAGGATTCTGCGGCGGTTTTTCGCTGGTCCCCTTTGGATGTCCAGTGGGCAGCACAGACAGGACGTCCTCGGCGAGGGCGGGGAGTGGCAGGACAGAGAAAGCTGGTCGGTGGACGGAGCACGGTACAAATGTCGCGAAGTGGGAGGCCGGAAAAGCAAATGGGCCATGGAGGGATGCTGGTCCCACACAGCGGACCGCGGGCTGGACCACGCTCAATCGGCCGGGTCTTGGGTGGCAAGGATCCCCTGGCGGGCCTTCGCTACCAAGATGCGCGCGCAGGGCGGCGTGGTTGCACCTTGCTTTGGGCAGCTTAGAGTTTGTCTCAGTGGCCGGTGCGTAGTTGGTGTGGTGTAAATTAATGTCGATAGTGTGGTGCACATGGAGTGGGGGGAGGACGCGAGGTTGTGCTGGAGGAGGAAGACGTGTCAGCGGGAGAAATTGGTGATGCGCAGCAGAGATTGCAGCAATGACCAGATGCTGCACTCGAGTCTGCCTTGCCATGTGCTTGAGCGGGTCTTGACGAGATGAGGCGTGGAGGAGAAGGAAGATAAGGTGAGAGCAACAAGGGGCGGTGGGAACAGCATCCCCGACAACCAGCTGCAGTCAGACACTACCTAGGTACTGTGTAGTGTAAGACAAGACAGTCTGACAGTCTGACAGTCTGCACATGCCCCATATTCACAGCACCGGTGCTACCTAACATATCCATATCCCATCCCAGGTGTGTGGGGACTTTTTGCATCGCTTCGCTTCGCTTCGCCTCGCTACGCAGGACCGCGCCAACGTTTAAACTTCGAGATCCCAAACAGCACGTCGCACCCTTCAACTATTGTAGAAATCATTCGACCAGTCCACGCACACACATCCCCACGCCGCGCGCATATCCAGGGCATGAAACATGTCCTTCGTGCAAAGGAATCTAGCTACATTCACGGCCTGACCTCGTCTCGGCACCCGACCGTTGACTTTTTCTTCGCGTCTTCTGCCGACGGACGGACTAACAGACAACACAGCCAAGGCCGGCCTGTCAACATGAATGACGGGACAAAAGCCCGCAGGAGTTCATCGGGTAACTAGGCAGGCCTGGCAGTTTCTACTTAACCCCTGACTGCAGCAACATCGCGCTGCCACGGCAGACATGAGGTCATGTCATGCGCAGGGATCCTCTCAACGGCCAAGCCGTTCAAAGTTTTTACCTCGTCACGCCTTTTTGGAACCTTAAGAGAGTGCTAGCCCCCCAGGACTCGGTGCTACTACCATGGCTACCATGGCTGGATGGCTACCGCCAATGCCCACTACCACCTCACACGCGCGCAAATCGGCAGTCGAATTGCGGGTCGGGCACCGCGACGGCAATCGACGGGTGTCAAAGCTCTCAGATGGTCTGGGGGAGCCTCGCAAGCATGTCATCGCAAATTAGGGCCATCTTGGCCAGGATCTCGCTCCCAGTGACAGCCACCACGTTGCGCACGATTCACGTGGCCAGGAACCAGGCCACCGGCTAACCTTCTTGTTGTTGGTCTTGTCAGTTATTAGTGCCGATAATGGCGGCCGGACAATTGGGCCAAGCAAGAGATGAAGGATCGAGCAACGTTCCCGACCTAGCCGCAACTTTGCCCGCGAGCCTGCGCCGCTGGGCGTGTCCGTCTACCAGGAGAAGCGCAACATCATGCCTTAATCTTGGCAGAGATGCCAGCCTTCAAACAAACTCGTCGCTTGTCGAGCCTGGCCAGCCCAAGGAGAACACGTCCCCACGCTCGCAACCGCCTTCCCATTTGTGCTTCGCCCTGATGCGGTCTGACAAGCGAGGCAAGTCTTGTGCTGAAAGCTGAATTTGTAAAATCAGCAATCGGCAAATGAGGATCTGATCTTCATTGAAGCATGGAGCAAGTCAAGATCAGCGTCAAGATTGCTGGATCCACAGCCTCGAACGCACGCTCTTCTAAGACCGGACCCAGTCGACTGAGGTCGACTCTCACGCATGAGAATGTGGTCAATTACATGGCACAACATTCTTGGATGTTGTCCCTGGTCATCTGCCGTCAGTCGTTCACTGGCCACTAGGATGTATCTTTTTCCCTGCCTTGGATGAGCGCGCCTATTGCGCGCCTCGTTGAGACGAGATGCGATTGCCCCTTCAAGGGTAAGTGGAGCCCCTGGGATATGTACTGCAAGGGCTGTGCGCTGGTGGAGCCCGCAGGATCAGGGGTCTTGACGCCTATGGCTTTTGATACACATGGGTCCGCCATCCGCCCAGCCTTTTGCTGAGTCCAGTGGACCAACTTCGTGTGCTACTGCTGCCACGGATGTCGACAACACAGCCGCTTTTGGGAAATTCTGGGCCATCAAAATTCAGTCGCGCGAGGCAGGCGAGTCCGGACAGCGGCTTCCAGCGCTTTCAGGACTGAACCTGACTTTCAAGGGTCCATGAGGGACCAACTTTTATGTGCATGCAACCCAATGCCTGATCAAGAGACGTAAGCTCTGGATATTTTGGGCGCGGACACACAGACGCCTCCCAAGTGGAAATCTGCATATATGGATATATGGCTACACCACCTTTCACACAGATATATTTCCGTCAAAGAAAAAGTGTGGGGAATCAGCCCAGTCGTCCTTCAATGCAAGGTCAAGGGATACGTAGGGCGCACACTGCCGCACTTCCGTAGCTATACCATGCGCCCCAGGCTCAGCCCTGTCTGTCATATGTGGAAATTTGTATTGGTTTGATACTTGTCGCCGACCTTGCGTGGGTGTGTGTGCGTGTGGGGCGAGTTCAAACCTGTCCCTTTTGCCGCGAATCATTCAGCTGCCATGCGCGATTACTGAACATGGAGCGGGAATATATTTCATAACCCGCTTGGCCTGAATCATTTTGTCCTCGATTTATCCAGCATGCGGAGCAGTCCACACAAGTAGAATGAGTGCGCTCGCAGCCTTTTAGAATTATTACAATTATTATTGGATTTGCCTGGAGAGCTCATCGCGGACACGAACTTCAGGAGGTCTGTTCGCGAATACAGCTCTTGTTCTCTGGATTGCTATCTTCGTCCATGATGGCGGAGACGTGACACGCAACGAGCTATGCGCGTGTCAGTCCAGATGTCGGCAGATCGTTGAGATGTGAGACGCTCAGGTTGACTGGAATTACGACGCCCCTGCACAGGAGTGCATTTTGCGTATCGCCTGGTGCAGCAGCATATATGACTTCACGGAATTTCTATTGAACAGATCCAATAGCCTTGCTCGGAGGCATCGTCTGCCTACGGGACCTGTTAGATCCGAGGCCAGCCAGTTGCTTGGAAAGCAAGTTTATGGATCCTCAAGCTTGACCATAAATTGCTTGTTGCATGTATATCACTGTGTATATTGCGGATGATGCTCGGGCTCGGAGTCTACGAGGGGCCGTGGCACCCCGTAAATGACAGGACTCTGTGTTGTCAGGCGGAGGCCGGGACGACGTGCCAATGTGAAGCATGGAGGATTGGGTCAACAAACGATGTCTCAAATGTTAGCTTCTGGGGCCATGTGCCCAAGACTGCTATCAATCTCAGGCTGAAAAGCTCCCAGCATCTCCTGTCGCCTATTCCACCCTGTATCTACTTGATGGTAGTCTTCCTACGGTGGCTCCGTACACAACTCTGCATCCGGATGACTGTGTCCCGTTGCGAGTCCCTGACTTTTGTAGGGGCCTCGTCCGCTCCGATATGCTTCAGAGGCAAGGAGTATTCTCTTGGTGCCATCTAGTGATGCCATGCACCCAGTCCTTAACCACGCCACAAGTCCTCTACGATAATTCAGAGAAATGCTTGTGGAACGAATCGGAACGATCCTTCGAACCTCACAAAAGAAAGTGATGGTCCATAGAAATGCACAGAGAAGGACTCTGATTGTCCTCTACCCGTACAGCCTGTACGATTAGCAAGTCTGGCAAACACACACGCCAGTCTCCCTCACCGAGGGGAGAAGGGAAAAGGGGGCATTCAGCGACATGAAGCATATTCGCCTCATCAGAGGGAGGAACTATCCTCGAGCATCACTGCGCCGAGGACAATGCATGTGTGCCAGAGACTTGAATTTGTCGACAAGAAACCGGCTGTCGCACTCGAATACCAGGTTGGCGAGTTTTTGCCTTGGGTGGTTCAGCAAGTCTAGAGTATTCTCAGTGGTACACAAGATACAAAGATCTCTCCTCTCTTGTGATTGATGCTTTTGTAGATCTGATCAAGTCCTGCGAATGGCACTCGACTCGTAGAGGTGACTGAAAGGATCGTCTGCGGATGTTGGCTCTGGTATCACTCGCTTTGCTGTGACCAAATCGTGAAGGAAAAACGATCATAAAGCGGGTATGAGACAATGTCGTCGTTAACGTGGAAGTCGAGCTCTGAATCTAGAGCCATGTCGGAAATCTCGTGCGCACCGTCATTCTGCCGGCGTGTCTTTGAGACTGTCTTGTTCGACGGTTGCCTCCCGTGTCACTGAACTGTCTTTCGATAGACCCTGGGATGAGTATCAGGGGATTCGCATCTGCTTTCATTTCCTTGTCGTTGTCATTAGCAATTCGGACGGAGCCAATCTCTTTGCGGCAGATGGAAATACCTGGACTCGTTCCAGTATTTCGAACAATGAGGTTCTTACACCCGCTTCGACTTTCAGTAGCGTGAACCGTGACGGTAAACACTCGGCGATGACAAGTGGAGGTCGAAGCGGAGGCAACAAAGGGTGATGGCTTCGCTAAGACCGTGAAGGCTGCGGCGAGTGTTCTTCTTTGCTATGTCGAGTCTCAAGTTGTATATATGAAAGAACACCGGGGAGGATGGGAAGGAAGTCGTCTTGATGGATCGTACACAAACTTTAGGGCTCGATACGAGGTATGCAGACTATGCCCGAGTGACCTGGCCCGTCAACGTAGCCCGGCGAGTACTTGCAGAAGGCTATGGAATAGGGGGACAACCTCAGCCTTCTTGTCCATTACCAAGCTGGTATAGGAAACGGCGTTGCCCTCAGCTTAGCTCAGAGAACGAGAGGCACGCATTTCGCCCACTGCGGTCTTGGACTTGCCTACATCTCTACCTCCCAGACCTTTCCCGACCACGGTCTGCCTCCTTCGAGGCCTCCCGGCATGCCATCGCGCAAGAGCAGGGTCATAGACCATGCGGCCAGAATTTGATGGGCGCAACAACACGTTCACATATGACGTGCAAGACTTTTTGAGGATCGTCACACTGACACAACGTCAAGATAAAAGGACCACCTTCGCCAGCAGATTTGACTGTCTTCGAAGTCACAAGTCACTGCTGCATTTCGCATCGTATCACTGTGATATCCGTTGGTGTACCGGACTTTGTGCCTTATCAAGCCCAGGGGGCCAGCGTTGGCCGCCGCCGCCACGACACTGTCTCAATGCAGCGCAGAGCGGCGATGGACCGCCACCATTGAGCTACATGCTTATGCATAATATGTGACACTCATCACACTGCCTAAGGGTAGATGAAGTTAGATGAGTTTTGCCAGCCATGTCGCACTCCGGGGCCCGATTGCGAGAGGCCGATCATAGCAGTGACTTGAATAGCCCAGGAATCGAGTCGACTTCCCGACGTCGTTGATGCCCAGCGGCTCACGGCCTCTCTGCCTGCTTTGCATCGGTCAGCGGCAAACCATGGCTTTGTCCATGTGTCGCAGAAGGTGTGTCCTTGAGGACGGAGACGTTCCGATGTCCTCTTGGCTGCCCTGACATGTTGTCGTGGTGAAGTTCAGACGGTCTGGGGCCCCCCGGCTTTGCTCGCAAATTTCCAGCAGCATGAATGCTAGAAGAGGGCGAGGTGTGATGAGACATGCTCGAGCCGGCATGTCTCGTATCTGGAAGGCATGATGTGCCACCTCAAGCTGCCACTGAATCGTCGGTCGAAGTATCAGGAGTCATTTCCTTGGGCCCCGTCCTCATGGGCGTTGGAGGTTGGAGGCATGAAAAAACGGCGAGAAACAAGAAAAAGGGCCGGGCTGACAACCCTGAGATGAGCAGCCTATCGGTCAGGTCGGTGGGGGCTGAGGGAACGGTGATGGCAGCTGTCACGGAAGTTTATAGACCAGTGACGGGCGGCGATAGGCTGGTCAGGCGTGCAGATGTGATGCTGCGGTGATATTGTGCGATGGTAGAGCAGGACGGAAATGGAGCCAAAACAAACGGGACAGCAAGGCTGACAGACGTGTGACTGATCTGAGTGACTGGAGTGACTTGAGAGAGTGACAGTTCTAGTGTGAGCCGCCAAACGAGGGCACAGACGGTGGGAGGACCCTTCGTTTCACGAAAGGGCCGAGCCAGTATCGGGAGAGTTGTTGCGGGCAGCAAGCAACGTGAAACCGTGTCAGCGGCGTATGTAGAGAGGGCTGAGAGGCTCAGAGGGTGGTTCTCGAAGGGGGGAAGAAAGATCAGATCAGCACGAGTCCCGAGGGTGGCAGCCGGGAGAGTCGAGATCCGATAGGCTTGTGAGGCCTGCTCGGATCTGCGCAAGGGCCCCCCACAAGGCGGAAAGCTTAACAGGCAGTCCCTCGTCCTTAGTCCCGTCGAGTCGAGTCGAGTCGCCCGCTGGCCACCCGCTGGCCACACCCGCTGACCCGTCACCCGCAACCGGCCCAGGGTGCTCCCATGTCTTGGCATCCCGTCAGCCCGTGGACTTTGGTGGAGGGGACCTCGAGGGTTGCACGCACCCGCACTACCGACAGGGCGGACGTGACTGCCGGCCTCGACGGTTACGATTGGCTCATCACCTCCGGCCCGGGAAGCTTGAGCCTTTGGGGCATTGCCCAAACAGGCAGGCCAGGGCACCTCTTTTCCACCCATCATCGGACGGCCCTGCATTATATAGCGAGCCTGCCTGCCAATCCTCCAGCCCGCCAGAAGGAAACGAAAGATGGGCTGAATATTCTCCTTAACCTTGTCTGGGGAGGGACATGATTTAACCCGTCCCGACTCAACTCAGACTCGACTCGACCTGCCTCGACCTGCCTCGACCTGCCTCGACCTGCCTCGACCTGACTTGATTTGACTTGTGTCTTGTCATCACCGCCCCCAAATCACTCACGACAGGAATAGGAACACAGGACAGGACAGGGCAAGACAGGACAAGGCAAGGCAACACAGGACAGGATACCACCATGTCGAGCCACACCCGTCCAAAACTCACCACCGGTGAGATCACCAGCCTGCTGGGCATCCTCCCCGCCGTCGCAGGCACCATCCTGTCCTTCTTCCTCTCCAACTCGTGGCGACAGTGGAGGCAGGGCATCCTGTGCGCCAGGTCTCTGAGACGCAACGCCGCCGCCAGCTTCGGCACTGCCATCAGCCTGCTGAAGCCCAGGCAGCTCAGGGTCTTTGTGTCCAACACCACCGGCAAGACCGTCGCCGACTACTGTGCCGCCAATGACCTGACGCACCAGCCGATCCTGGTCGAGAACACAGATGGCTTCCCACCGGCGATGCTGCACTTTATCGACTGCAAGCTGGCCCAGAAGGGGCCTATCTTGCTGTACTTCCAGTAAGTTCCAGTGTCTCCTACTTACTCCAACTTCATATCATCCTTTTTCTTCAATACTGACTAGATCGCAGCGGCGGTGGCTTCATAGTGCCCCTCCACTCTCCTGCGTTCGCCGTCTCGTCCGCCCGCATCGCGCGCGCCTCACCGGTACTCCTCGAGTACACGCTGGTGCCCGAGTGCGAGTACCCGGGCCAGCTGGCCCAGGCCGTCGCCGCCCTCCGGCTGATCCTGCAGCACCGCAGCCCGGCCGACATCATCATCGGCGGCGAGTCGGCCGGCGGCAACATGGCCCTCGCCGTGCTGGCCCACCTGCAGCAGCCCAAGCCCGGCATCACCCCGCTGGCCCTGCCGCCCGCCCCGAACAACAAGTTCAGGGGCGCCGTCGCCATCTCGCCCCGCACCGCCAACCTCGCCACCGCCGACAGCTTCCGCACCAACTCGGGCAAGGACTTCATGAGCGAGCACAGCCTCACCGCGATCACCGCCAGCTGGAAGCCCGAGGCCGACGTTTGGGCCGCCCCCGTGCTGGCGGCCAAGGGGTTCTGGAACGGCCTGAAGGCCGAGAAGCTGCTGCTGGTCGTCGGCGCCGACGAGGTCTACCGCGACGACGTCTGCCACACGGCCAAGATGATGGGCGCCCGGGAGGTTGGCGTGGGTTCACTCGACGCCAAGACAAAGGTCCCGAGGGGCGGCGGCCCGGACGCGCAGCTGATCATCTGCCCGAACGAGATGCACTGCCAGGCGAGCCTGGACATGTCGGTCGGCATCAGGGACGGCTACATGACGAGGGGGGTTGCCGGCTGGCTGGCGAGGTGTTGAATATCGAAGGGGGAACCGGGGCATGCATGCCCTTGTACATAAAGTCTTTGCATATAGCTCACTCACTCGATCGCGAGATTTTGCATATCAGTAACGAAGGAGACGACGGGAAAATGACGTGAAACGACCAGGCGCGGAGCATACTCAACTTTGTTTAGCTAGCAGCATGGGTACTCTAAGCGAGCTCCAGATCCACCACTGATGGGACAGAACCCCGTGTTCGACATGCACCGTAAATCCTTGGCTAGATAGAGCCCATGTCCTCCACTAGACACACAGTGAGCTGGTTTCCTTTTTCAGCAGACAACCAATCATCAAATTCAACATATCTCTATAAATGGACAAGGCCATGTAACATGGCGACGCAAGGTCCGCCTCAATAACTACATTGTCATCAGTCCGGCCTCGACATATTTCACCCTTTTAGGAATGCCTTCTTTTTGACAGCTTGGCCAAGCCACACTAACCCATTTTCAAGAAGGAGGTGCAGCGTGCCAGCGATCCCGTCTACTGTAAGCCCCCGGCGTGGCTAATTTGATATTCATCCTACCCCGAGTCCTCGTCCATGTTGGTCTAGGCGAACAACACTCCCAGCTCTGAGTCTTCCTAGAAACACCTCGCGTCGCGGTCGAAGACCCGGAGCATGCGATCCGATGATAACAGCCGAGCTCGCGAGGGCACAGTTCTTGGCTCGTTGACCGAAGCAGCACAGCACTCCCGACGGCATCAACATACGGATGGTCTCTGAGGATGCGTGGTCTTGTTTGGCGTGCTACGGCGATGCGTCGTGATCGGCAGAAGTCCTAAGTGCCAAGCAACTGAACCCAGCACGACACACGGTCCGATCTGAAGTGGACCGCTCGAGACAGTACTCACTCGGATGGCATGTCCTGGTTCCAACTGCGGACGGCTCCATCCCAGTGTTTGCGACGTCGGAAATAACAACATCAGATAAGACGAGGTTGACACTTGCGTTGATTCCCTGATTCGAGCTCTCGGAAAACAGGTCTGAACTTTGTCTTTTCGTCCTACCTAGTGTAAAGAGGATGTAGACAGAAATTTGACACCACACCGCGCCGTCGGCAGTTTATGACCCACCCCTGTATCTTGTCGGACTTTGATCAATACCGCAAGACACCTTTCCCCTTGCCGCTTGTCTCCAACGGCGGGAAACCATCCTCCTCTATGCCCAGGCCGGTGTTCTGAGATTGCTGCCTCTGCTCCTCTTCTTCAAGACTCAAGCGAATGGCGAGTGCCAGGTCATCGTCCACCTCATCCACGTGGTTCGGCGAGGGACTTGTGCCCCAATTTTGACTAGGTGCACGTCCACCCTGCTGGCATGGGGTATGAGACTGACTTGCTGGGCCCGCAACTGATGTGGACCGTTTCTCTCGGGTGGGCTTGTACCTGACATGGAACTCGAAGTCTGTTGAGCTGCTTGCTCGAGGTGACTGGCCAGCCTCGTTCACACCTTCCATGAGAGAGAGCCTCAGAGCTCGTTGGATCTGCTGCTCATAATCATCGTCGTCGTCAGGTGCGACTTTGGTCGGTCCGGCTGCCGGGGCCGAGCCGCTTGGTGGGCTCCAGCCAGCCATGCTAGGCTCTGGCGTGACCGTGTCAAGGCTGCCAAATGACGAGGTGTTTTCGCCGATGTCTGCTGCGGAGCCGTTATCGCTGGCACTCGTGCGCCGCTGCTCATCGAGCAAGAAAGCCTCCTCAGATACCATCTGTGCATATGTGATAGCCTCCTCCTCAGTCAGATCGCCCAAGCCTACGCCGAAGCGTTTTCGAAGCCTTGCATCTTCTCGTGCGCTGTCCCTTTCCTCACGACGAAGCTCGGCTTCTTCGGCAGCGATGTAGCCCATCACGGCATCCCCCTGGCGGCGACTTGACAATTTTCCATGGACGTTTGAATGGTGCGGACGACGTCTACGACCGAGACTTTGTAAGGTTGAACTATATGTCCAGTAACGCACGAACGTCCCAAAACATAAGATCCCTCGCAAAATCGTTGGGTCTGGGTCCAAGAATATGGCCGGACAGGTCGAGTAGTCAGCGTGCCGCAAGGCTGGATTGGCATTGAGAATGTGCCGCGGAGCTCGACCTGAAGATCGCGAGTTCAGTGTTCGAATGGGTTCTGCCGAAGACGCGAGGGGGTCCCAAGCCTGTACAAGTCCATCGCTTCCTCCGTGAACGAGATACAAGGCCGAGATGGCTAGACTTGTGATGTCGGGAGATTCTGTTTGGACCGCAAACACCGGTTCGACTATCTCTGAAGATGTGTCACGCACATTCCAGACCAGTATCTTGCCATAATCACTGCCTATGCCAAAGAAGCGAGCTCTTCGCCCAGGTATCTCCCCGGTAGTTTGCTTTGAAGTCGGCGTGGTCGCTCCCGATTTCAAATACTGAGAGTCAGCATTGAGAGGATCTTCAAATGGTGCCAGTAGCGCGGGTATGCAGTTGTCCAAGGCAACGGCCGTAATCTGAGCCTTGCCGAGTTTCTTCAAAGACAGCTTCGATGTCTGCCATTCTTCCGCCTGTGGCACGGCTGTCTTGTCTGGCTTCTGAGGTCCAGGAGAGGATGCAAGGACAGGAGTGTTGCCACCGGATCCAAAAATGGACCTCACTGGCGTGGGAGAAAGGACGTTCGGAGTAAGGACAGTGGGTGTGGAAACCTTCGAGTTATCTGTTGTCCTGAGAGTAGATCTGCTGTATCGAAAAATCTCGGCCGGCTGTTCCTCATCTTGTCCGCTGCGAATGGAAAGAATTATCTCCTCGGCAAAGTCGACTTCGAGCTGCCTCCGCATATCCCAGCCCTCGCAGACTTTCCTGAAGTGAGCTGGCTCATACCGAAGGTACTTCTCGATCTCGCGAGCCTCAGCAATAATCTGGCTCTTGCTAAGAGCCATGGCATCACAGGGCGAGCGTGGCGAGTATGCGCCGCGCACGGCATTTTTATCAAGGTCATCCGGACGCGCTTGACGGCGTGTAGACTCGATGAGTTCCCAGTAGACAGTGCGACCAGCGATCCAGGCAGACTTAGTGGTGTCTGGGCTCTTTCTTGTAACCTCAATAGGTGGAATTGGGGTCTGCGTTAAAACGAAGCACTCCCCAAGAGCATTAAGAGCGCACGCCCAGACTCGACCTGACGACATCCGCTTTTGGTTGAAGCTGTCATCAACTTTGAGCGCAACGATTGGAACACCAGGGCTCAGGACCCAGCGTGCCGTCATGTCTCCAGCCTTGTATTGAGGACCCGCGAAGTCGTGGTTTAGGGCGTATGCAGTGACCACGCCCAGTGTGGACGCAGTCATCATGCCGACCATGTTTTGCGTAATCGAGGGAACTGCTGAGGATTTGGCGATCCACACACTGCAGATGGACTCCAACAACTCCGGTATCTTGGGGACTTCAGGGCTCATGTCGATGATGCTGTCTTGCCCGCCGAGGTACCTCCCACGCAGCTCATTCGTTGCACGGAAGTAAGGGCGACCGCCGGGAAAGCCCTCACCTCCCACCATTCCGTACGGCTGGCTCACATCCATCACATTGTATACAGCAGCTGGACCATTTCCAACACCGTAAGGCTCCAGGTTCGGGAATAGCTCGTCCAATTGAGCGAATGCAAAGGGGTCATCAAGACCCCATTTCTCGACCTTGCCACACGACGGGTCGCTGACAGTGGACACGCACAAGTCCCTCGTGCCAACAATGACCTTTGGGCCTCTTTTGTTGTTCTCAAACACCGCATGAATATTGCTGATCATCCACGGGAGCTTAGTGTTGTAGGTGAGAACAGCACTAGCTTTCTTGGATGAATGGCCAGGCCTTAGAGAACTCCCCGCACTCCCGACTCTGGCTCCGGGCTTACCGCGTGCCACGCTGCGCAAGAGCCGGGTCCGCAGAAGGTATTCGCTCCGCCACGAGGCCAGAGACGTCAGGCGGGTAAAGTATCGGAATTCAGATCGCACTCTGTTGGCATCCTCGGGATCCGCGTCCTGATTTATGGACTTCCTCGGTGACGTGCCCATGGCCTCTTGGCCGGGGAAGTAGCGGAGGAACGCCATGCGCCATGCATGCGGCTCAGCAATCAACGAGTAGAAACGCTTCGACACCAGTGCGACGGAGCCATGCGAGTCCGGATGGAGGTGCGACAAAATTTGGGTCAGGATTTCTAGAGATCATATGTTAGTTGAATTGGTCCTTCTCTGGAGTGCGGCTTGACTACACACCATTGGGACAGTCCGTCAGCGAAGGGCCCTCCGATGGAGGGCCAGTCCGCTTCGTGACCTTGAAGCCCGCCGGAATACTCGGTGTCGTAGCATGCTCGTAGGCAGAAATACGCTCCCCAGGAAAAATAGGATGGCCCTCATGGCTACCCGATGCGCCCTGTTCTCGGCCAGTCTCGTCTGCGGTGGCCCCTTTCAGGACTGGGCTCGCGCCATTTGGAACGCGGCCGGACGAGAGACCGTCGAACCCAGGCTGAGTGCCCCCATCGAGAGAGCCCTGTTCTGGAGAACGGAAGCCATCTTGGGTGGTAGGTTGTTGGGAAACGGGAGAGTTTGTCGAGGATCCTTGGTCTATACTCTTGGTGGGCTCTGTTTGCATGGAACTTCCGGGGGACTCGGTCGCGGTGGGGTCAGACTGCGCAATTTTGACATGCACAGCCGAAGAAGAGAAGTCGATCGTAAACGACGCGTGATGAATGCCTTTGCTGCTTCGAGGGAGCTTGATGTCGCGAAAACCTTTTGATGACGTTATTGATGCCGAAGTCGAATACTGCTCAAATGTTTGGTCTTGTCACGAAGCTAAGACAAGGTAACTTTAGATAAGGGGCGGCTTATCCTTATCACCCGCGATAACCGATAACCGGCTGACGGCGGACGCACGTCGAGGGCTCCCCAAAATCATACGTTTGGGACGACATGTGAAGGACATAGAGGGAAATGCTTATTCAAATTGACAGCTTACAGCAAATTGTCCCATCGCCGCCATACGTCACAGCCAGACTTTCTGACATCTCAGGAATACTAGGAGCTAAGATCTTGCTTGGTATCTTTTCAATCTGCTCGCTTGCTCTAGATGGGTAAGGCTACAGGCACAGCCGCCGTGCCTTGTTTGATTTGGTCTCGATTTACGTCCTTGCCATACACAATTTCCTATCGCTTGGGCATGACACCATGTCCCAACACAATACTTTAGTAATGGCAACGAGGGGACTCGTCTTGAGGGCGATGGCCATATACTTCCAGCTCGGCCTCGGACTACCGCAGTAATCGACCTAGGCAAGCCGCAAGCTGAGCTCCAAGTTTTTTTCTCCATCGGCAACCTAGCACCACGAGCGGATCCGCACCAATTGGCAACTGACGAGCAGCAGTCCTTGCGAAATGCCGCAGGCTTGCACGGACTCGTGCACAAGTTTCACCTGGATCACACAAATCTTAATTCTTATTTTCCGCGCAACCTGAATGCATCGCGATGGATGCAGACGATGGAAGTGCACGCGTGAAAGAGCGCGACTGTTCTCTGTGCAGCCAAAGGCTATTTCAAATCTTGGGGCAGAGATCAAACCGCAATCGAGGATGTTGTAGTCCAGCCTTGGCAGAAAGCTTCGTGCCGCCGCCGCCACACAACCTAGCAGTGATCATCTTATTGCGACAGGCCTTGCAACTGTGCCAAAGTCACCCATTTGCTTTGATAGTTCCGACATGAGAGTTCGGGGGTGAGACCAACAGACTCTGCTAGACGACGTCTTTGGCCTCATTGGTCGTTATCGGGGATTGCAAGTGTTGAGTAGCTGTCACACTGTCCAGCTGGGACTGACTGTCATTAGATTTCGGGAAATTCCAGGATTTCTTCAGCACTCATTGAGAAGGAGCCGGCTGCCGTCGATCTGAGACATTGTCGCGTTGGCTATCCATCCCATCAAATATGTGCTCCCGGTGCCTTTGCAATCCTGAGCACTTGAAAGCCGCATCCCACGGCCGCGGGGCCGCTCGTTCCGGACAACTCATAAGTGTGAAGCGCGACCAACCGAGCGCTTAGCACATTCAGCCTAAACCCAGTTGATTGATCACCAGATCATCGCCGAACGTGTCAGACTGCTGTGGGCCGTCATGACATGCCCTGCGTGTGCACAGTAGAGACAAAGTGTCTTGAATAGAAACAATTGTGGAGAGACAGAGATCAGTGGCAGTGTGAGCCCGGAAGGCGATACCGACTTTGGCGTCGGCCGCAGGGCAAGGCGTCGATTGACGATGAATATGCCCGTGCGTGGTTGTGACCAACTCCGCTTCCGCAGCGCTCCAGGATGGATCTTCCCAACGATTGACCGCCAGGAGCCGTGAGCAACTGATTCGCGACAAGGAGCAATCCCGATGCAAGCAGAGCAAATCAGCTGTGGCGGAGGATCCGCCGTTCAATCAGCACCTTTATGGGGTTTGGGTGCTGACTGCGGAAATGGCCAATGAGCGGGAGCGCTCCAGACCCTCGGGTCTCCCAGCCCCAAGGATCGTCGCTTCCGGGTGGTCGGTATAGCTGAGCCCAGCGCAGCGGTACGTGCCGCTCCTGCGCCGCAAACGCAGTGGGCTCCTGTTCCCAGGCGGGCGGAATGGCCGGCCGGCAACGGTGGATGTGACAGCTCTGATGGACTGGATGGATTCTTGTACTTTCATTCTTCGCCTCTCAGCTGGTTGCAGAGGTTACCACACCTGTTACTGGCAGAGCGCTGGCGACGCTGAAACTTGGCTGTGCCGGTCCTGGGCCGTTGACAGCTCATTCAGATTGTGGGCTGGTGGGACAGGCCCCCATCTGCGCTGGCCCGCCCGAGTGGGGTGATCACCAAGGGGGGGCCTGGGGAGTCTTGCAACTGTGGGTCCTGCGCTCCCACTCCCCCGGTATCAGGGAGAATCAAAGGCCGCCGCCGCTCAGCGTGCAACTGCCGCTGGCCGTGTGTCAGTCAAGCTACCCAATGGGTCATGACACCTGTCCCAACGCGTCATTCCGGATCCGAGCCCGACAAAGACCAATCGCGGAGCCGCAGCGTAGCGGTGTGCGCATGGGACAGAAACCAGACCAAGGTTACGCCAAGACACGCCATCTCGACTCGCGCGAGTCAGAGACCGGTGCCAGTGTGCCGGGACACTCATCGACAGCATGAGTCAAGAATTCAGGAAGCCCAGGCCGGTGGTTAATCTCGAGCTGGGCGGGCGGGTGGGTCAGGAAGCGGTGCCCCGGTACTCCGTCCATGTACATGTTGCGTACACGTACATTGAGTGGGTGGACTGTGTGTGGGCTCTGCCACCCGTGGTTGGGCTCCCGTGTTGCAGGCCCGCAGCGTGTGACAGGCCATGCGATGGAACTCTAATATCAAGTCCTCAACGGTGGTTCGGCCGGGTGGCCTGTGAAGGGGTGTTGCCCCTCGAACATGCGTATTGGACCCGAAGCTTCCGTTGATGTCGGAATGGACTGACTGCTGCAGCCGGCGGTGGTGATGGCGATGCGATTGGCAATTGAGTTCGCTGCGGAGAATTGTCCTTGTCATGCTGGCCGCTGGTGGATACCCAGGACCCAGCAGCGTGGTTACTCCCGAGCGCTACAGACCCCCTCCCGATGGTTACTCGGAGCAGACCACCGGACGACCTACACCACAACCAGCCATAGCCCGCCACGCAGGGCATGGTAGTCGGAGACCTTGACTGTCGAGCACGCGTTCTAGCGCTGCATCCTTTGGACGAAAGCGGTGCCTCTGGGAGGAAACGCATCTGGCCTTCCAGCCAGGCCAGCATGGCTGTTCAGCCCACCAGCGCCATTTGATGCAGCGATGGTGTGGAATGGCTTGATGAGATCCGACAATGCACGACCCGAGCGTCTGGGGCGCGCACCCAACAGGTCGGCGGTTAATGTTAATTGGCCGAGATGGCATGGCTTTGGACGGGTTGGAACTGAGATGATGCTTGATGGTCGAGGGACAACAAGGCAACGTAATCACCGCATAACAATTAACACAAGGACACAATGCAGCACAGCACGGCGCAGCACCGTGGGAACAATTAGGTTTGTCGCGTGGTGAGTGAGGGGACGGCGAGGGCGGCTCGCTGTGGTTCGGACACGGAAGCTTGCCGCCAAGACCAGGCCAGGCCAAACTTGTGCTGCGTAACGTTACGAAGCTTGTTAGGATATGTCAAA